>JAVGWX010000015.1:4636367-5088867 GCA_036924085.1 Ariolimax columbianus
CCTGACGCGGCCAGCCTTGGGTCGCTAGCCCTTACGCGGCCAGCCTTGGGTCACTGACCCTGACGCTAGCAGCCAGCCTTGGGTCGCTAGCCCTGACGCGGCCAGCCTTTGGTCGCTGACACTGACGCTGGCAGCCAGCCTTGGGTCACTGACCCTGACGCAAGCAGCCAGCCTTGGGTCGCTGACCCTGACGCTAGTAGCCAGCCTTGGGTCGCTGACCCTGACGCCAGTTGCCAGCCTTGGGTCGCTGACCCTGAAGCTGGCAGCCAGCCTTGGGTCGCTGACCCTGACGCTAGCAGCCAGCCTTGGGTTGCTGACCATGACGCTATCAGCCAGCCTTGGGTCGCTGACCCTGACGCTAGCAGTCAGCCTTGGGTCGCTGACCCTGACGCTAGCAGCCAGCCTTGGGTCGCTGACCCTGACGCGGCCAGCCTTGGGTCGCTGACCCTGACGCGGCCAGCCTTGGGTCGCTGACCCTTACGCTAGCAGCCAGCCTTGGGTCGCTGACCCTGACGTGGCCAGCCTTGGGTCGCTGACCCTGACGCTAGCAGCCAGCCTTGGGTCGCTGACCCTGACGCGGCCAGCCTTGGGTCGCTGACCGTGACGCTAGCAGCTAGCCTTGGGTCGCTGACCCTGACGCTAGCAGCCAGCCTTGGGTCGCTGACCCTGACGCTAGCAGTCAGCCTTGGGTCGCTGACCCTGACGTGGCCAGCCTTGGGTCGCTGACCCTGACGCAGTCAGCCTTGGGTCGCTGACCCTGACGCAGTCAGCCTTGGGTCGCTGACCCTGACGCAGCCAGCCTTGGGTCGCTGACCCTGACGCAGCCAGCTAGCCTTGGGTCGCTGACCCTGACGCTAGAAGCCAGCCTTGGGTCGCTGACCCTGACGCGGCCAGCCTTGGGTCGCTGACCCTGACGGTAGAAGCCAGCCTTGGGTCGCTGACCCTGACGCAGCCAGCCTTGGGTCGCTGACCCTGACGCAGCCAGCCTTGGGTCGCTGACCCTGACGCGGCCAGCCTTGGGTCGCTGACCCTGACGCGGCCAGCCTTGGGTCGCTGACCCTGACGCAGCCAGCCTTGGGTCGCTAACCCTGACGCAGCCAGCCTTGGGTCGCTGACCCTGACGCAGCCAGCCTTGGGTCACTGATCGCTACAGCTTAAGCACTTATTCTTGAGCTTATTATATGTGACGAGGGGGCGGCGTGGGTTAGTGGTTAAGTGACACGGTTCACAACCCGAAGGTCCTGGGTTCAGTCCCCATCACAGCACAGGCCGTTACCCAGGAGAAGACAACCCTTAGAAAATACAGGAGGAAGCAGATCCTTAAATAAAATTCATGCCGTAGTCGAACGCACTGGGTCGTGAGGCGCAAAATAAAAACCGTAGTGCAACGCACACCTTCTTGGGGAATACAGAAATCAGGCGAACGCAACAAACAAACAAACAAACAAACAAATTATATGTGATGTTGAGGTCTGCTTGTGGACAAGCGCTTCCACACTTTGCAAGTCCGTCTGCAGTTTCATTGCCGTGATGGGAGCCAACGAATGACCGACCTTGGGTGTTCTGATGGGAGCTGTCAGACAGTACATACATTGCTCGAGACCTCCATCTTTATGTTGTTTTAGCGCTGCGTGTACTGACGAGGCATCAGACAGGAGTACTGGGTTTTCTTGGTGGACATCTTGGAGTACAAGCTCGGCACTGGGCTACTGCGCATCTGCTTCTGACCGGAAGTTATTGGAGTATGTTCCGTTTGTTAGTACTGGAGTTTCTTCTCAAAACATTACACTATGTCGATGGAAAATGAGATGGAGAGAGATGTATCGAACACAAACAATGGACTGCTTAAGGTAGAATACTCTCCAACTCCGGACATTTGACACCCAGCCATTAATACACGTCATTTACCGGCAGAGTTTTGTGTATCCCTCAAGGTTTGACAGAAAACTGTAGTCACAAACCGGCAAATGGATACAAGAATACGAATCTTCTTCTACTTCTTCTTCTTCTTCGTTCTCAATCTCCCACCACCAAACCCTGAAAGGGTAAGTAGCAGAATGTAGTCTAGAGAACGGAATGCGTTGTGTCGTAGTTTACAGCTTGGCTGTGATATTTGCACCTTTCGGTCCAACACATCCGACTTCAGCAACCATTCTGTAAGTACCGGGCTAGGATTCCCTCTTCGATCCCTTCTCCTTAGCCAATCTGCCCTGCTGCAGCCTGTTAACCAGGATCACCGCGTGGGGGTGTAGAAGAGTCTTGGCAGCTCTGGTTCGCTGGCCCTGACGCTAGCAGTCAGCTATGGATTGCTGACCACTGCAGCTCATGCGCTACTCAGCATCTTGATCCTGAATAAGAATCAATAATAGAGATTCACCCGGAGGGAAAATCCGGAGCTGGTCTCCC
The DNA here is from genome assembly GCA_036924085.1 of Ariolimax columbianus. NCBI lineage: Eukaryota > Metazoa > Mollusca > Gastropoda > Stylommatophora > Arionidae > Ariolimax > Ariolimax columbianus. The sequence goes on from JAVGWX010000015.1 coordinate 4,638,774, forward strand.
TAAGGCAGTCCAGTGGTGGCCCTATCGCTCTTCTGGCAACTCCCGTGACGCCACTGATATTCTTTCTTCTCTAGTCTTACTGGTCTTGCCCAGTGGCGTCACAGAGATAAGGTATGTGTAGACTTCTGGTCGGAAACTAGTACTGCCGACATGTTGGAGTGTTCCTTTGATCCCCTCTATCCACCGTCCCCGGAGACTACCACGCGCTAGACCGGAAGGGACAGATCACCATTATTCGCACGTCTCAGTACAGGGCAAAACATACTAAATAAACACAATTACTGACTTTATCGGTCTGCTGTACCGCAATAAGAGGAAGCTACAGAGCATGTTTTACACTGATGTCCTCTGTCTAGCCAGTTGAGGAAGACTCGCAGACCAATTGACTCAACGCTAAACGCTAAAGCTGAACGGAGCTAAATAGGTGCTTCAGATAACGGTCGAGTTCATCACAGGATTGAGTCTGACGCAGTAATAATCTTCTTCTTCTTCTTCTTCTTCTTCTTCTTCTTCTTCTTCTTCTCCTCCTTCTCATTCAACGTTTATGTCGTTGTGTCTTAGTTTACAGCAAGCCTGTGATTTCTGTACCTTTCGGCGCGACATATTTGATTTCAACACGTCATTTGTTGGATCGTGTTTGCCTTTTCTCTGAGACATAATCTCTTAGACTGCACGGTTTCTGCCTGTTACCATTTCCGCAACCTGTAGGCGTAATAGGGCACTGGTCAGTTATGGTCACTGACCCTGACGTATGAAATCACCTCTGAGTCGCTGCTGCGTCTTTGACCCCAGTATAATAAACACTGAGCGAACACACGAGGAAGAAAAAGAAGAATAAGAAGAAAGTGCATATATATAAATGTTCTCTTGCAAAACAACATTTGAATCTTGTCTGTAGGAACGAGTCGGTGCATTCTCCATCCCCCTAGGCCCACAATATGATCCACACAGAACTCACCTGACTCCTGCATGAGGCACCTCCTTATCTGGAGTTGGGAAAGGCATGTGGCCAGTGGAAAGGTTAAGCACAACGGAGAAGCGTCTGTTAAATTCAAGACGAACATCGATTCCTCTACCACTCTCGGCTACTTATTTCACGATTTCCACTTTACCAAGGCAGATATTTCCGGCATGTACCGTGTTCCTCTATGCTTATACCGTCTGCCTGAAGCAATCATTAACCTATCTCTTTTCTTCTTGCTATTATTATTTCTTCTTCTTCTTCTTCTTCTTCTTCTTCTTCTTCTTCTTCTTTTTCTTCTTCTTCTTCTTCTTCTTCTTCTTCTTTTTCTTCTTCTTTTTCTTCTTCTTCTTCTTCTTCTTCTTCTTCTTCTTCTTCTTCTTCTTCTTCTTCTTCTTCTCCTTCTTCTTCTTCTTCTTGGGATAACACCCTATGACATCTTGTAATTCCTGTATTAACCACTATTCTTCTTGGAGTTTCCAGAGTTTTCTGTAAAATTGTGCGTTATGTAATGTTACATTATGTTATGTAGTGACCTGCTGAGTAGTGAGTGACCTGCTGAGTAGTGACCTGCTGAGTAGTGACCTGCTGAATAGGGACCTGCTGAGTAGTGACCTGCTGAATAGTGACCTGCTGAGTAGTGACCTGCTGAGTAGTGACCTGCTGAATAGGGACCTGCTGAGTAGTGACCTGCTGAATAGTGACCTGCTGAGTAGTGAGTGACCTGCTGAGTAGTGACCTGCTGAGTAGTGACCTGCTGAATAGGGACCTGCTGAGTAGTGACCTGCTGAATAGTGACCTGCTGAGTAGTGACCTGCTGAGTAGCGGCCTGCTGAGTAGTGACCTGCTGAGTAGTGACCTGCTGAGTAGTGACCTGCTGAGTAGCGGCCTGCTGAGAGAGAGGAGCAATGTGAGGAACCCCGCAGCGATGAACCCGATCCTAAGCATTTAGCCTGTAACCTGTTATGTAATGTTATGATATGTAAGGGGGTTGGGGGGGGGGGGGGGTGGGTTATGGAAATGTTATGTTTTAAAATGTCTATATAATGGGATATCGATATATGGAAACAGATGGCGATCGAATCCCGTCTCACGGGAGGTAAGACCAGAGTGCCTGCATCAAGAGTTACCTCCCGTCGTCGTTTTTTGTGTGTTTTATTGCAATCGCCTTATTTCTCTATTCCCCAATGCGGTGTGCGTTGCACTGTGGTTTTTATTTTACGCCTGTCCGGCCAGTAAATCTGACTTCTGCATACATTTTATGTAAGGGTCTGCTTCCTCCTGCATTTTCTAAGGGTTTGCTTCCCCGGGGCAACGTACGGTCCTGTGATGGGGATCGAACCCAGCACATTCGGGTTGTGAGCCGTGTCACTTAACTACTAAACACGCCGTCCCTTCATCTCATATAAGGAGGCCAAAGACCAGAGCTTGAGCTGTAGCCGTCAGCGATCAAAGGCTGGTTGTTATCGTCAAAGTCAGTGACTCAATGCTGGCTTCTAGCGTCAGGGTCAGCGACCCAAGGGAGATAGCTTGGGATAAGAGTGAGATAGATTACCAGCGCAGCTTCTTCCTCACTATAACCCAAATACATCGCACTTTATTAAAACAAAACCGTCTGATGTCGTGGTCATCACCGCCTCGCGATGGACATCAACCATGTTATATAATGTTCTGGTATCTGACGCGTGACAAAAAAAATGTTTTGTAATATTATGCTTCCTTTTGTAATTTAAAAAAAAAATCCTTCCTCTTACGAATGCAATCAGCTGTCATTGCTCTGTCTTCAACATACCCACGTCCTCAGATCTACACAACACAAAACCATCCACGCTCCAATTTCCTCAGAGTAATACTATCTCCGACAGATTCATAGTTGGTAGTTAGTTTTCTTTCCACTTGTGCTGTTTAACGTCGTGGGGAGCTTAAGTCGTCTATCCTGCGCCAAGTGCGTTGCGTCGGTCAATGTGAGCCCTTGTCGTTGCACAATCACTCTAATGGCCTCTATCCACCTCCCCCTTGCCCTGTAGCCGGATCTACCAGCTTTGTAAGCCATCAGTGGAAGATGATTAGGGTGCATTCTCACGAGATGACCAAACCAACTTATTTTCTACCTGGAAATATATTCGGTACAAGACGTAGTGCCGACCATACTTCGAATGTAGTTGTTCCACATTCTGTCTCTCCTGGTAACACCGATGACTTTCCTCAAACACTTCATTTCACGAGTCGAAATTATGTAGATTCATTCAGACAAAATGATGCATGTATATTCTTCTTCCGTTCCTAATCTCCCGCTACCAAGCCCTGAACAGGAAGTAGCAGGATGTTGCCAGGAGAACGGAATGCGCTATGTCGCTAGTTTACAGGTTCACTGCGATATTTGCACCTTTCGGTCCGACACATCCGTCTTCGGCAGGATGATTGTACCAAATTGCACGAAGCTGACATTTGTTTTAAAAAAATCATCCATGCCAAATCTTGAATAAAGCTGACATCTATTCAGACAAAGTCTTCCATGCCAAATCTTGAATAAAGCTGGCCTCTATCCACCTCCCCCTTGCCCTGTAGCCGGATCTACCAGCTTTGTAAGCCATCAGTGGAAGATGATTAGGGTGCATTCTCACGAGATGACCAAACCAACTTATTTTCTACCTGGAAATATATTCGGTACAAGACGTAGTGCCGACCATACTTCGAATGTAGTTGTTCCACATTCTGTCTCTCCTGGTAACACCGATGACTTTCCTCAAACACTTCATTTCACGAGTCGAAATTATGTAGATTCATTCAGACAAAATGATGCATGTATATTCTTCTTCCGTTCCTAATCTCCCGCTACCAAGCCCTGAACAGGAAGTAGCAGGATGTTGCCAGGAGAACGGAATGCGCTATGTCGCTAGTTTACAGGTTCACTGCGATATTTGCACCTTTCGGTCCGACACATCCGTCTTCGGCAGGATGATTGTACCAAATTGCACGAAGCTGACATTTGTTTTAAAAAAATCATCCATGCCAAATCTTGAATAAAGCTGACATCTGTTCAGACAAAGTCTTCCATGCCAAATCTTGAATAAAGCTGGCATCTATCTATTCAAACAAAATCATCTACGTACAAATTTGTATTAAGCTGACATTTGTTCAGATAAAATCAGACGCGCAAAAATTTGTATAATGCTAACATTCATTCCACACAATCAGCCATACACAAATTTATATAAAGCTGACATTTATTCCATACAATCAGCCGTACACAAATTTGTATGAAGCTCACATTTGTTCGATACAATCTGTAGCGCACAAATTTGTATAAAGCTGACATTTGTTCCGATAAAATCATCCAGGTACATATTTTTATGTTGCTCACATTTTCTCCATCTGCTAAAAGATTTCAACCTGAATGGTGGAGAAATGGGTTTTTAATAGTTTCGGAATTCCATAATGACGTCAATAGCTTGGTAAGCAATTTGAGAACATAGAGACGTAAGAACATTAGATGGGGAGGGGTGTGCAGACAATGGTGGGACCAGGAGCGAGCAGATAGTTCAATTACAAGACAAGCCAATAGCATCTCTGCGGGGGAAGATGTCTCGGGGCTGGAATTGAAGACATTGAAATCTGGTGCCGAGATATCAGCTGGCAGGTAATATCTGTTTACTATCAGGGTCTTCGGGAGAAGAGCGGGGTACGCCTTCGGGTGTCTGAGGGGGTTGTAGGTTGGTGGGGTTGTATGAAGAGTTGGCTGTGTGTCTGTCTGTATGTGCGTCTGTCTGTGTTTGTCTGTGTGTCTGTCTGAATGTGCGTCTGTCTGTGTGTCAGTCTTACGTGCGTATGTCTGTGTGTCTGTCTGTGTATCTATCTGTATGTGCATCTGTCTGTGTGTCTGTCTGTATGTGCGTCTGTCTGCGTGTCTATCTGTATGTGCATCTGTCTGTGTGTCTGTCTGTATGTGCGTCTGTCTGCGTGTCTGTCTGTATGTGCGTCTGTCTGTGTGTCTGTCTGTTCGTCTGTCTGAGCGTCTGTCTGTGTGTGTGTGTCTGCCTCTCTATCTATCTATCTATCTATCTATCTATCTATCTATCTATCTATCTATCTATCTATCTATCTATCTATCTATCTATCTATCTATCTATCTATCTATCTATCTATCTATCTATCTATCTATCTATCTATCTATCTATCTATCTATCTATCTATCTATCTATCTATCTATCTATCTATCTATCTATCTATCTATCTATCTATCTATCTATCTATCTATCTATCTATCTATCTATCTATCTATCTATCTATCTATCTATCTATCTATCTATCTATCTATCTATCTATCTATCTATCTATCTATCTATCTATCTATCTATCTATCTATCTATCTATCTATCTATCTATCTATCTATCTATCTATCTATCTATCTATCTATCTATCTATCTATCTATCTATCTATCTATCTATCTATCTATCTATCTATCTATCTATCTATCTATCTATCTATCTATCTATCTATCTATCTATCTATCTATCTATCTATCTATCTATCTATCTATCTATCTATCTATCTATCTATCTATCTATCTATCTATCTATCTATCTATCTATCTATCTATCTATCTATCTATCTATCTATCTATCTATCTATCTATCTATCTATCTATCTATCTATCTATCTATCTATCTATCTATCTATCTATCTATCTATCTATCTATCTATCTATCTATCTATCTATCTATCTATCTATCTATCTATCTATCTATCTATCTATCTATCTATCTATCTATCTATCTATCTATCTGTCTGTCTGTCTGTCTGTCTGTCTGTCTGTCTGTCTGTCTGTCTGTCTGTCTCTCTGTCTGTCTGTCTGTTTATCTATAACAACCTCTCACAAGTACACACGAACACAAAACACACTCAATTAAACTATCCACGCCTGCCATGCCACGTGTTCTCCTTGTATATTGTTCCTGCCCATGTTTATATCAGTCGTTTGTTGCTCAATGCATTTGTTTTGTTCCATTGCTTTTCTCCCCCTCCGCTTCTGTTTTTCATCTGTAAGTATGTTGTGCTATTTCCAAAATGGAAGACACGATTCTCAGACATGCGCATTGCCTGTGCAAGATTTAAGGTCACCTTTTTATAGTCAGTTCTGTTATATGGTTCTGAAACATGGAGAACAACAAAAACAGTGACAAATGTGCATACTTTTCTAAATTGGTATCTGCGGAAGATAGAGAGATTGAAATGGTATGATAGGATCACTAGAACTGTTGGACAGAATCAGACAGAATATAGAGATTGAAATGGTATGATAGGATCACTAATGTGGAACTGTTGGACAGAACCTGGCAGAATAGAGAGATTGAGAGTATTTTGTTGATTGACTGGAGCGGATGTCCCCTACCGCTGCAAACGGTCACATACAAGCTTCCCGTAGAGGGGCAGCGGCTGTTGTGGCATGTGCTTCAGATGGAGCTAAAGGGTGAGTGCGGATAAATGGGGAGTCTGAGTTGTAGGGTGGTAGATCAACAATTCTCTTCTTCTTCTTCTTCGTCTTCTTCTTCTTCTTCCTCTTCTTCTTCTTCTTCTTCTTCTTCTTCTTCTACTTCTCGTACTTCTTCACCTTTTTCTTCTTCTACTTTTTTCTTCTTCATTTCGCTCTCTCTATTTGCGCACACTTCCGGTCTTCTGATGTGTCTAGGTCTACCTCTACTTTTCTTCCCTGTTGGTTCCAGCGCATACACTGTCTAGTAGCCTGTCCATCTCTTCTGTCTTGTCTTTTCTTCATCAACCGACAGCTGGTTAGACCTGCGCCACTTGTTCCGACCTGCCACCGACAGCTGGTTCGGTCTACGCATCAGGTCCCCCTGTGTGACCTTATTGTACCACTTCAAACCCCACAATTCTGCGTGGTCGTCATTGACGAAGAACGCCTCCATCTTGTTTGCCAACTCCCTTGTTGTTCGCCACGCCTCCATCTTGTTTGTCAACTCCCTTGTTGTTCGCCACGTCTCCATCTTGTTTGCCAACTCCCTTGTTGTTCGCCACGCCTCCATCTTGTTTGCCAACTCCCTTGTTGTTCGCCACGTCTCCATCTTGTTTGTCAACTCCCTTGTTGTTCGCCACGTCTCCATCTTGTTTGCCAACTCCCTTGTTGTTCGCCACGCCTCCATCTTGTTTGTCAACTCCCTTGTTGTTCGCCACGTCTCCATCTTGTTTGCCAACTCCCTTGTTGTTCGTCACGCCTCCATCTTGTTTGTCAACACCCTTGTTGTTCGCCACGCCTCCATCTTGTTTGTCAACTCTCTTGTTGTTCGCCACGCCTCCACAACCGATCTGACATCCCAATTAAAAATCCTAAATGTAGCCGTAGACTAGATCCCTCAATGTAGCCGTAGACTAGATCCCTCAATGTAGCCGTAGACTAGATCCCTCAATGTAACCGTAGACTAGATTCCTCAATGTAGCCGTAGACTAGATCCCTCAATGTAGCCGTAGACTAGATCCCTCAATGTAGCCGTAGACTAGATCCCTCAATGTAGCCGTAGACTAGATCCCTCAATGTAGCTGTAGACTAGATCCCTCAATGTAGCCGTAGACTTGATTTCCTGGATCCCCAAAATGTATCCAACATAATAAAGGCTCCATGTGCCTTCTTGATCCTTAAGTGGACGTCATTCTAAGTGGCCTTATTGTTGTCGGTGTTGTTGCCCAGGTAAAGTAACGAATCCTCATGTTCAAGGGTAACCGTGTACATCTGAACCACATCACTGTTCCCCGTATCTATCCCCATAATCTTGGTCTTGCCTCCGTAGACTCGAACCCTAACCAAGTAGAGTAAAATTAAAGATCCCGATTTCACACCGTGCGGCGTTTTTCCATGAGCTGCAGAGGTCAGCGACCCATAGCTGACTGCTAGAGTCAGGTCCAGCGAACCAGAGCTGTCAAGACCCTTCTACACCTCCACGCGGTGATCCTGGATAACAGGCTGCAGCAGGGCAGACTGGCTAAGGAGAAGGGATCGAAGAGGGAAGGCTAACCCAATACTAAAAAAATGCTTCCTGAAGTCGGATATGTCGAACTGAAAAGTGCAAATATCGCAGTCAAGCTGTAAAGTACGATATAACGCATTCTTCTTCTTCTTCTTCTTCGTTCGTTCTCAATCTCCCACTACCAAACCCTGAAATGGTTAGTAGCAGAATGTAGTCCAGAAAACGGAATGCGTTGTGTTGTAGTTTACAGCTTGGCTACGATATTTGCACCTTTTGGTCCAACACATCCGACTTCAGCAAGCATTTTTTGAGTACCGGGTTAGCATTCCCTCTTCGATCCCTTCTCCTTAGCCAGTCTGCCCTGCTGCAGCCTGTTATCCAGGATCACCGCGTGGAGGTGTAGAAGGGTCTTGGCAGCTATGGTTCGCAGGCCCTGACGCTAGCAGTCAGCTATGGGTCGCTGACCACTGCAGCTCATGCGCTGCTCAGCATCTTGATCCCTAACGCATTCAATTCTTCGGACAAAAACCTGCCACTTACAAAACCCTTTTTAGGACCTGGTGACGAAAATTTAAGAACGAAGAAAAGCAAAAAGATACTTGGCCCTATTTCTTAAGAAATACAATCTTAATGTTTTCAGCTGCTGTGGGTAGTACAGAAACTGATGAGAAAATACCTTCAGACTTAGTGGCACACAGAACACACAATCCATGTTACAGACGGAATCTATTCCTTGTCAAGAATAGATTCATTGCACATGAGTAGATTATAGACCCAGATATAATCTGTTCTTCAAATAATAAAGGTCGGAAACACAGACAAATGAACAGAAAACAAATAAAGTAGATACACGAATTTAGGTATTTGGGAACTGTTATTGCTGAGTGAGTGGTTTATGTAGTGAAGCGCCCGCTTTACAATCCCAACGCTCCCGGTTCGAATCCCACTCGTTTTCAGTTTTGCAGATTTTTTTTTTCCCACTCCTCCACGTACGGAAAATAATGGAAACCTACCGTACTGCACACTTTGCAAAGAAACATAACAGCTAAACAGGTTGGCGGTTGGAAGAAGCGACGTTCTTCAAAGGGCATGCTACTTACTTTATTACTGAAGATGGCAGACGACTTGACGGAGAGATAGAGACGAGAGTGTTCAGGGACTCCGCTGTCACCTACGAGCTGTCTCCATTACTAACGCACCCCAAGTTTCTTTCTCTAACAAAAAACAAGATGATGATGATAAACAGTATCCTCCTACAAACCCTGTGCTATCGGAGCCAAACATGGACATTGAATAGGGCTTAGGGACGAAATTAGCCACCTGCGAAATACGATGCCTACGAAAGGTAACTAACAACACCAGAAGAGATCCTCATAAACCCACAGCATTACTGCCGTAGGGGTGTGAGGTGTTAGCGATCTCACATTTCAAAGGCTCGGCTATATGAGGGCGGTAGTCATCTCCTCTCCCTCGCCGCTTTTACTTCCCGGACTGAACCGGTACCCATTTAAGGCTGGGTCGACCCGGGAGCCGTTGCGGTATGAGAACACATTTCCGTATCAACTGGGGAATGAACCCAGAACCACTCAGATGCGAAGGCAGTGCGCTAACCACTGCGCCACGTGGATACCAGAAGAGATATAATCACAAATATGAGTATCCTGGGGAAGGTTGGAACAATTCCCTGCCTATAATACATCGAGCAACAGAGAATGGATTAATTTTGACACATTCTGAGAATGCAACCAGACCATACTGTTCATTCAACCTTCTACAGAAGAACGTCAGGAAGAAGGGCGAGAGGTAGACCGAAGTGAAGGTGGATGGACAGGGTAAACAAGACCTGCCTCAAAATGGGAAAATTGTTACTCGGGCCACGAGACAAATACATACCACGACACTGGGCTACAACCCAGTAGAAAGGGAGACGACACTGGGCTACAACCCGGTAGAAAGATAGACGACACTGGGCTACAGCCAGGTAGAAAGTGAGACGACACTGGGCTATAACCCGGTGGAAAGGGATACGACACTGGGCTACAGCCAGGTAGAAAGTGAGACGAGACTGGGCTACAACCAGGTCGAAAGGGAGACGACATTGGGCTACAGCCAGGTAGAAAGGGAGACGACACTGGGCTACAACCCGGTAGAAAGGGAGACGACACTGGGCTACAATACGGTAGAAAGGGAGACGACACTGGGCTACAGCCAGGTAGAAAGTGAGATGGCAAAAGAAGAAGAAGAAGAAGAAGAAGAAGAAGAAGAGGACGAAGAAGCAGAAGAAGCAGAAGAAGCAGAAGAAGAAGAAGCAGAAGAAGAAGAAAAAGAAGAAGAAGGTGGACACACAGACAAGTAGCCTTGCGGTGAGAAGAGACAAAACAGTAGAGCATGTTCTCCATGATTGTGGGCTTCACGAGAGGATGGGATTCTGATCATAGAACACGACAACCCAGGTCTAGGATACACATATGATACACATAGGATACACTTGGTGATAAGAAATGCCTTAGACACACTACCATGTTTGTGAAGGAAAAAGATATGGCTAATTTTTCTTCTTCTTCTTCATCTGCTTCTTCTTCTTTTTCTTCTTCTTCTTCTTCTTCTTCTTCTTTTATACTCTTCTTTTATCTGCTTCTTCTTTTATCTTCTTCTTCTTTTATCTTCTTCTTCTTCTTCTTTTATGTTCTTCTTCGGCGTTCGTCCTGAAAAGAACGCGTGTGACGTTGTGTCGTATTTTACAGCGAGGCTGTGATATTTGCGCCTTTTGGCCCGACACATCCGATTTCAGCACAGTATTGTTGGGGCGAGGTTTGCCCTTCAGCTGGAGCTCCAGCTGCGATCCCTAATCTATTAGTCAGACTGCATGGTTGTAGTCTGTTTCCTGGTTCGGCACTTGGACACGGTAAAAGGTCTTCGTCAGTAAATGGTCATTGACCCTAACGTAAGCTGCCATGTGTGTGTCTCTGCTGCATCTTCGGACCTTTGTGGTTATTGAGGGATAAACTGTATGGCGATGGGAGAAACCGAAGACAGCCCGCCAAGTTTATGAGGGAAATAGATGTCGTTATTTGAGATTGGGATCAAATGTTGTTGCCAGACGCCTCAATCATCTTCGATTAGCAGACGGCATAGTCCTGATAACTGAGTCTGCCACAGACACCACGCACGCGTTAGAGACGCTTAACAGAACGGGAAATAGAGCTAGACTAGAAATGAATATCTCCAAGGCCAAAGTTGTACAAAACTAGTTTCCCATGGCGACCCAGTCCTCATGGATGAGAAAAACTTGGACAACGTCCAGGAACATGGCCATCTTGGATGCCTCCTCAACAACAGAATTATTTAGAAGAAAACTAACAAGACTGGTAGATCTTCCCGTTCATCCATGCAGTCCTGTAAGGTTTCTGGGATTGAACCCTACGCGCTTCTCTATTCAACTACACAGCGCTGCCTGGACTGTGCTATGCAGCTGAAACATGGAGACAAAAACTACTGAGAACAAACTGGGTATGAACCATTCTTCTCTTGAGACGAATGGTCAGCCTTAACTTGCGCAGCCAGTGCATGCAGATCCTTCACAATTCGAACCTTAGGCAATTACCATTGAGCGATGCAGTGGTTCACGCAAACAAGGCAAGACATCTGAGCCTTACATCTGTACCTCCTCATGTGCCAATTGTGTTGTCCATATAAATTAACGAATCTACTCTTCCAACTGCTCTCCCTTCAGCGGGATTGGTTCTTTTCTGATAGTGTTGTGTTTAAGGAGTTTGGTTTTCTTCATGTTAATATTCAGTCCAAACTCGGCTGATCGTTCTTTCATCCTATCAAGTTTTGCTTTTATTTGGCTATGACTGTGTGACAAAACCACCAGATCATCTGCGTAGTCCAGGTCCTCCAATTGTGGCGATAGTGTCCCCTGAATACCAATTTTTTTTCCTTTGAGTGATGTCTTCATTCTCCAATCTATAGCGGGATCAAGATGCTGAGCAGCGCATGAGCTGCAGGGGTCAGCGACCAGAGCTGAGCCGCGCATGCGCTGCAGGGGTCAGCGACCAGAGCTGAGCAGCGCGTGAGCTGCAGGGGTCAGCGACCAGAGCTGAGCAGCGCGTGAGCTGCAGGGGTCAGCGACCAGAGCTGAGCCGCGCATGCGCTGCAGGGGTCAGCGACAAGAGCTGAGCCGCGCATGCGCTGCAGGGGTCAGCGACCAGAGCTGAGCAGCGCGTGAGCTGCAGGGGTCAGCGACCAGAGCTGAGCAGCGCGTGAGCTGCAGGGGTCAGCGACCAGAGCTGACTGCTAGCGTCAGGGCCAGCGAACCAGAGCTGAGCAGCGCGTGAGCTGCAGGGGTCAGCGACCAGAGCTGACTGCTAGCGTCAGGGCCAGCGAACCAGAGCTGAGCAGCGCGTGAGCTGCAGGGGTCAGCGACCAGAGCTGACTGCTAGCGTCAGGGCCAGCGAACCAGAGCTGAGCAGCGCGTGAGCTGCAGGGGTCAGCGACCAGAGCTGACTGCTAGCGTCAGGGCCAGCGAACCAGAGCTGAGCAGCGCATGAGCTGCAGTGGTCAGTGATCCATAGCTGACTGCTAGCGTCAGGGCCAGCGAACCAGGGCTGAGCAGCGTATGAGCTGCAGGGGTCAGCGACCAGAGCTGAGCAGCGCGTGAGCTGCAGGGGTCAGCGACCAGAGCTGAGCAGCGCGTGAGCTGCATGGGTCAGCGACCAGAGCTGACTGCTAGCGTCAGGGCCAGCGAACCAGAGCTGAGCAGCGCGTGAGCTGCAGGGGTCAGCGACCAGAGCTGACTGCTAGCGTCAGGGCCAGCGAACCAGAGCTGAGCAGCGCGTGAGCTGCAGGGGTCAGCGACCAGAGCTGACTGCTAGCGTCAGGGCCAGCGAACCAGAGCTGAGCAGCGCGTGAGCTGCAGGGGTCAGCGACCAGAGCTGACTGCTAGCGTCAGGGCCAGCGAACCAGAGCTGAGCAGCGCATGAGCTGCAGTGGTCAGTGATCCATAGCTGACTGCTAGCGTCAGGGCCAGCGAACCAGGGCTGAGCAGCGTATGAGCTGCAGGGGTCAGCGACCAGAGCTGAGCAGCGCGTGAGCTGCAGGGGTCAGCGACCAGAGCTGAGCAGCGCGTGAGCTGCAGGGGTCAGCGACCAGAGCTGACTGCTAGCGTCAGGGCCAGCGAACCAGAGCTGAGCAGCGTATGAGCTGCAGGGGTCAGCGACCAGAGCTGAGCAGCGCATGAGCTGCAGGGGTCAGCGACCAGAGCTGAGCAGCGCATGAGCTGCAGTGGTCAGCGACCAGAGCGGACTGCTAGCGTCAGGGCCAGCGAACCAGAGCTGAGCAGCGCATGAGCTGCAGGGGTCAGTGACCAGAGCTGAGCAGCGCGTGAGCTGCAGGGGTCAGCGACCATAGCTGACTGCTAGCTTCAGGGCCAGCGAACCAGAGCTGAGCAGCGTGTGAGCTGCAGGGGTCAGCGACCAGAGCTGACTGCTAGCGTCAGGGCCAGCGAACCAGAGCTGCCAAGACCCTTCTACACCTCCACGCGGTGATCCTGGATAACATGCTGCATCAGGGCAGACTGGCTAAGGAGAAGGGATCGAAGAGGGAATGCTAACCCGGTACTAAACAAATGCTTACTGAAGTCGGATGTGTTGGACCGAAAGGTGCAAATATCGCAATCAAGCTGAATACTACGACACAACGCATTCCATTTTCTGGACTACATTCTGCTACTTAAGTCCTTTCAGGGTTTGGTAGCGGGAGATTGAGAACGAACGAAGCCAAGCAAAGCCAATCCAAGCCAAGCCAAGCCAAGCCACCAAGAACAGGAAATGTGAGAGCAGGTATCCTAGTCTCACCCCTGTGTTCTCCCCGACGCTGTCAGTAAGTACTCCTCCATGTATCACTCTACTAACTGTGTGTCGAGATCTAAGACACTGACCTCTCAAAGCGATGAACGGAAACGTTCTGCATTCTTCTTCTTCTTCTTCTTCTTCTTCTTCTTCTGCGTACACAGTCAGACAGTAACCATTATTTTCTCGAAAAAAGCGGCGGTCATCCTGAGACTCTCGCCACTACCATAGAGCTTGTCTTGCAGTTCCACTGGCAATGGCCACATCTGCTCTCTCTGATCCTCGTATGTCGGGCAGTTCTGCAGCAGATGTTCAGTGGTCATTTTACCAGTACCGCACGGGCATTCGTCGGTACACCCTATCTTCAGTTTGTTGAATAGGTGGTACCTCAGTCTGTTGTGGCCAGTGCGAAGTCTGAAGACAACGACCTGCTCTCTTCGGTTCAACTGGTAATAGGCATCGTTTTTGGTGTAACCAGTATGTTCGGTTTCCCATTTGGACATGTATCTGGCTTTGATAAGCCGTTTTGACTCTTCGTACGCCATACTGGTATCTGTTTGTGGTAGCCTTGCACCTTCTTTTGCCAGTCTGTCTGCCTCCTCGTTGCCTTGGATGTTGCAGTGTGACGGAACCCACTGTACCACCACCCTTTTTGGTGCGGACTGCTGGCACAGTTTGCAGAGTGCTGCTCTTAAGTCATTAAGCTCAGTGTTCTTCTGGCTTTTTAGCGCTGTGACTACTTCGAGAGCATCTGTCAGCAGGACTATATGGCTCTCATTTTCACTGTGTGTTACCATTTCTTCCACTGCCGCCCTCAGTGCCTCTGCCTCTGCTCTGAAATTGCTTGTGTACTTACCAGTAGCGAATGACAGTGTTATTTTTCTGCCATTTGGTAGGTTCAGGAATGCTCCTGCCCCTCCGTTCTGTGTAGTGTTTGTTACAGAACCGTCGGTGTATGCATGGGTCCAGTCCATGCTTGGGTAGCTTTTCGTTATGAAGCTTAGGGTAGTGTCTCTCCTTTCTTTTTCACTCTGGCAGTTTTTGTTTGCAATACCTGGTATATTTTCTACCACCTCTGGAAATATATCCTGCCTCCAAGTAGGTTTTCGTACAGTAGTGATGGGTTTTGGTGTTGTTAGTGCGTTTATGGGATCTTCGTGCATCTTTGCTTTGGCTATTTCTGCAAAGTTTCTCCGCTTTAGTTTCCCATTTCCCAAATTGTTTAGTCTCTGGTACATTGGATGGTCCGTCAGTCTTCGGAGTTTCTCTGACTGCAGCTGGGCTCTGCAGTCTCTTCTATCGGTCATGGATTGCAGTTTTGTAATCTTTTCAAGTTCTACAATTGGCGTTGACTTCATGCCACCTGTTATAATTCTCATGGCTTGGTTTTGAAGTTTGTTAACTTTATCGAAGTTCGCCTTCGCTGCTGTTGTCCATGCCGCAATGCCATACTCGAGAACTGGTCTCACTCTTCCAGTGTACAGTTTCTTTAGTATGCCTTCGTCTGCTCCCCAGCTTGTGCCAGCAAGTTTCCTCATGATCGCCATTCTTTCTCTGGCTTTCATTCGGTTTCTCTCAATCTGACTTTTCCATGTCATGCGCCGATCAAATGTGACTCCCAGATAGGTTGGGTTGTCGTTTGGCTGCAGGATTTTGCCATTTAGGCTTAATTTGGTACTTTGGGGTTTTAATGAGAGCGAGAATATTGTGCACGTGGTTTTCTCCTCGTTTATTTTGACCAGCCATGAGTTCGCCCACTCTTCCAGCGATGTTAGGGCCGTTTGCATCCGATTTCTTGCTATGGTGAGATTCTTTTCAGAGGTCCACATAGCCAGATCGTCTGCAAACATTGAGCTATGGACTCTTCTTGGTATATTCTCTGTAATATCGTTTATATATACCAGGAAGAGTGTGGGTGACAATACTCCCCCTTGGGGTACTCCCTGCTCGAGTGTCACCTTTTTGCTCATCTGCCCTTGTACTTGGACTCTGGCCGTTCTTTGTTTGAGGTAGTGGTTGATCCACTTGTACATCTTCCCACAGACATCACTTCTTCTTAGCTTGACTCTAAGTCCATCCTTCCAGACTTTGTCAAATGCCTTTTCCAGATCCACCCAAACAGCTACTGTGTGTTTCTGTGCCTGGTAGGCATCTTCTATCTCCTGGGCTATGAGGATGACCTGGTCCTCAGTGGATCTGTGCTGTCTAAAGCCGGCTTGCTGTGGAATTAGTATTCGTTTTTCTTCCAGATGCCACATCAGTCTGGTGTTTATCATCCGTTCCATCAGCTTGCCGACACAGCTCAGTAGGCTTATGGGCCTGTATCCATTCGGATCTGTTTTGTCCTTTCCTGTTTTTGGTACTGGTACCAGTATTGCATCTTTCCATGCCTGGGGTACAATACCCCTTTTCCAGCTTTGGTTCAGGACTGATAGTAGTTTTTTCTTCGCTGTTTGGCCCAGCCCCATCAGCATTTCGTTTGTTATCCCGTCTTTTCCGGGAGATTTCCTTTTCTTTAGTGTTCTCATAGCCTCTTCCATTTCGCGCATTGTTAGTTTGGCCATCATGTGCTCTTCAGGAGCCGTATTTATGTTTTCGTGTCCCTTTAGCTATTCGCTAATGTCTGTATGCTTATCTGCAGGGACCTCGATGTGGTTTGCTCTGGCATAGTGATCGACAAAGGCGTTTGCGGCTTTCTTACCTGTGATCAAGTTCTCGCCCTGCTTGATAGTAATTTGTTTATTTGACGGGGTTTCGTCATTCATGGCTCTGACTAGCTTCCATAGCTTGTTCCCTTCTTTGTCCAGGTTTAAACTTTCCGTTTTATTTTTCCAACTTTCTCTTGCTGTTTGCTTGAGAGTGTGTTTGTACTTCGCCGCGGCGGCTTTGAGGGCGATGTTTGCCTCCATGGATTTTTCTCGTTCTGCCATGTTCCTAGCATTTGTTACTGCATCTTCCACTTTCTGTAACTCATCATTCCAGTAGGGCTTATAGTTTTTCCTAGCTCCTCTTGGGATGGTTTCAGTGGCGGCTTGCATCATTGCCTTGCTTAGGCTCTCTACCATGGGCTTCATTTTGGTGTTTCGTGTGTTGATGGTTTCACACAGCCCATCTGTCAGGATTGCAAATCTGTCCCAGTCGGCTCGTTTGTAATTCCAACGTGGGAGCGGTTTTGTTTCCTGTGGGCCTACTTCCATGTCAATGGTTAGCCTGATCGGCCTGTGGTCACTACCTGCCAGTTGGTTTAGCACCTGGCGGTCTATTTTATGGTGAATGTCCTGTGTGGAGAAGGCCAAATCTGGAGTCGAGGTGGTATGCTATGTTCTTGAATAGAAGCTAGGGCTATCCTCCGGCCTATTGATTAGGGAGAGATTTGCATCTATCTCCCAATCTTCCACTTCGTCACCTCTGCTGTCTGTGTCAGAGTATCCCCATCTCTCCGAGTGGCTGTTGAAATCTCCAACTACTATGCAGTTGGAGTCTCTGACCTCCATACTCGAGAGCGATAGGTCTCTGTTTGGTGGTCCGTACAGATTGAAAATGCGGAGCTTCGTCTCTTGAGCCATTATGTCAACTCCTACAATTTCTGCTTGTCCGGTGTGATTGACAGGTACCGCGCTACTCGGTATGCTGTTTCTGGTCAGTATCATGACCCCTCCTTTGTGGCCTTCTCTATCTAGACGGAAGGTCTGGTATCCTCTGATTGAGAATTTATGGTTATTGTTGAGGTGCGTTTCCTGGATACATGCCACGTCAATCTTACCTTCATGCAGGTGGTGTGTTAGGGAAGTTCTGGATTCGAGTCCCACAAGTTTCAAGCAATCCCTGGTCTCAAAGAAGGTGAGACTAAAGTGCCTGCATACTAGTTTTCTTGACGTATGTCTTGCCACTGGTCCAAGATAGCTCAGGACTATAGAGTGAGATTGATGACCAGCGCAGTTTCTTCCTCACTACAATCCACATACAGCACACATTACATCATCAAGAGAAAACTGTCTGACGGTGTGGTCTAAATCGCTTGCGTTGGACATCTAACTATTTTCTTACATTTTCTATATGAGGGTTGTAATCAAATAATCTGATTTTGAAAGAAAAGCTACATCCGAGGTACAATGCAGTCAGCGTAAAGACAATTGTGCCTAGTAAAGAAAGCCACACTTCCCTTTGCCTGACACAAGGTGAAACCTTCACTCGATGATGTATGTTGAATGTGATGTTTGCCACCAGCTGGTAGTGTTTCTATTCCGGGTGTGACAATGTGGTTACACTCAGTTTCACGTCAACAACAGCTGAGAGAAATGTTTACACTAACCTTTCAAGTAGATCTGCATTGAACTTCTAGCCAAGCGGGTTTGGGGGCTGAATCTAACGACCTTTTCCAGGATTGTAAATTTACTTTTGGGCCATACAGACCCTGAGAGGAGACAAATAGGGACTGTTAGTGCATCTCTGTCATTGCTTAAGGGCCGAACTTGACCTGTGATCTAGAATCGCTCCAGTTTGCCTTGCTGCCGTTGAAGCGTTTGGGCTGAATTATTTCAACAGTTGACGGCGTTTCTTTGGTGGTTACAGTTGCTCTTGTTTCATCCGAAGGTGTTGAAGGGAATGGGGATCTGTGTCCTAGCGGTTGATCTGTGCCCTAACTGGTGGATATTGGTCCTAACGGTTGAACTGTGTACTAACGGTTGATCTATGTCCGAACGGTTGATCTGTACCCTAACTGGTGGATATGTGCCCTAACGGTTAATCTGTGTCCTAACGGTTGATCTGTGTCCGAACGGTTGATCTGTACCCTAACTGGTAGATATGTGTCCTAACGGTTGATTTGTGTCCGAACGGTTGATCTGTACCCTAACTGGTGGATCTGTACCCTAACTGGTGGATCTGTGCCCTAATGGTTGATCTGTGTCCTAATGGTTGATCTGTGTCATAACTGATGGATCTGTGTTCTAACTGGTGGATCTGTGTTGTAACTGGTGGATCTGTGTTCTAACTGGTGGATCTGTGTTCTAACTCGTGGATCTGTGTTCTAGCTGGTGGATCTGTGTTCTAACTGGTGGATCTGTGTTCTAACCCGTGGATCTGTGTTCTAACTGGTGGATCTGTGTTCTAACTGGTGTAGTGTTCTAGCTGTTGCAGTGTAATGCTAGTCTCCTCAGTAAATCCACAACTACAGGAATGATAGTGTCGACCTCACCTCGCTGACCAGGCTGCTGTGAGGCAGACCCTGTTTCCAGAAGATCCACGTGGATCTTGGTCAGTATGTTCCACCTGACCCTAATGTCGTCTTCTCATTCGTCGTTAATCTTGAAAAGGATGTATATTATTATGTTGTGTCGTAGTTTACAGTGAGGCTGCGTTATATACCCCATTCGGCCCGGCAAAACTGGGTTGAACACGCCCATTTTGTGACAATGTTCATCTTTCCTCTACTATACCTATTATCTCAGACTGCGCGGATACAGCCGGTTTCCAGGACCCCCGCTCGGAGATAGAAAAGGCACTTGGCCAGATCTGTTAGCTGACTCCGGACGGAACCAGCCATATATGAGCCGCTGGCTGCTGTCGGCTCATTCACTGCCGCGGCTTCAGTCCTTCAAGTACGGTTATAGATTTCAGATTTTTTAGGATGAACATCATCATGTAGCATGGCCTTTGCAGAACTTCGCTCCCATGACAGCCTGTTTGAAAGAAACGCAATCTCTTGTCAAATATCCAGCCTGCTCCAGACTCAAGCACATGCATCTCTTGGCATCTTGGTGCCATCACCCTCTGCATCTGCCTCCACCTCTCTTGCCTGGCACCTTACCTTCCATTACCGTTCTCCCAAGACCATTGTGTCTTTTGATGTGGCCA
This sequence comes from Ariolimax columbianus, assembly GCA_036924085.1. Classification (NCBI taxonomy): domain Eukaryota; kingdom Metazoa; phylum Mollusca; class Gastropoda; order Stylommatophora; family Arionidae; genus Ariolimax; species Ariolimax columbianus. Next base: position 4,658,425 of record JAVGWX010000015.1, read on the forward strand.
AAGTAATTCAATTTTCTGTTGATCTTGGAATTTATGAACCAGTTCTCTTCTATGCCCAGGTCGTGTCGAGTGTCTGCATTCTTTTTTCTTTCGTCGGCCTGTGGTATTCTTGGGACCTTTCTATAACATTTCCACTCGAATCTCTTCCTTGGTTTGGGTAACTGTCTATGTTTCGCAGCCGTATGCTGCCACGGGAAAAAACACGTCCTCAAAAATGTTGACCTATGCTGGTTTGCTGGTATTCTACCATGGTTTCCTCAGTCTGTGTAGCCTCTGGTATTCTACCATGGTTTCCTCAGTCTGTGTAGCCTCTGGTATTCTACCATGGTTTCCTCAGTCTGTGTAGCCTCTGGTTTGCCATTGTCTTTCGCCTGATTTGAGCAGTCACCGTTGTTGTCGATTCTGGAGCTCAGATCCGCCACGTTCGTGATCTATTGTCCCACCCCAGAGTTAGAAGTTCGTGATCTATTGTCCCACCCCAGAGTTAGAAGTTCGTGATCTATTGTCCCACCCCAGAGTTAGAAGTTCGTGATCTATTGTCCCACCCCAGAGCTAGAAGTTCGTGATCTATTGTCCCACCCCAGAGTTAGAAGTTCGTGATCTATTGTCCCACCCCAGAGTTAGAAGTTCGTGATCTATTGTCCCACCCCAGAGTTAAAAGTTCGCGATCTATTGTCCCACCCCAGAGTTAGAAGTTCGGGATCTATTGTCCCCCCCAGAGTTAGAAGTTCGTGATCTATTGTCCCACCCCAGAGTTAAAAGTTCGCGATCTATTGTCCCACCCCAGAGTTAGAAGTTCGGGATCTATTGTCCCACCCCAGAGTTAGAAGTTCGTGATCTATTGTCCCACCCCAGAGTTAGAGGTTCGTGATCTATTGTCCCACCCCAGAGTTAGAAGTTCGTGATCTATTGTCCCACCCCAGAGTTAGAAGTTCGTGATCTATTGTCCCACCCCAGAGTTAGAAGTTCGTGATCTATTGTCCCACCCCAGAGTTAGAAGTTCGTGATCTATTGTCCCACCCCAGAGTTAGAAGTTCGTGATCTATTGTCCCACCCCAGAGTTAGAAGTTCGTGATCTATTGTCCCACCCCAGAGTTAAAAGTTCGCGATCTATTGTCCCACCCCAGAGTTAGAAGTTCGGGATCTATTGTCCCACCCCAGAGTTAGAATTGATGTTGACTTCTTCTTTTATCGCTGGTTATTATCTTTGTTTTGTTTATGTTTACAAAAAGGTTTTTATCTTCTCTGCGTCTTCTTACGACGAACTTTCATATTAATGAAACGAAAGGTATCTAGTTTACCAAAACACAAGTAAATTCAAAACTGTTATCCTTCCGAAGAGCGGGATACTAGAACAGGTAGACATCTTCTTGGGTCTGGGGAAGATGGGGGTCTGGGGTCTGGGGGAGATGTGGTCTTGGGTCTGGGGGAGATAGATTCTTGGGTCTGGGGGTAATGGAGAGATGGGGGTCTTGGGTCTAGGGGAGATGGGATCTTGGGTCTGGGGGAAGATGGAGAGATGGGGTCTTGGGTCTGGGGGAGATGGGGTCTTGGGTCTGGGGGAGATGGTGAAATGGGATATTGGGTCTGGGGGAGATGGAGAGATGGGGTCTTGGGTCTGGGGGAGATGGGGTCTTGGGTCTAGGGGAGATGGAGAGATGGGGTCTTGGGTCTGGGTGAGATGGGGTCTTGGGTCTAGGGGAGATGGAGAGATGGGGTCTTGGGTCTGGGGGAGATGGACAGATGGGGTCTTGGGTCTGGGGGAGATGGAGAGATCTGGTCGTGGATCTGGGGCAGATGAAGAGATGGGGTCTTGGGTCTGGGGGAGATGGAGAGATGAGACTAACGACTGGCCAGACAAAACATACTGATCAGACTATGTTAGTCAGTGTCAGGTGAAACATACTGATCAGAATATGTTAGTCAGGGTCAGGTGAAATATACTGATCAGACTATGTTAGTCAGTGTCAGGTGAAACATACTGATCAGAATATGTTAGTCAGTGTCAGGTGAAACATACTGATCAGAATATGTTAGTCAGGGTCAGGTGAAATATACTGATCAGACTATGTTTGTTTTTATTTTTGTGTTGCTGTTGTTTTTTCTCGTTCGCCTTATTTCTTTATTTCCCAAGGAGGTGTGCGTTGTACTGTGTTTGTATTTTGCGCCTGTGCGCCCATTACATCCGACTTCGTCATCCATTTTATGTAAGGGTCTGCTTCCTCCTGCATTTTCTAACGGGTTTCTTCCCCGGGGAAATGGCTGGTGCTGTGATTGTGGAGGGAACCCAGCACCTTCGTGTTGTGAGCCGTGTCACTCAACCACTAGCTCACGCCGTCTCAGATCAGACTGTTAGTGTCAGGTAAAACATACTGGCCAAGACCACCACCTCGACTTCCTCGCAGTTCTCAATCAGAACGGGCTGTTGTCATGGCAGCCTGACTAACGAGGTGGGGGATCGACGTGCTGCCAGTAGTAGTGAACGACACGCAGGTAAAGCCACGCCAAGCAGAACAGCCTGGAGGACTGTAGTCCATCATAATCTGCACGCTCAGTGCGTAAAGAAAGCTGCTAAAACATGCCATAGAACGACCTTTACAGGGCGCACAAAAGAATAATCTTACTCATCATGAACATTTGACGACAACAACAATCTGTGACAGATATCTACAAGTGGTGGTATGATTTAGACGAAAGTGTTGATGGTAGATGTGAAAGGGGATACAATTAATGAAAAACAATGTTTAAAGTTAATTAAAGTTAAGTTTAATCAACATTTTCTAAATTGGGTATGGTCCGATACCGCACCGAGACGAGAACACAAAAAAAAACAACCTACGTTACGATCAATAGGTCTCCATCTGGGACAAAATATAACAACAATGCTGAACTAGCAAATGAACATATAGGGAAAAAGGGGTTTTCTTATCTGACATAGTGTCTGTCTTCGCGACTGGTTGGGTTGGAAGCTCGACTGTAAACGAAAAACAGCGGTCAAATAAGGTGGCCAAGGGAGCGTAAGAAGTAAGGGGGAAAGGGGCCGGAGAAGCCAGTAGTGGCCAAATAAGGAAATATGCAAAATAGTGATCCAAGCGGGGAATGGGGGGGGGGGGGGACAAAAAAAAGTGATATAAGCTGGGAGGGGGTGGGGTGGGGTGGAGGGGGATTGATATAAGGAATGGGGGGGGGGGGTGCAAGACTGATATAAGAAAGGGTGGGGGATGCCAAAGGAAGGCAAATAGATGGAGGCCAGTATGAGGTTTTAAGAAAAGGTTTGGAAGATATTACTGCCCTCTGGTTGGAGACAACCCATGCTGGAGATAAGTCTGTTCTCAAGGGCAAATCGATGACGATCGTCAGAGAAGCAAGAAACTAGACCAGTGACACTTACGTTAGCCATACCCCGGTGCTCAGGGCCATTGCAGTGGCTGGCAATTGGGGAACCAGTGCGGTTACGGATATCCTTGAGGTGTTGCCGGGCAACGCTCACGCAGTTCCATACCAGTCTCTCTAATGAATGCCATACCACACTGGCGGCAGATGATGGAATAGATGAGGTTACGGGAATTACATGTGAACCCCTCTATGATGAAGAATTCTGCTTTGGGGAAGGTATTGGAGTATGACATGAGGGCAGGTAACACAGCCACGTGCATTTTTGCACGGCCTCATTGCCTGGGAGGCTATGAGGGCTGGTGTGTAGGCGAGTACTGATGTGAGAGGGAAGTGACAATGATAGACGTGAGAGGGGAGTGAAGGTAGATGTGAGAAAGAAGTGACGATGGTAGATGTGAGAGGGGAGTGAAGGTAGATGTGAGAGGAAAGTGACGATGGTAGATGTGAGAGGTTGGTGAAGGTAGATGTGAGAGGGACGTGACGAAGAGATTAGGAACGGATAAAAGCGTGTTAAACATAATGAGAAATATATTTTCCAGATAAGATACCAATACATTAAAAATGATACATCAATATATATTCAACATTATTATGACGGTACAGAAACAAGGGATATGAACAAACAGTTGGAAAACAGAACAGAGGCCCTCAAACTGTGTTTATACTGAAGAATGTGCCGCATTTCGTGGAAAGAGAAACAAACAAATAGCGATGTTCTGACGAGAGTAGGCACGGAGAGAGAACTTTTGGCAGACGTTAATATTAGGCAGGTCAAATATTTTGGTCATATAAAAAGACACGATACATTTTTGAAAACAGGTTGAAGGAAGACGGACAAGAGACGGGCAACGATATAAATGGGAGAACAATATCAAATGATGGACTAATGTCAGTCTGGTAAAGTGTGCCGTCAAAACAAGACAGAGAATATTGGAGGTCTATTACAAACAATCGTAACACTTGTATTGAATTGCTAGAGGGATCAAGATGCTGAGCAGCGCATGAGCTGCAGTGGTCAGCGACAAATAGCTGACTGCTAACGTCAGGGCCAGCGAACCAGAGCTGAGCAGCGCATGAGCTGCAGTGGTCAGCGACAAATAGCTGACTGCTAGCGTCAGGGCCAGCGACCCAGAGCTGCCAAGACTCTTCTACACCTCCACGCGGTGATCCTGGATAACAGGCTGCAGCACGGCAGACTGGCTAAGGAGAAGGGATCAAAGAGGGAATGCTAACCCGGTACTAAAAAAATGCTTGCTGAAGTCGGATGTGTTGGACCGAAAGGTGTAAATATCGCAGTCAAGCTGTAAACTACAACACAACGCATTCCTTTCTCTGGACTACATTATGCTACTTAAGCCCTTCATGGTTTGGTAGTGGGAGATTGGGAACGAACGAAGAAGAAGAAGAAGAATTGTTAGGATGAAGAGAAATAATGATAATAAGATGGACAAGAGAAAAAAGAAACACTAGAAAAGAAAGACACAACAGACCCATTACTAGAAGTTTAGGGTGTGTGTGTATGGAAGGGGATGTCAAGTAAAACATTGACATGCAGAAGACACTGTCACAACCTCCATAGACGCCGCATTTCTAACTAAGGGAAACAACTGCAGAAATGAGACGTAGACAGAATGACGTTTTCTGCTACGTGAACAAATAATAATTACAAATTAATTCCCATTGTTGGAATTTATAGTGCTGGGTCATAAAGGCCGCTTGCACGCGCAGTCGATGCACAGTATATTAAAAAAAACACTCTAAGCCCTAACCAATGCATTGAGTCTTCTACTCCAGAAGATGGGGTAGTATCTCCACCCAATACTTGGCATTCTGCACGTCGGACCTGGTAGGAATAACGGAAGGGAAATAGAGCAGAACTCAGCGGAAGTGATTGTTGTCCTGACCAAGGCAGACTCCATGGAATTAGTAAAAAGTAAATAGGGGTCTTGGGGTAAAGTGTCCGCCTCGGGTGCCAGAGGTCGTGGGTTTCAATCACGGTGGAGACCGGAATTTTTTTCACGTGGATCTTCTAGTAAAAGTTTCCTTGATCTCTGGGTAGTGAGATCGGACGCCTGATCTTTGGGTAGTGAGATAGGACACCTGATCTCTGGGTAGTGAGATCCGACACCTGATCTCTGGGTAGTGAGATAGGACTCCTTTGTTCAGGGTCGACCATGTTAACAATTCCTTGGCAGTTGGAATTCTAAAAGAGAAGGCTTCACGGCCGCTGTCCAGACAAAGACATCTTATGGCGGGGTTCGTGAGGAGGTACAGACACAAAGACAGCTTATGGCGGTGTTCTTGAGGAGGTACAGACACAAAGACAGCTTATGGTGGGGTTCTTGAGGTACAGACACAAAGACAGCTTATGGTGGGGTTCTTGAGGTACAGACACAAAGACAGCTTATGGCGGTGTTCTTGAGGAGGTACAGACACAAAGACAGCTTATGGCGGTGTTCTTGAGGAGGTACAGACACAAAGACAGCTTATGGTGGGGTTCTTGAGGAGGTACAGACACAAAGACATCTTATGGTGGGGTTCTTGAGGAGGTACATACACAAAGACATCTTATGGCGGGGTTCTTGAGGAGGTACAGACACAAAGACAGCTTATGGCGGTGTTCTTGAGGAGGTACAGACATAAAGACATCTTATGGTGGGGTTCTTGAGGAGGTACAGACACAAAGACAGCTTATGGCAAAAATTATGACAAGGCAGTCATTCTTTTTCAGGTAGGAAATCAGGGCGGCAACGGGCAGAGTCGATGGCAAGATGGACAGAGGAAGGCAAATATTGGACAGCTTGAAGGAATGGTAGGATACTCGATCAGAGGCGGAACTGAAGGAATGGTAGGATACTCGATCAGAGGCGGAACTGAAGGAATGGTAGGATACTCGATCAGAGGCGGAACTGAAGGAATGGTAGGATACTCGATCAGAGGCGGAACTGAAAGAATGGTAGGATACTCGATCAGAGGCGGAACTGAAGGAATGGTAGGATACTCGATCAGAGGCGGAACTGAAGGAATGGTAGGATACTCGATCAGAGGCGGAACTGAAGGAATGGTAGGATACTCGATCAGAGGCGGAACTGAAAGAATGGTAGGATACTCGATCAGAGGCGGAACTGAAGGAATGGTAGGATACTCGATCAGAGGCGGAACTGAAGGAATGGTAGGATACTCGATCAGAGGCGGAACTGAAGGAATGGTAGGATACTCGATCAGAGGCGGAACTGAAAGAATGGTAGGATACTCGATCAGAGGCGGAACTGCTAACCGGCACTTGTGATAACGGGGAATGGAGGTCCATGATGCCCAAAGCCAACGCGATGCAGTCCACTTGATAATAATGATGACATAACTGTGAGACCATAATGGCTGCCAGTGTACCGCTTGATCAGCGTGGTTACCGTTGCTGGAATCTGTCTAAAAGTATATTATACAACATACCTGGATATCTGGCTTTACCTGAAACACATCTCAGACTTCGCGACCTCACAACAATGTCTAAAGGTCATCACGAAAGTCACCCGGAACGTCTGTGCTGGTCTTAGAAAACCAGAAACGAAAAGGCGAACGCAAACTTTGGCACTTTACCGGCTAAATCTTCTACACCAAATAGTTGGTTGTTGGCCGTGCGTCAGCGAGACATGCGCGCTACATGTGCCGGATCAGAGATTGTCAGTTGGAAATAGATAGGGAACGACCAAGAATTCAACTATGACATTTTCTGATCCACCTGCTTCTGTGAGTAAATGTCAGTGCTCCCGTCCATTCTGCCCTTATGGTTCACTTTGGCAGATTTCACTTGCCCTCGTTGGCTTCAGGTAGAGCATATGGCAACACCTACTTTGTTCACGAGACTTCGATTGCTCTTAATCCCTTTCCTTACGTTCACTCACAGTTTTCTTTGGCATCCTGTTCTCTTGTTTAATTGTATTGCTTGCGTGCATCATAGATTTACCAGGTGCGTTAGACAAGCATCGACATTTGGGCAGGCAAAATACAATTACTCACCTGGAGGTTTGAAATACGAATCACCTAAAAAGTATTTTCCTTGGGACTCCACACACTTCTCTACATACTTCTCCTTGGGACTCCACACACTTCTCCTTGGGACTCCACACACTTCTCCTTGGGACTCCACACACTTCTCCTTGAGACTCCACACACTTCTCCTTGGGATTCCACACACTTCTCCTTGGGACTCCACACACTTCTCCCTGGGCCTCCACACACTTCTCCTTGAGACTCCACACACTTCTCCTTGGGATTCCACACACTTCTCCCTGGGACTCCACACACTTCTCCCTGGGACTCCACACACTTCTCCTTGGGACTCCACACACTTCTCCCTGGGACTCCACACACTTCTCCTTGGGACTCCACACACTTCCCCTTGGGACTCCACACACTTCTCCCTGGGACTCCACACACTTCTCCTTGGGACTCCACACACTTTTCCTTGGGACTCCACACACTTCTCCCTGGGACTCCGCACACTTGTCCCTGGGACTCCGCACACTTCTCCTTGGGACTCCACACACGTCTCCCTGGGACTCCACACACTTGTCCCTGGGACTCCGCACACTTCTCCTTGGGACTCCGCACACTTCTCCTTGGGACTCCACACACGTCTCCCTGGGACTCCACACACTTGTCCCTGGGACTCCGCACACTTCTCCGAGCGGTCCCGCCATGGATGGAAGAATTCCAGGAGGGTCTCTCATGGGAATGGAGTACAGCATGTCTTCTCGTGACTCAAAACGGGCCTCTTCTCGTGACTCAGAACGGGCCCTTTCAGCTTGGGGAACAACCACAAAACCGCAAGGAGCCATGTCGGGAGAATAGAGAGCCTGGCGAAGCATAGGAAGGTTGTGTTTGGCAAAGAAGCTTCAATCAGATACGAAGAGTGGTTCGTTGGTGGTCGTGAAGGAGCTGCCAAGTTTCTGTTGTCCACAGGTCCAATACTTTTCATCGCACAGCACCTCGAAGACCAAACACAACCTTCGTCTGGTTTGCCAGGCTCCCTACTCCATAGACATGGCTCCTTGGGGTGGTTGGCTCTTCTCTAAGATCCAAATTCTACTGAAAGGGACCTGATGTAAGTCCTTAGAAGACTTTGTGCAGCATGCTACGACCCAGCTGTTCTCCATTCACAAGGAGGCCTTTCTGGAATGCTCCAAATAGTGGCGGTACCGCAGGACAATGTGTGTGGAGTGCCAAGGACCGCTGGACAACGTGTATGGAGTGCCAAGGACCGCTGGATAAAGTGTATGGAGTGCCAAGGACCGCTGGAGGAAGTGTGTGGTCTCATTTATTTCTCTCATAAGCTTGACCACCGTCTGTATTCAGGTATCTATCGGCATCACAAAGTTTATCTCTCAAATAATGACATTTATTTCTCTCATAAGCTTGACCATCGTCTGTATTCAGGTATCTATCGGCATCACCAAGTTTATCTCTCAAATAATGACATTTAATTCTCTCATAAACTTGACAACCGTCTGTGTTCGGGTATCTATCGGCATCACCAAGTTTATCTCTCAAATAATGGCATTTATTTCTCTCATAAACTTGACCACCGTCTGTGTTCAGGTATCTATCGGCATCTCCAAGTTTATCTCTCAAATAATGGCATTTATTTCTCTCATAAACTTGACAACCGTCTGTGTTCAGGTATCTATCGGCATCACCAAGTTTATCTCTCAAATAATGGCATTTATTTCTCTCATAAACTTGACAACCGTCTGTGTTCAGGTATCTATCGGCATCACCAAGTTTATCTCTCAAATAATGGCATTTATTTCTCTCATAAACTTGACAACCGTCTGTGTTCAGGTATCTATCGGCATCACCAAGTTTATCTCTCAAATAATGGCATTTATTTCTCTCATAAACTTGACAACCGTCTGTGTTCAGGTATCTATCGGCATCACCAAGTTTATCTCTCAAATAATGGCATTTATTTCTCTCATAAACTTGACAACCGTCTGTGTTCAGGTATCTATCGGCATCACCAAGTTTATCTCTCAAATAATGGCATTTATTTCTCTCATAAACTTGACAACCGTCTGTGTTCAGGTATCTATCGGCATCACCAAGTTTATCTCTCAAATAATGGCATTTATTTCTCTCATAAACTTGACAACCGTCTGTGTTCAGGTATCTATCGGCATCACCAAGTTTATCTCTCAAATAATGGCATTTATTTCTCTCATAAACTTGACAACCGTCTGTGTTCAGGTATCTATCGGCATCACCAAGTTTATCTCTCAAATAATGGCATTTATTTCTCTCATAAACTTGACAACCGTCTGTGTTCAGGTATCTATCGGCATCACCAAGTTTATCTCTCAAATAATGGCATTTATTTCTCTCATAAACTTGACAACCGTCTGTGTTCAGGTATCTATCGGCATCACCAAGTTTATCTCTCAAATAATGGCATTTATTTCTCTCATAAACTTGACGGTCTGTGTCATGTTCTTGTCGTCACCCCAGTTTATTCCTGAAATGGGTTGGGGTGGACCCTGCTGTCACCCTACTCCTCTCATAGAGCCAACAGATCTGGAGAACATGTTCTCTTGTTTTTTCTCCTCATATGTTAATGTGCCCAATTCTTCTTCTTCTTCTTCTACTACTTCTTATTCTTCGTTTGTACCGAAAAGACGTTTTGACGTGTTCTAGTTCACAGAGAGACTGTGATATCTGCGCGACAGATCCGCTTTCAGCTGGAGTTATCTGGGTCCCTTATTCTCTTAGTCAGACTAGATGAGTGCAGCCTGTTTCCAGGGCCGCTTCTTGGAAACGGAATAGGGTCTTGGTCAGCTCTGGTTCGCTATCTCTGATGCAAGCAGCCAGCTATGAGTCGTTGTTTGCCGTCAGCTCATTCGCTAGACTGTATCTTCGTCCTCACCCAATTATCAAACTTGTTGAACTTATTTGATCAAGAATAGCGTTTGATTGGATAGACATGACTAAACTTTTCTAGTTACCGAAAGATTATGGTGTACAAGGCCAGATTCTTGATAATGTTAGAGCACTGTATCGTTCGAATACAAACACTGTACAAACGACTGATGGTGATACATATACTTTTGTAATCACTACCGGAGTGAGGCAGGGGTGTGTGCTGCTGAACATCTACATGGACAAAGTCGCATCAGAGACTGGTCAAATTGAGACATCGGAAGCAGAACATAACTCAATACACGAACTGCTCTTTGCAGATGATCAGTGCTTATTGTACGACGATGACAATAAACTGTAAAATCTCATGAACGCGCTAGCGACAACCTGTGCTAAATACAATATGCGAATTAAAAAGACGAAAACAGAAACTATGAGAATCCGAAGAACGTGTGGGACACACAACATAAATGTAAATGCTCTTCAACCGGCACATGAGTTCGAGTGTTTGGGCAGTATTTTTTCCCCAGCGAAATCGAGACAAGGTGTCAGAAAGCATCTGCGGTGACTTATCAGCTGTCCCCACTGCTTAGATACCCGAAGTTCGTCAACAAAGCAACAGCTGATAAACAGTATATTTATGCCGACTCTTTGCTACCAGCGCCAAACATGGCCTCTGTCAAGAGCGTGCAAGAGCAGAATTTCGACTCGTGAAATGAAGTGTTTGATAAAGGTCATCAGTGTTACCACGAGAGACGACATTCGCGGTATGGTCGGCACTACGTCTTGTGAGGAATTTTCCAGGCAGAAAATAAGTTGATTCGGTCATCTGCCCCTACATCAACTTCCACTGATGGCTTACAGCGCTGATAGATCTGGCTACAGGGCAAGGAGCGGCCGCGAGACAGGTGAACATATGCCAGTAGATTGATTGTGCAGAGACACGGGTTCACACAGACCGACGAAACTGGCGCAGGACAGACGACTGAAGCTCCCCACGCCGCTCAACGGAATAAGTGAAAAGAAAACTTTCATTTTGATTTGACAGGTTAATTTAGTGGACGTGGTAGTTCAGGGAGAAGAGTGGGTTCCAAAGAATGCCAGCCACCATAACTTTAGGCAGAGTGTAGGAAGTTGTTGAACGGAAGAGCAGAGCACGAGGGCAGCCATGTTGGTCACTGTGAACATTCAGGACAATGACCTCGCTAAATATACCGATGCATCAATGTTGTGCAGTTGGAAATCAGGTTGATGGTTTCTCTGCTAGATTTAGAGAGGCCAGGTTGTTCCGGAACCCACCGGAGAATACAGGACACCAACATCTATTTTGAGAATGGAAGCAGTGACTGCAGCTATGAGATGGCTACTAAAAGGAGCGATCTACAGCTAGCAGTGACCCCATGATTCGCAAGAAGCCAAACGAAGGAGCAGAATCGAAGATTTTGCAAACATCCAAATTATTATATAACTATCTTCATTTGGATCGTTTATGTTGGTTTTTTTGTGTGTGCAGCCAAGAACATAGCAGGGGCATTTTACATATAAGCTATTTCTAACTTGGCACTAGTGCCGCACAATCTGGAAATACCATCGCTTTTCCAGGCGTCCCTCCCGGTGCGAGAAATAGACCAAAATACATTAAATTATTTCTCCGGTGATAACAGAATCACATTTTTGGTTTGGCTTCCCAAAAAATCAGGTTATTGTCAACACAATGAGTAATGTGTTAATCTGGCCTGGAAGGTTGCAACAAAATGTCAAGTGTAAATTTATAGCTTCTACTTCTCGTTCGCGATGGTTTGTTTTTGGGTTGAAAATTACGTCTGCACCTGTGAATCCTGCTCTGAATAAATGTTTGGATAGGGGAGAGTTCTTCGGGGTTTCCAAACAGCTTTATGTTGAGGTTCGTCTCCGTCTGCTAGTCCTCACTACGAAATTGGCTTAGTATTCTTTTGTTCTCAATCTTCCGATAGCAAACCTTGATATAGGCTTTGCATGTAGCAGGATGTTGTCAAGAGAACGGAAAGCGCTGTGTCGTAGTTTACAGCTTGACTGCGGTATTTGCACCTTTCGGTCCGTCACATCCGTCTTCAGCAGCATTTCACGGCTTAGGGCGTTAAAGGTTAAAGAACTAAGCCATCAGAGAGCAGGCGTCGAGAGCAAACTCATCATGCTAAACCGCCGCCGTTTAGCCCTATTTGGACATGTGTCCTGACATGCCGAATGTCCTGCCATGTCCAGGGCGTCCTCCCCAACAGCTCGCAAAGCAGGCCACATACATCAAGGATGAGAAACGACCCTCCCCGTGGTGGCCCCGCCCCTGCATCACCTGGTCAGGTCAAATTGGAAAGACATCATCCTCATTACATGCAGCCTGGACTCAGTCACGCATCGTGTTCATTGCCGGTTACTTGTCGCCAAGCCACCTACATATTTTCCCTAAACCACATACAGTGTTGGACCTAAACTCTGCCACGCTAAGTGAAAGCAACATCTCTGTCGTCTTCAGAATTCGACTCGAGTAACTCTAACAAAGGCAGCAGTCAACTCAAGGCTCCGTGCACTTCAGTGAAGTATGGAAGGCACTGGTTGGTGCCATTGCCCCGAGCTACACCATTCGCTAGTGCATGATAGGCATGGCTACGAAAGGTGTTCCTCTGTCATAGGCACGATGGTCCGTAGTGCCAATTTTAAGTTTACTTTACACATGACATGTCAGTTTGTTGTGTCAGACGTGCGGCCGGAAGATGATCACCTGGTCGCGTCTGTAAATAACAATAACGATGGTGCACCTATCCCTGGTGATGCTCGGCTCCACTTCAAACCGGAAGTTCACGATGTCTCCAAGGACACACCTTTTGTGACCTAGTGTTTTGGGGTATACATGGAGTGGTCCGCATTTAACATGAGAAGTTTGAAACCTATGATAGAACATTACCGGTAACAGTTTAGTTTAGTCGAAGAATCAACCTCATTGCACACGCTCTGTTCTTCTCCATATGTTATGGAGACTTCCAGCCCAATGCCCGAGCTCCGTAGCACCAGAGATATTCCCGTAATAGATAGGCTAGATTTATAACATCCTTTTGAATTGTGTCCGGGTAGCGGTCCTTAAGTCTACTCTTTTCGAATTCCAACTGTCGTGAGATTTTCAACGTGCGCGAAACTGCGCACGGGTGTTCGATATATACTACCAAGAGATTCGGGGAAAATACCGGAAAGTCCATGTGAAATAAATTCTGGTCTCCATCCGGGTTTGAACCCACGTCTTACCTCAAGACCCCGAACATAATGGCAGCGGCGACGTACGGCTGATCGACATGGCCAACTACTCAACCACTAGGTATGGTACCTGGCGAGCGGGGCAGAGACATCCAGAGGAGAAGATGGACACAGGACATTCAAAAGATTCTCAGGTTGACTCTGATAGAGGCGGGAGAGCTGGCCAAAGATGGAGAATATTACAGATCAGCTGTTATGAAAGCGACATTATGTGGAAGTGCTTGCCAAAGATGGAGTGTCTTACAGATCGCCTGTTAGAAAATGATTTTGCTTGGGCTATTATGCATTTTATTTTGTAATTGCATCTTCCATCTGATGTCATGTATGTGTCCAGGTATACATCTTCCATCTGATGTCATGTATGTGTCCAGGTATACATCTTCCATCTGATGTCATGTATGTGTCCAGGTATATATCTTCCATCTGATGTTATGTATGTGTCCAGGTATACATCTTCCATCTGATGTTATGTATATGTCAAGGTATACATCTTCCATCTGATGTTATGTATATGTCCAGGTATACATCTCCCATCTGATGTTATGTATATGTCCAGGTATACATCTTCCATCTGATGTTATGTATATGTCCAGGTATACATCTCCCATCTGATGTTATGTATATGTCCAGGTATACATCTCCCATCTGATGTTATGTATATGTCCAGGTATACATCTCCCATCTGATGTTATGTATATGTCCAGGTATACATCTACCATCTGATGTTATGTATATGTCCAGGTATACATCTCCCATCTGATGTTATGTATATGTCCAGGTATACATCTCCCATCTGATGTTATGTATATGTCCAGGTATACATCTCCCATCTGATGTTATGTATATGTCCAGGTATACATCTCCCATCTGATGTTATGTATATGTCCAGGTATACATCTTCCATCTGATGTATGTGTCCAGGTATTCAACCGTGTCAACGTGTCTCAATTCGCCCCCTTCACTTTGACACAGCAGTTTACGGTATATCTTGGTAACGTAAACACAAACAGAAACATTGTGCAAAAATCTCTTTCACAATTACAAACAACAAAGTCACTCTGAAATTTGATCAATTTATTCATGTAACATTTGTGACTATCATATTTTACACTAATAATTGTACATCGTCACTGATGAGGTCCATCAACGTGATTCCATCCCATACTGCACCTTGAGATATGCGTGTGCACTTGTGATTAATCAAGCCAATGTGAGAGCGGAAAGTTCTGTGGCATGACTGGAAAACATGGTCTGCAACTGCCACTGATAGTCCGTCTGATCTAGACTTCCTGATTGCACGTCTGTCCTGGTCTGTCTGCAAGCGGAGACCCTCGCTGACTTCATCGCCCTTTTTGACTTCAGTCTGCCCTAGAGGAGCGGCTTTGAGCAATATCTTCCCAGGCCGTAATGTCTATTTAATAATAATGTTTGCTTATGTGTCTGAGGCATGCTGTGGCGGTCGACCACATACATGACCCACTGCTGCGGTGTGGTTCTAGACCGTATCCAGAACGGACGTTGTTATCTGCTGAAGCGAAACTGTGCGAGGACGGCCTCTTCTGTGCTGCAGCCAGTCGGGGGAAGACCTTTGGTGATCAGGATCGACTTGTGTAGTATCTTGTGGGCAGGGGTTTCCTGGCAGAGCAATACAACATCGGTGGTCAAGTGTTTCTTAAATTTGGCAGAGGCCTGTTTCATCAGGTCTCCATGTTGCGGATGTAGTCATGCCATCGGTTGCCCAGGATACGCCACTGGTTGCGCATGTGACTCCTTCAGACCGTCCGTCCTCTCATCATGTGGTGTTTCCTATGATCGTTCTCCTTGACTCAGCTCGCTATAGCTGACACAAGCCTCACTGAAAGCCTTCAACTTGACATTCGAGCAATGCTGCTGCCAGTCCATCTAATTTGGTTTTCTGCAAAAGTGTACAAATACCTGGCAAGCTGGCTCTGGATAGGATTTCATTGCCATTTGGTCCTGCCAGGGAAAATGTGTCTCAGACAGATCATGTGGAAGTGATTTAGCCTCTTGTCGACCCTAGTCCAGCTCTCACACAGTAGAGCAGCGAGGTGGGGAGAATGGTGGAACAGTAGACCTTCAGCTTAGTCATTATGCTGATTCCTCAACGTTACCACACTGTGGACCACATGCAACCAAAAACTGTGCTGGCCGTTGCTATTCTATTAGTCAGGTCATCAGTAATGATTATTGATCTCCACAGTGTGTTTCCCATATAGACATATTTTACCACTGCCTCCTCACAGTAACCACTGATTGTTGAAACGTTCATAAAGTGCAGGTCAGAAGGCCTTCAGTTCTAGGCATTTCTGGCTTTTGAAGGTATTGTATATACATTTGGTGTGATGTGGCCAAAGTAGCAAGTATGACACGTGTTCGAACCTTGACCAATGGTTGGCTGATGTATGAAGTTGACCTCTGCACCAGACTAAGGGTCAGCGTGACCATGCCTAGATAAAGATTGGGGAAGGTTGAGTGATGAGTGGATTGACGGGGTCTGTAGCCTTCCTTACGCTCATTTCCTGTCAGTGATGGAAGACAGAAGAAATGTGTTACAATAAAGTAGCTCATTGAGGCCATGGTGAAATTTATGGCAGAGAGAGAGAGAGCGAGACAGAGAGAGAGTGGCAGAGAGAGAGAGAGACAGACAGAGTGAGAGACATACAGAGTGAGAGAGAGACAGAGAGTGAGAGAGACAGGGACAGAGTGAGAGACAGACAGAGAGAGAGACAGAGAGAGTGAGACAGAGAGAGACAGACAGAGAGAGAAAGACAGGGACAGAGAGAGAGACAGAGAGAGAGAGAGATTGTGGATGTTTCAGACAATTGTATGATTCCCTTACAATAATTATCTAGTAGATCTTTGACAATACGGACTAAGCCCCCACATCATGGGAGTAGATCTTTGACAGGAAGGACTAAGCCCTCACATCATGGGAGTAGATATATGACAAGACGGACTAAGCCCCCACATCATGGGAGTAGATAAATGACAGGACGGACTAAGCCTTCACATGATGGGAGTAGATATATGACAGGACGGACTAAGCCCTCACATCATGGGAGTAGATATATGACAGGACGGACTAAGCCCTCACATCATGGGAGTAGATCTATGACAAGACGGACTAAGCCCCCACATCATGGGAGTAGATCTATGACAAGACGGACTAAGCCCCCACATCATGGGAGTAGACATGACAGACAGCATAGCGCCACAGCAAAATAAAAGATGGATGGGTGTGCTAAATAAAAATAAAGCCAGACAAAGACCCGAATTGAGCATGGTCACGCAGACGGTACAGGAAAGAGGCGATTATTTCCTTTGTCTCCCCCCTCCGCCCCCCATACTTAACCACATAATTGGATAGGTAAGATGAGAAACACCACAGAGGCATGGATTGAACACGGCCACACATTTACCACACGAACAGAAGAGATGTGCGGGCCATATCACCCGGTGACCCCCGGGATTCGATTGGCCATGCCCAGCGAGGTCAGCCCGACCATCAGGGCAACCATCAGCCTGACCATCAGCCCGAGCCCAACCATCAGCCCGACCATCAGCCCGACCATCAGCCCGACCATCAGCCCAACCATCAGTCCGACCATCAGCCCAACCATCATCGTGTGGACCCCACAGTCACTGACAATGGGCCTAGGATGTGGAGGGAGTTTGTTGCTGCCTCTGAGGACGCCACCAGACGTGACGGCCAATGACCGATTATGCAATCCCTGACAATGGACCTAGAAAGAAGCAGACAATTCTTCAGCTGCACTGAACAATGCGATAATAAGATCCAAAGAGCCAGATCCTTACACGGGATCTGTCCCAAACTTACAAGCCAATAAGCTATTTTAAAACAATTTCCGACCAAAGCCAGTTCAATCCAGTCTCAAAATAGCACACGCACTGGCGCGTAATGGCGCGCACGAGACAACACACGCGCTACACAGCCCCGTTAACCTGTTGGGAATATCTTTTTTAGTTCTGGTGTAAATTTCGGTACCGAGATGGGGTGAAACCAGCCCATCTTCAAAGAAATATTACATGAAATACATCGCTTTCACTGTTAGGGCATGTTTCCGGAGACAGGAGCGTTTCCTAATGTCAGGGGTGGGGTTGGGGGAGCGGATCCTCCTTATAAGAGCCTTATATGTTCCAGTGCTTTGGGTCTTCGCGTGCCATGCGTTGCCTTGGGATGCCAGCGGAGCATATGGACCTTTCCGATGGTCTTGTCAAGTTTCAGTTTTTGCTTGAAGCTGCGAGATGAGTTCACTTTTTACGACGTTTCTTTGGTAGCGGGTTACAGTGGCTCTTTAAACATCCCGAGGCGTCCATGAGAATATGGATGGGGCCCTCCTGAATGTTGTGGTATGTGAGGCTCCTCAATAAGCTCGCCATTGTGGGGTTCATGGAAGCAATCCCCACCTCGTTAACCAGACTGCCACTAAACAGCCTGTTTCCATGGAGAACTGCTTGGAGGAGAGATGGGTGGGCAGGTGTGTCCCATTGGTCAGTATGTTTCACCTGAGCTGACTAACATTGTCCGATCAATGTGGTTTGCCTGATAGATAGATAGATAGATAGGTATGTAAGTGTGCGTGCGTGATGTATGTATGTTTGCGAATATGCGTGCATGTATGTATGCGTGTATGTATGCGTATATGCGTGCATGTATGTATGCGTGTATGTATGTATGTATGCGTATATGCGTGCATGTATGTATGCGTGTATGTATGCGTATATGCGTGCATGTATGTATGCGTGTATGTATGTATGTATGCGTATATGCGTGCATGTATGTATGCGTGTATGTATGTATGTATGCGTGCATGTATATATGCGTGCATGTATGTATGCGTGCGTGCATGTATGTATGTATGTATGCGTGAATGTATGTATGTATGCGTGTATGTATGTATGCGTGTATGTATGTATGTGTATACCACCACCAACGTACCGAAACAGACAAACAGAAGCGGAATGTCCCCTGTCCCACCCACCGGCCCAAATTTCCCCGAACTCCAGCAACCCCTTAACCCGTAACAGTGTCCACTGACCCCACTATAAGAACCCCTGGATTAAAAGGACATGCACTGCATATGTGTAATCTGGGACAGATACGGCACGCGCAAATAAAGATCGCTGGCACCCCGCACGGGCCTGGAGTGAGCAAAGTGCCACTTGCCTGCAGCCGGTCCAAAGGTCAGGCGGCGTTGGCAGATTTGTGGAAATCTCAGACCAAATGTAGAAGATTTCGTAATTACATCTTAGTCGGGGTAAAATACACGCACACGCAGTGACGGAAAACAGTGGCGCTGCTATGATAAGGCCACGGTCTGAGTGGATTCCAGGGCAGACAGAATAGAACTGATGAATGTTGTGAATGGCAATTTCACCATGTAAATACCATTTTATGAAACCACACCACTCATGACTGGAATATGGCTAGAGATGCAGTGTTTGACCATACTTCAACACATGACTGGAATATGGCTAGAGATGCAATGGTTGATCATACTTCAACACATGACTGGAATATGGCTAGAGATGCAGTGTTTGACCATACTTCAACACATGACTGGAATATGGCTAGAGATGCAGTATTTGACCATACTTCAACACATGACTGGAATATGGCTAGAGATGCAGTGTTTGACCATACTTCAACACATGACTGGAATATGGCTAGAGATGCAGTGTTTGACCATACTTCAACACATGACTGGAATATGGCTAGAGATGCAGTGTTTGACCATACTTCAACACATGACTGGAATATGGCTAGAGATGCAATGTTTGACCATACTTCAACACATGACTGGAATATGGCTAGAGATGCAATGTTTGACCATACTTCAACACATGACTGGAATATGGCTTTCCTAATAGCTGGTTAGGGTAAGCCAAATGGATGGCTGAAGTAATACAAGAATACTAGAAGCAATACAGCACACCAGGGGTGAACAAATGCAGCGGGAAATGATATCAGAGCTCAACAAAACCCAAAGAACCTCTACAGTTGCCCTTCAGTGGCAGCCCTCCCGTTGTGGAATCACAGGGAACGAGAGAGCTGATGTCCTATTCAAATCAGGTGACAAGATGGAGTCACTTTGCAGTGTCCTACCGAGAGGTAAAAACTATCATCCACAATCAGTACAACTCAAAATGGAAAAAGACATGGAGCGTGATTGTTTGAATGACGCGAGACGTGTTGATGTAAACAGTACATGCCAACCGTCAAGTTTGGAAAATTTCATTATCCTCCGACTCATAGTTTCCTCAGCAGACCGTTGAAAACTTGGCGGGCGGGATACGGAATCCGTCCAGAGTTGATCAGCGAGCGGTGGTTCGGTTTCTAACAGCTGAAGGATGTCGACCAGTTGACATTCATCGCAGAATGCAGGCAGTGTATAGTGACAAAAGTGTGGCGCACACGTCAGCTCTGACGACGGTCTTCCCGAATTGCTGAATCCATTTTGTCGATGGCATCTCCTGACGCAACATTATGCGCCTGACCTGGTCTCGGAGGATCTTTCCTTAACTCGCGTCCTTCTTTAAACATCGTTGTCCAGTTCTTCACTGTTGTCTTCGACACACTTTTGTCCCCAATCCACTGCCTGCATTCTGCGATGAGATGAATGTCAACTGGTCGACATCCTTCAGCTGTTAGAAACCGAACCACTGCTCGCTGATCAACTCTGGATGGGGATCAAGACGCTGATCAGCGCATGAACTGCAGTGGTAAGCGAACCATAGCTGACTGCTAGAGCCAGGGCCAGCGAACCAGAGCTGCCAAGACCCTTCTACGCCTCCACGCGGTGATTCTGGATTACAGGCTGCAACAGAGCAGACTGGCTAATGAGAAGGGATCGAAGAGGGAGGGCAACCCGGTACTCAAAAATGCTTACTGAAGTCGGATGTGTTAGACCGAAAGGTGCAAATATCGCAGTCAAGCTGTAAACCACGACACAACGCATTCCGTTCTCTGGACTACATTCCGCTACTTGCAAATCTTTTTTCAGGGCTTGGTAGCGGGAGCTTGAGATAAAACAAAGAAGAAGAAGAAGGAGATCAACTCTGGACGGATTCCGTATCACACCCGCCATGTTTTCAACGGTCATCTGAGGAAACTATGAGTTGCAGGATAATTAAATTTTGCAAACTTGACGGTTGGCATGTACTGTTTACACCAGAAGTGACGTCACCGTGCGCATCGTACGTATGCTTAACGTGGTGCAGTTAGGTCCAGTTTAATTTAAACACGCCTCGTAATAACCAGTTGTCCATCGCAAACCAAAATGACCACATCACCAGACGTGTGTTGTGATCCCATATTGCTAGAAGCAAGCCCGGTCCTTATCTTAACCAAACACGACATCGCTTAACACAGTGCTTCCCAAACTGTGCGCCCCGGCTACTTAGGTTGTTCTAGCTGGTTTACAAGGGGGCCGCGACACATTCCAATATTTTCATCCCATGCACACTGCAACTGTTATTATGTAGGCGTATTTTCCGATTTGGGATGCCGTGGAGACAATTCTGGTAGACTAAGGGTGCCGTGGACCGAATATGTTTGGAAACCACTGCGTGTAGCTGGCTTGTTGCACATGCTGTATACATGACACACATGTATACACATGTACAAAGATCGATATACACATTATGACACAAATTGAGAGAGCAATAAATCGAATGTGGGATATCAAGACATTCAGGTAGAGATTGAAACAAGTGAAAATACATACTTTGATGACAGACAGTCGGTATGACAGATGGACATACATGTATACGGTAGGACGGACTGACAGACATACGGAGGGACGGACGGACGCGGGGACGGACGGACTGACAGGCATACGGAGGGACGGACGGACGCGGGGACGGACGGACTGACAGGCATACGGAGGGACGGACGGACGCGGGAACGGACGGACTGACAGGCATACGGAGGGACGGACTGACGCGGGGACGGACTGACGCGGGGACGGACTGACGCGGGGACGGACGGACTGACAAACATACGGAGGGACGGATGGACTGACAGGCATACGGAGGGACGGACTGACGCGGGGACAGGCGGACTGACAAACATACGGAGGGACGGATGGACTGACAGGCATACGGAGGGACGGACTGACGCGGGGACGGACGGACTGACAAACATACGGAGGGACGGATGGACTGACAGGCATACGGAGGGACGGACGGACACGGGGACGGACGGACTGACAGGCATACGGAGGGACGAACGGACAGACAGGCATTCGGAGGGACGGACGGACGGACAGACAGGCATACGGAGGGACGGACGGACACGGGGACGGACGGACTGACAGGCATACGGAGGGACGGACGGACACGGGGGCGGACGGACTGACAGACATACGGAGGGACGGACGGACATGGGGACGGACGGACAAACAGGCATACGGAGGGACGGACGGACACGGGTGCGGACGGACTGACAGATATACGGAGGCACTGATGGACACCAGCCAGACTGGACAAATATGCATGCAGAGCTGTTGAGGTCAGTGACCCAAAGCTGAGTGCTAGCGTCATAGCCAGCCAACCAGAGCCGCCAAACCCCTTCTACACCTCCACGCGGTGATCCTGGATAACAGACTGCAGCAGGGAAGACTGGCTAAGGAGGAGGGATCGAAGAGGGAAGGCTAATCTGGTACCCAAAAATGCCTGCTGAAGTCGGATGTGTCAGACCGAAAGGTGCAAATACTGCAGTCAAGCTGTAAACTACAAGACAGCGTATTCAATTCTTGTGACTACATCGTGCTACCTGCAAATCCCTTTTCAGGGCTTGGGAGTTTGAGAAGGGGAAGAATCATGCATGCAGACAGGGGACTGAGTGGTCTCGAGGTAAGGTGTTCGGCTCCGGTGCCGGAGGTCGCGTGTTCAAATCACGGTGGAGACCGGAATTTTTGTCATGTGGTTCTTCTTGTAAGAATTCCGCTATCTCTGAGTAGTGAGATCAGACTCTCGTGTTCAGTGTCGAGCACGTTAAAAATCCCGTGACAATTTGGAAATCGGAAAGAATAGGCTTACGGCCGCTGCGAGGACAAAATTAAAATTAAAATCTACCCAAGTTATTTGCACCTTTTTCCTGAGTGGTTCATTAAGCGCCTAACAGGCTGCAGGTCTACTTAACTCTCGTGTTTGAGTCTATTAAGATGGACTCACACATCGGTAAAAATCCTCCTCCAAGAAAATGGTTGTATACAGACTCTGTCAAGTTAAAAGGATGGACAGAAAAATAAATACATTGATAGTTATATGGATAGACAGACAGACACAGATCGAGAGACATAGGAACAGTCTAATAAAGAATAACCTGACCACATATCCAGACTAAGAAAGCAATATGGCGCTGTAAGCAGTGGTGGGTATGATGATGATAGTGATGGTAATGATATGACGATGATTACAACGATAATGAACATGGTGATAATAATCGTTGAAATAATGGCCATGGATGGTGGTGACAAAGCATAGACTTACCCACGAACTGAGGAGTTGAGTCAGACAGAATCGGTTGGGTAGTTTGGAGAGATGTACCGTCAGGTTCTTCTCCACGTTCTGGAAGAATTCTGTCGAGTCTGCAATAGGGAAACAAACATGGACGTGAACGTAAACGATCAGCAAACACGAAACTGGCCTGAAACTCTCTTCTTCTCATTCTTTTTCTTCTTCTTCGTACGGTGTCAGACGTCAACTTGAATTTGTTCGTAGAAAGCAGCGGTCATCCTAAGGCTGTCGACACTGCCATAGAGCTTGTCTAGTGTTGGCACTGGTGATGGCCACATGTGCTTTCTCTGATCCTCGTATGTCGGGCAATTTTGCAGCAGATGTTCAGCGATCCTGTACCAAAAGTGCATTCGTCAGTGCCACCTATCTTCAGCTTATTGAATAGATGGTACCTCAGACTGTTGTGGCCTGTGTGGAGTCTAAAGACCGCCACCTGCTCTCTTCTGTTCAACTGGTGTGTTTGTTGTTGAATGTCAACAATCAGTAAGTTACTCTTTTGTGCGACCTGAAAGGGACATTAAGTGGCACGTTGCAGCAGCTTTCAGCATATCCTGAGCGTACTGATGAAGGCAGACTAGTGTTCTCCAGGCGGTTGTGCTATGTTTTGCTTCATCTGCGTGTCGCTTACTACTTCGGGGAGCACGTCGATCCCTCATCTCGTTGACCAGGTTGTTGAAGAAGTAGAAGATGCCGAAAAAAGATAAAAGAAAAAGAAAAAAGAGAAAGATGCTGAAGATGAAGATAAAGAAAAAGAGGAAGAAGATGCTGAAGAAGCAGATAAAGCGGATAAAGAAAAAGAGGAAGAAGATGCTGGACAAGATGCTGAAAAAGAAGCAGATAAAGAAAAAGAGGAAGAAGATGCTGAAAAAGAAGCAGATAAAGAAAAAGAGGAAGAAGATGCTGAAGAAGCAGATGAAAAAGAAAAAGAAGATGCTAGAGAAGCAGAAGAAGATGCTGAAGAAGCAGATGAAAAAGAAAAAGAAGATGCTAGAGAAGCAGAAGAAGATGTTGAAGAAGCAGATTAAAAAGAACAAACGGTAAAAAACAAAACGATCAAACTTTAAAAAACTCACACCAGACCGTACAATGAAACAACCAACACACATTAACCTCCTCTTATTGACAAAACCCTTCAGAAAGTAGATATACGTAGCTTGTACGACATACGAGACATCTAAGCACGTGGATCCTATATCTACTATATACTACCTAATGTTTATTTCTGGGGAAACTATCATACTAATTGTTGCATGGATACGGAAGACCTCTGTAGTTATTTTGAAGTAATGAATCGCCTGTCATGGACAGGATCATATACTTGTATAATATAATTCAAGTAGAACCTCCCTGAAGCTACGCTGGCGTCGCACATCGCAAATCGTAGCTCAGTCGCGACTGTAGAACGTTTCCTGCCTTACATTAATAGACCGTAATAGTTCGAGGTTTCATGTGAATGGAACAGAAATATAGCCGGTCCAAGAATTGAGGTATTTGTGAGATGTTTTTACTGAGGATGTCAGACTGGACAGAGTGGTAGAGACGAGAGTGCAGAGGGCAAACGATGTCGCTGACCAGTTGTCTCTACTAATGAGACAACCCATGATTTCCCTCCAAGCAAAACTTCAGATGATAAATCATATCTTCATTCCAATCCTGTGCTACCGGTGCCAGACATGGACTCCTCTCTCTCTCTCTGTCACGTCTCTCCACTTTCTCTCAGATTATCTTAATGTCAACCCCACTCCACTTTCTCTCTCTCTCTCTGTCACGTCTCTCCACTTTATCTCAGATTATCTTAATGTCAACCTTACTTCTCTCTCTCTGTCACGTCTCTCCACTTTCTCTCAGATTATCTTAATGTCAACCTTACTTCTCTCTCTCTGTCACGTCTCTCCACTTTCTCTCAGATTATCTTAATGTCAACCTTACTTCTCTCTCTCTGTCACGTCTCTCCACTTTCTCTCAGATTATCTTAATGTCAACCTTACTTCTCTCTCTCTGTCTCGTCTCTCCACTTTATCTCAGATTATCTCAATGTCAACCTTACTTCTCTCTCTCTGTCACGTCTCTCCACTTTATCTCAGATTATCTTAATGTCAACCTTACTTCTCTCTCTCTGTCACGTCTCTCCACTTTCTCTCAGATTATCTTAATGTCAACCTTACTTCTCTCTCTCTGTCACGTCTCTCCACTTTATCTCAGATTATCTTAATGTCAACCTTACTTCTCTCTCTCTGTCACGTCTCTCCACTTTATCTCAGATTATCTCAATGTCAACCTTACTTCTCTCTCTCTGTCACGTCTCTCCACTTTATCTCAGATTATCTTAATGTCAACCTTACTTCTCTCTCTCTGTCACGTCTCTCCATTTTCTCTCAGATTATCTTAATGTCAACCCCACTCCACTTTCTCTCTCTCTCTCTCTGTCACGTCTCTCCATTTTCTCTGAGATTATCTTAATGTCAACCCCACTCCACTTTCTCTCTCTCTCTCTCTGTCACGTCTCTCCACTTTCTCTCAGATTATCTTAATGTCAACCTTACTTCTCTCTCTCTGTCACGTCTCTCCACTTTCTCTCAGATTATCTTAATGTCAACCTTACTTCTCTCTCTCTGTCACGTCTCTCCATTTTCTCTCAGATTATCTTAATGTCAACCCTACTTCTCTCTTTCTCTCTCTCTGTGTCACGTCTCTCCACTTTCTCCCATATTATCTTGCTGTCACCCCACTCCACCCTCTCTGTGTCACGTCTCTCCACTTTCTCCCATATTATCTTACTGTGACCCCACTCCACCCTCTCTCTCTGTCACTCTCTCCTCTCGAACATACCCCTGTAAACAAAACCATACATACCAACGAAACGTTGAATGCCCCAAGGTTTGTCCTGCCCACAAAGTACGGTAATGGGACTTTACAAAATGAAGATAGACAACAATTGCCAATTATATCAGCGCATTATATGTTCAATGTCACCCACATATCAATTACAGGTGCCTCGAGCACCGCTCAAGCTGATTACTGACATCAGGGGGTCTCAAACAGACGGCCCACCAAGCAACAATGTCAGTGGCCCGGAATGTGCTTGGGACAATAAGACCAGGTAACAGATAGTGATTTGGTAAGAAGGAAATTATACTTTAGTTTTGGTAAGAACGAAACTATACTTTAGATATTTGGAAAGAAAGAAACTATACTTTACAGATTTGGTAAGAAGGAAACTAGAAATTTGGAAAGAAGGAAATTATACTTTAGTTTTAGTAAGAATGAAACTATACTTTAGAAATTTGGAAAGAAGGAAACTATACTTTACAGATTTGGTAAGAATTAAACTATACTTTAAAGATTTGGAGAAAAGGAAACTATACAATAGAGATATGGTAAGAAATTAACTATAGAGATCAGGTAAGAAAGAAACTATACTTTATACCTTTTCTCTCAACATTCTGATGATGGATGATAGATTAAAATAGTTGTCTAGTCTCAACGAAACATCCTTCACGGGCGATATCTACAGATTCGCCGACATTACATAAATCAGTCCACTGTTCATTTTTTCTTCTTCTTTTCGCTTGTATCCTGATTGTGGCTTTCAGTGTCAGGTTATGGAGAGGTTTCTTGACCAGGCCCTAGTATGTGCTTGTGCCTTTCAACGTCAGGTTATGGATATGTTTCTTGACCAGGCCCTAGTATGTGCTTGTGTCTTTCAGCGTCAGGTTATGAAGAGGTTTCTTGTCCAGGCCCTAGTATGTGCTTGTGTCTTTCAGTGTCAGGTTATGAAGAGGTTTCTTGTCCAGGCCCTAGTGTGTGCTTGTGTCTTTCAGTGTCAGGTTATGAAGAGGTTTCTTGTCCAAGCCCTAGTATGTGCTTGTGTCTTTCAGTGTCAGGTTATGAAGAGGTTTCTTGTCCAGGCCCTAGTGTGTGCTTGTGTCTTTCAGTGTCAGGTTATGAAGGTTTCTTGACCGGGCCGTAGTATGTGCTTGTGTCTGTCAGTGTCAGGTTATGAAGAGGTTTCTTGACCAGGCCCTAGTATGTGCTTGTGTCTTTCAGTGTCAGGTTATGAAGAGGTTTCTTGACCAGGCCCTAGTATGTGCTTGTGTCCTTCAGTGTCAGGTTATGAAGAGGTTTCTTGACCGGCTCTAGTATGTGCTTGTTGGTTTCAGCGTCAGGTTATGAAGAGGTTTCTTGACCGGGCCCTAGTATGTGCTTGTGTCTTTCAGTGTCAGGTTATGAAGAGGTTTCTTGACCGGGCCCTAGTATGTGCTTGTGTCTTTCAGTGTCAGGTTATGAAGAGGTTTCTTGACCAGGCCCTAGTATGTGCTTGTGCCTTTCAGTGTCAGGTTATGAAGAGATTTCTTGACCAGGCCCTAGTATGTGTTTCGTACACGGGAAATTTTCTGCTTCTGTTATTTCTGCAATCCATCGTTTGCATGGTCGGCCCTTGGCTTTGTATCGATTGTATCTGTATTGCATTGCTTTCTGGGGGATACTATCTGGTGTTTGACGTATCACGTGGTAGAACCATTTGGTTTGTTGTCTCTTGATGAGGTCTAGCACTGGTGTTGTACCTACTTGTCTCCTAATATCTTCATTTCTGATTCAATCCCTTCTTGCTATTCCAAGCATTCTGCGCAGACATGTCATCTCTGTTATGAGGTTTCTTGTATCTTTGCTTGTTAATGTCCAATTCAGGCACTGATACCACAATGTGGTTAGGAATATTGTGTTGTTTAGCTTTCTTTTTGTCATTTTGTCCAATGATTTGACTTCTTTAATGTTGGCTTCCTTACATATCGCGTGTATAGATGTGAAAAAACAGTCAAGGGGATAGTAAACAGCCTTGTCGTACGCCTGTCCTAATATAAATAATATTTTCATATATTCTTAATTGACAAGAGTATTTTCCTATATTGTATACAGCTTTACTTCACGTGGCCTTTGACAAATATACTTCACTTTATGTGGTTCTTGATCCAAATACTTCACTTTATGTGGTTCTTGGTCCAAATACTTCACTTTATGTGGTTCTTGATCCAAATACTTCACTTTATGTGGTTCTTGGTCCAAATACTTCACTTTATGTGGTTCTTGGTACAAATACTTCACTTTATGTGGTTCTTGGTCGAAATACTTCACTTCTTGTGGTCCTTGATAAATAGCCCACTTTATGTGGTTATTGATAAATAAATTTCACTTCTTGTGGGTCTTGATAAATAAACTTCACTTTATGTGGTTCTTGGTCCAAATACTTCACTTTATGTGGTTCTTGATAAATAAACTTCACTTTATGTAGTTTTTGGTCCAAACACTTCACTTCTTGCGCTTCCCGATAAACAGACTTCACTTCTTGTAGTTCTTGATAAATAAACTTCACTCTGTGTGGTTATTGGTACAAATATTTCACTTTATGTGGTTCTTGGTCTAAATACTTCACTTCTTGTGGTCCTCGATAAATAAACTTCACTTCACGTGGTTCTTGGTTCATAAATTTCACTTCATGTGGCCATTGTTATAAAATCTTCACTTCCAACGGCCTTAGGACCATACACGAGACTTCGTGTGGATCCCCGTCTCTCAACCCAGAGCGCCCATCTCCCCATGGACTTCGCTTTCTACGGACCTTTGTTCACATTCACATTGTCTGCGGCGCCCACTACGACTGGAGTTTGAGAACCCTTGACTTAGCGCACGACCATCGCTGACACTGTCAATGGTGATGAAGTGGAGTTAATTCAACCACTTACATCCCTTCAGTCCATGACGACCCGACCCCAGACCTTAAACACTGGGTCGGAATCTAGTTGTATGCGGGTCACCAGGCCTGGGGTCAAAAGACTAAGGTTGCGATAGAATGGGGATGGTGGTGGGAGGGGAGAGAGAAAATAAAAAGGAGAGGGGGTAGTTTTGTTTTCAAACGGTAATTCTTCTTCTTCTTCGTTCGTTCTCAATCTCCCACTACCAAACCCTGAAAGGGCTTAAGTAGCAGAATGTAGTCCAGAAAACGGAATGCGTTGTGTCATAGTTTACAGCTTGACTGCGATATTTGCAACTTTCGGTCCAACACATCCGACTTCAGCAAGCATTTTTTGAGTACCGGGTTAGCATTCCCTCTTCGATCCCTTCTCCTTAGCCAGTCTGCCCTGTTGCAGCCTATTATCCAGGATCACCGCGTGGAGGTGTAGAAGGGTCTTGGCAGATCTGGTTCGCTGACCCTGACGCTAGCAGTCAGCTATGGGTAGCTGACCACTGCAGCTCATGCGCTGCTCAGCATCTTAAAACGGTAATTCGAGCTGCAATAAGGTCTTGGGAATTCTAATCGGCGACGGATTAAAAACTTGTACACTACGCGATGATTGCGGCCGTCAGCGTATCCCAGGCACTGTAGTTAGTTAGTTAGTTAGTTAGTTAGTTAGGGCTTGTTAATGACAGAAACATGACTGCAGGATTTGTACTCCACGACTGCCCCAACACACAGGTCTCATCTGGAGAGATGGATGTGGACCGCGCCCACTCCCCTCGAGGAGAAACTGTACGGAGGACTCGATTGGAGAATCGGGAGTCCTTGACTAATTGAACAATAATAGGAGGAGGAAGAGAAGAGGGAGGAGGAGAAGGAAGAAAGAAGAATGAGGAAGGAAAGAGAAAAAGAAGAAACCAGCCAGCCCCAGCCAACCAGTGAATTGGCTAATTAGATAGTTAGCAAGTTTGTTATTTAGTTAGTTACGTATCTGTCTGCCAATGGAGATATTTGTTTATGTGTCTGTATACATGTCTGCCCATGCATGTGTTTGTCCATGCATATGTATGTTTGCCAGTGTATCTGTCTATACATCTGTCTAAATAAATATATACATACACACACACATCTATATATACATGTCTATGTATGTATCTATCTGTCTATGTATCAATCTGTCTGTATATCTATATATCTAACTGTCTACATATCTATATGTCTACTTATATGTCTGTCTATGTATGTATTGTCTATCTTTATGTTATCTATCTATATGTGTTTGTCTGTCTGTATGTTTTGGTGTATCCGTCCTCCTGAATTCATCCACAAACCCACCTACAACAAATCCAATACTCTCTATTTTTAAATATTTCGGCAACAATTTTAAAAATTATTATTCCAAAGCAAAGAATTCCTCCCTAACTTGAACTTAACCCCGTATAAACAAGCAAATAATAACACAAACAAATTCTCCTTCTCCTCCTGTCTTCTTCTCTCTTCTTCTTGTAATAACACAAACACACACACTCAAAAATAATAACACTAACACACACAAGTAAATAATAACACAAACACACACAAGTAAATAATAACACAAACAAGCAAATAATAACACAAAAACACAAACAAGCAAATAATAACACAAACACACACAAGCAAATAATAACACAAAGACACACAAGACAGAACAAAAACACAAACAAGCAAATAATAACACAAACACACACAAGCAAATAATAACACAAAGACACACAAGACAGAACAAAAACACACACAAGCAAATAATAACACAAAGACACACAAGACAGAACAAAAACACACACAAGCAAATAATAACACAAAGACACACAAGACAGAACAAAAACACAAACAAGCAAATAATAACACAAAGACACACAAGACAGAACAAAAACACAAACAAGCAAATAATAACACAAACACACACAAGACAGAACAAAAACACACACAAGCAAATAATAACACAAAGACACACAAGACAGAACAAAAACACAAACAAGCAAATAATAACACAAAGACACACAAGACAGAACAAAAACACAAACAAGCAAATAATAACACAAAGACACACAAGACAGAACA
Organism: Ariolimax columbianus; assembly: GCA_036924085.1. NCBI lineage: Eukaryota > Metazoa > Mollusca > Gastropoda > Stylommatophora > Arionidae > Ariolimax > Ariolimax columbianus. The sequence goes on from JAVGWX010000015.1 coordinate 4,689,413, forward strand.
AAAACACAAACAAGCAAATAATAACACAAACACACACAAGCAAATAATAACACAAAGACACACAAGACAGAACAAAAACACAAACAAGCAAATAATAACACAAAGACACACAAGACAGAACAAAAACACAAACAAGCAAATAATAACACAAAGACACACAAGACAGAACAAAAACACAAACAAGCAAATAATAACACAAACACACACAAGCAAATAATAACACAAAGACACACAAGACAGAACAAAAACACAAACAAGCAAATAATAACACAAAGACACACAAGACAGAACAAAAACACAAACAAGCAAATAATAACACAAACACACACAAGCAAATAATAACACAAAGACACACAAGACAGAACAAAAACACAAACAAGCAAATAATAACACAAAGACACACAAGACAGAACAAAAACACACACAAGCAAATAATAACACAAAGACACACAAGACAGAACAAAAACACAAACAAGCAAATAATAACACAAACACACACAAGACAGAACAAAAACACAAACAAGCAAATAATAACACAAAGACACACAAGACAGAACAAAAACACAAACAAGCAAATAATAACACAAACACACACAAGCAAATAATAACACAAAGACACACAAGACAGAACAAAAACACAAACAAGCAAATAATAACACAAAGACACACAAGACAGAACAAAAACACAAACAAGCAAATAATAACACAAAGACACACAAGACAGAACAAAAACACAAACAAGCAAATAATAACACAAACACACACAAGCAAATAATAACACAAAGACACACAAGACAGAACAAAAACACAAACAAGCAAATAATAACACAAAGACACACAAGACAGAACAAAAACACAAACAAGCAAATAATAACACAAAGACACACAAGACAGAACAAAAACACAAACAAGCAAATAATAACACAAACACACACAAGCAAATAATAACACAAAGACACACAAGACAGAACAAAAACACAAACAAGCAAATAATAACACAAAGACACACAAGACAGAACAAAAACACAAACAAGCAAATAATAACACAAAGACACACAAGACAGAACAAAAACACACACAAGCAAATAATAACACAAAGACACACAAGACAGAACAAAAACAAACGAGCCAGACAACTCACGTTCCGTGACATCTTTCATGTTTGAATGGCTGTTCGCATTCTATATGATGGTCTTGCAGATTGGTATGATGCACGGAGAATATATCAGAATACTGGACGAATTAACGAGAGATGTACGCATCATACGAGGGAGGTTGGTACATGATGGGAGAGGCAAAGAGAGACGGATTGACACAGCTACTGGGGGGATCGCTGTAGTCGAGATGTAAGGCGCTTTCCTCGCAAAGCTTTGGAAGGAATCGGTGGGCGATGAGGTCATGTGGCCCCTAGTCTCTAATGAAGTAAGACTAGAGTGACTGCATTCTGAGTTACCTCCCGTTGTCTGGACTGGTCGTCTTGCCACCTGTCTAAGGTATCCTTGGACGAGAGAGTGAGGTTGATTACCAGCGCAGTTGTTTTATAACTATAATCCAACTACAACGCAAGTTACATCCTCAGACAAAACCGTCAGACGATATCACCATCATAGCTTGTGATGGGCAACTGGCTCACTAATAAGGTGGAAGACTATGGATACATGGATCTCTGGATGGCTGGATGAACGAATAAACAAGTAGATAGTGTGGAACTTGTTAGTTAGTTGCCATTCGCAAGTGATGATGCCGACATCAGCCGATTCTGTTTTGATGACGTAACTTGAGATGTATTTGGATTATAGTGAGGAGGATATGAGCTGGTCGTCAACCTCACTCTCTAGTCCCGAGCTACCTTTGGTCAGCGGAAAGCCATAAATAGAGACGACTGGAGATAGCACAGGCCGCAGAGCTTTACTCAGAGTTTACTTCCGAAGTTTCCCCCGTAAACAGGTTATCCAGCAATGAATGTTCCTCGTGTCTGTGTGGTTCGATTGTTTGGTTTTAACGCTATTGTTAGACCTATAAAGGGCTGATCCTCTTGTAGATCTATACTTTGTTAGCCATATAAAGGGGCTGATTCTCTTGTAGATGTATACTTTGTTAGCCCTATAAAGGGGCTGATTCTCTTGTAGAAGTATACTTTGTTAGCCCTATAAAGGGCTGATCCTCTTGTAGATGTATATTTTGTTAGCCCTATAAAGGGGCTGATTCTCTTGTAGAGGTATACTTTGTTAGCCCTATATAGGGCTGATCCTCTTGTAGATGTATACTTTGTTAGCCATATAAAAGGGCTGATTCTCTTGTAGATGTATACTTTGTTAGCCCTATAAAGGGATGATCCTCTTGTAGATGTATACTTTGTTCGCCCTATAAAGGGGCTGATTCTTTTGTAGATGTATACTTTGTTAGCCCTATAAAGGGGCTGATCCTCTTGTAGATGTATACTTTGTTAGCCCTATAAAGGGCTGATCCTCTTGTAGATGTATACTTTGTTATCCCTATAAAGGGCTGATCCTCTTGTAGATGTATACTTTGTTGGCCCTATAAAGGGCTGATCCTCTTGTAGATGTATACTTTGTTAGCCCTATAAAGGGCTGACCCTCTTGTAGATGTATACTTTGTTAGCCCTATAAAGGGCTGATCCTATTGTAGATGTATACTTTGTTAGCCCTATAAAGGGCTGACCCTCTTGTAGATGTTTACTTTGTTAGATTTGAACTCATCAGTTAGTCACGAGACAAAAATAATTAAATTGTTGCTAGATTCTTTTCCGGCGTGCGTAGTTTACAGCGAGGCTGCGATATCTGCGCATTTCGGATCGACACATCCTGTTTCAGCTGACATTTTGGAGTCAGGATTTTCCTTCCCTCTACGATCTCAGGTCGACAACGTGGAAGAGGAATACGGTGTTTGTCAGCTCTGGTTCGCTGACCCTGGTGCAAGCAGCTAGATGATGTCAACCTATTCAATGTATCTGATCGTCGGTACAGAGAGCTATTTCTGGCAGTCATGGAGGGGGAATTCCCAGCCCGCCCGGATCTACGGTTCATCCTCTTGGGGCACCCCAGATGACACCTCCACAGTCCTGTGCCATCCCTCTCTGTTCGGCTCATTCTCTTGGGGGCATCCCAACTGACACCTCCACAACCCTGTGCCATCCCTCTCTGTTTGGCTCATCCTCTTGGGGGCATTGGGGCACCCCAGCTGACACCTCCACAAGCCTGTGCCATCCCTCTCTGTCCGGCTCATCCTCTTGTGGGCACCCCAGCTGACACCTCCACAAGCCTGTGCCATCCCTCTCTGTCTGGCTCATCCTCTTGGGGGCACCCCAGCTGACACCTCCACAAGCCTGTGCCATCCCTCTCTGTCTGGCTCATCCTCTTGGGGGCACCCCAGCTGACACCTCCACAAGCCTGTGCCATCCCTCTCTGTCTGGCTCATCCTCTTGGGGGCACCCCAGCTGACACCTCCACAAACCTATGCCATCACTATCTGCGGTTGCTTTTCTGTGCCTCCTCGGGTTGAAGATTTAGTACATTCATAGATTTCTTTCAATCGATTTCTCGAGCGTCCTCGGCTTGGCCTGCCCTGTGCTGACGTAACTGCAAAGTCCTTGTACCTCGAGACGTGGCCATACCAAGTTAGCTGTCGCCTTTTGATCATTGTGAGGAAGTCGTCCTACAGTCCACCTGCGTTCTCCATTCTACGTCATACTTCACCATTTGTGATACGATATTTGTAGGTGAAATTCAGGAGTCTTCTAGAAAATCTCATCTCCATGGCCTGGATTCTTTTCTGGAAGTCTCTGCTGTAATAGTCCATGTTTCGCAGGCGTAGATCGAAAGAACCAGTGAGCGCACCTTTATGGCGAGGGAGAGCCATTTTTCCATGTATTTCAATCGGGCAAGCGCTGCTGTTGTTTGTGCTATTATGACCAAGACCTCTGGTTTTGATCCATCATCACCTGCCTCTTACCATTCTTATATTTTAAAAAAACAGCTAAGGCCTAAAACAATGACCTCTTTACACTTCATCCCTGATAGAATGGTGTGCTAGAAAACGCCGTACACCTTTCATCTCCTCACCCAATTACCATGAAGGGTTCTCCCTGATTCCACAGCAGGCATGATTGACTCGATGTTATTTATAAACCGCACGAGGCGGGCAGCCAATAGCCGTCACGATTCGAACTTGCCACCAATAACCAGCACGATACGAGAGGGCCATGCGTTTCATTCACGTAAATAGATGCTATTAATTGGATATCGTATCTTAATTTCTCGTAAATATGCTTCTCACATAAGAGTAGGGTGGGGGGGGGGGGCGCAGAGAGTGTAGCACGTGAATGCAAATATAGGACAGGCACGAGGACTGCACGTGGAAGTTTGACGTTCTAACAGACAGTTGGCCATTGTAAGCGGTAATGGCGACATCTACAGGGGGGAGATGCCCACGTGCAGGTCGCAGCTCTGGGGTGAGCTGGATTTAGCCGGGAGGAGGATTTACTTCTTAGCGGGCTAGGCTCGAGCAGCATTGGGACAAGTGCCCCGGAGGGTGGTTAACCGATGTGCGAGCCTATCTTAATAGACTCAAACACTAGATCAAAGTAGACCCGCAGCCGGTTAGGTGCCATCTATGCTGCTCTAAATAAACCACTTAACCATGGCCGGTGTTTTGCCATGCAGCACAGTTAGTCGCCTCTTACATGCTCTATGTGTGGCAGTGGTGCTATTCTTGTCCTTATCATACACAAACACCCACCTGGACCATAGCTTTTATCGACTCTCCAAGAAATGTTCCATCAATGTTCCCAGAATTGTTCTATCTACGTTGCAATATATGTATGCGAGGTGAAAGTAAAACAGCGTTATGTCCACTTGTGCCGTTGAGTGCCGCGGGGAGCTTAACTCGTCTGTCCTGCGCCAAGTGCGTTGCGTCAGTCAATGTGGGCCGGTGTCGCTGCACAATCACTCTAATGTCATCTAATGACCCTGTGCTACCAGTGCCAAACATGACCTCTGTCCAGGGCGCGAGGAAGCAGAAAATCGACGTGCGAAATGAAGTGTCATGGAAGGTCATCGATGTTACCAGCAGAGACAGAATGCAGAACGACGACATTCGAAGTGTGGTCGGCACTACGGCTTGTGTGGAATACATTTCCAGAAAGCAATTAATTGGTTTGGTCATCTCATGAGAATGCACCCTCATCTACTTCCACACGGCTTACAACACTGGTAGATCTGGCTACAGGGCAAGAGGCGGCCGCGAGGCAGGTGGATAGTCAAACAGTAAAACAAACAAAATCTAAAATGTGGCCTTCACATATGCCTACATAAACATATAAACGTTTGTCTCGGACATAGTAAGCCCGTCAGATTGGACTCAAACCCGATACCGTCTCAATCACATGTGTGGTCTGATATTTGTCAAAGAAACGGCCAACTGTAATCTACAACACGAATGATTTCTCTTTGATCGCAGCGATTGAACTAAACACAATATCTCTGTGTCCATCGATGTGTGACGATGAGTTACCGCTATCTCGAGAGACCATCAGGTACTCTTTAAACTCTCCAAACTAGTTAACAGGACTCGGAAACTAACTGTACACAGAGCGATAACTGGCCATTTTATACATCGTCGCCATCAACTGCCTCGTTATTAGCCTCCGTGTGGCTACCAGGTGCAAGCGATAATGGCTCGTAGCTATTTTTCTTCTTCCTCATCATCATCGTCATCACCATTAGCCAATGTGTGGCTACCATGTGCAAGCGATAATGGCTCGTAGCTATTCTTCTTCTTCTTCATCATCATCATCATCACCATTAGCCAATGTGAGGACGATCATAGCTCGTCGCAACTTACTGCTCTTGTTTTTCTTCTTCTTCTTCTTCTTCTTCTTCTTCTTCTTCTTCTTCTTCTTCTTCTTCTTCTTCATTGGCCTATGTACGAGACGTGTTTAAATGAAACCGGACCACACTGCACCAAGTGAACACACGTACAATGCGCATAATGATGTCACATCATGTGTAGACATCATATACCAACTGCCAAGTTTGCACAATTGCATTATCCTCGGACTCAGTTTCCTCAGCAGACCGTTGAAAACATGGCGGGTCTGATATGGAATCCGTCCAGAGTTGATCAGCGAGTGGTGATTTGGTTCCTAGCAGCTGAAGGACGTCGACCAGTTGACATTCATCCCAGAATGCAGGAAGTGTATGGTGACAAAAGTGTGTCGAAGACAAGTGAAGAACTGGACAACGATGTTTAAAGAAGGACGTGAGCTAACGCAACATTATGCGACTGACCTGGTCTCGGGAGATCTTTCGTTAACTCACGTTCTTCTTTAAAAATCGTTGTCCAGTTCTTCACTGTTGTCTTCGACACACTTTTGTCACCATACACTGCAAACTTGACGGTTGGTATGTGCTGTTTACACCAGAAGTGACGTCATCATGCGTATCGTACCTATGTTCGCTTGTTGCGGTTTGTTCCGGTTTCATTTGAACATGCCTAGTCCTACCACCATGCTTGTCACATCTCCACCATTTCTTCTTATTATTATTTATTTCTGATAAGGACCCTGTGACGTTTTAACAAAAATGACGCCAGAAAAGAAAATGGCGCCTCTTTATTGTGTTTAAATACGCACTGTGGACGAGAAGACGAGAGGAAACATGGACAGATGAGACGAGGAAACATGGACAGATGAGACGAAAGGAAACATGGACAGATGAGACGAGAGGAAACATGAACAGATATCAAGATCAACGAGCTTAGATGAGAAAAGACCCAGTGACACTCGCCCCGCTGGCATCCTCAAACACATTTTAGCAAAACCAACAGAATCTGTCACAAAAACTAACAAAAACTAACAACAACGGATTCTTTCAGACAGCTATGCAGGTTCAGAAACAATAACCAGGATCTAAATAAAAACACACACAGGCTTTCAGAACGACCCAATGTTGATCACATGTTCATCAACTCCATAAATAACGTCAACAACCATTAAAAAAACGTCAACAGAGTATGAGTTACTGGTGACCAGTACTGTTTTTGTAAAGCCGCACCGAGGTAAAAGCTGGTAGAATGCAATTAGGTCAGCTGGTTATATTATGTCTAGTATCTGTCTATAATAGAGAGATAATGATTCTTCTTCTTCTTCTTCGTTCGTTCTCAATCTCCCACTACCAAACCCTGAAAGGGCTTAAGTAGCAGAATGTAGTCCAGAGAACGGAATGCGTTGTGTCGTAGTTTACAGCTTGGCTGCGATATTTGCACCTTTCGATCTAACACATCCGACTTCAGCAAGCATTTTTTTAGTACCGGGTTAGCATTCCCTCTTCGATCCCTTCTCCTTAGCCAGCCTGCTGTGCTGCAGCCTGTTATCCAGGATCACCGCGTGGAGGTGTAGAAGGGTCTTGGCAGCTATGGTTCGCTGGCCCTGACGCTAGTAGTCAGCTATGGGTCGCTGACCCTGACGCTAGCAGTCAGCTATAGGTCGCTGACCTTGACGCTAGCAGTCAGCGTATGGGTCGCTGACCGCTGCAGCATCTTGATCCCAGATAATGATTCAGATAGGAAGGGAATCGATTATTTGAAATGTGTAAGTACGACAATGAGTTGTCAGAGAGGCTGCCAAGATAGACATAATGAGTTGTCGGAGAGGCTGCCAGGATAGACATAATGAGTTATCGGAGAGGCTACCAGGATAGACATAATGAGTTGTCGGAGAGGCTACCAGGATAGACATAATGAGTTGTCGGAGAGGCTACCAGAATAGACATAATGAGTTGTCGGAGAGGCTACCAGGATATATATAATGAGTTGTCGGAGAGGCTACCAGGATAGACAAAATGAGTTGTCAGACAGGCTAACAGGATAGACATAATGAGTTGTCGGAGAGGCTACCAGGATAGACATAATGAGTTGTCGGAGAGGCTACCAGGATAGACATAATGAGTTGTCGGAGAGGCTACCAGGATAGACATAATGAGTTGTCGGAGAGGCTACCAGGATAGATATAATGAGTTGTCGGAAAGGCTACCAGGATAGACATGAGTTGTCGGAGAGGCTACCAGGATAGACATAATGAGTTGTCGGAGAGGCTACCAGGATAGACATAATGAGTTGTCGGAGAGGCTACCAGGATAGACATAATGAGTTGTTGGAGAGGCTACCAGGATAGACATAATGAGTTGTCAGAGAGGCTTCCAGGATAGACATAATGAGTTGTCGGAGAGGCTACCAGGATAGACATAATGAGTTGTCGGAGAGGCTACCAGGATAGACATAATGAGTTGTCGGAGAGGCTACCAGGATAGACATAATGAGTTGTTGGAGAGGCTACCACGATAGACATAATGAGTTGTCAGAGAGGCTACCAGGATAGACATAATGAGTTGTCGCGGAGGCTACCAGGATAGACATAATGAGTTGTCGGAGAGGCTACCAAGATAGACATAATGAGCTGTCGGAGAGCCTACCAGGATAGACATACTGAGTTGTCAGAGAGGCTACCAGGATAGACATCATGAGTTGTCGGAGAGGCTACCAGGATAGACATAATGAGTTGTCGGAGAGGCTACCAGGATAGACATAATGAGTTGTCAGAGAGGCTACCAGGATAGACATAATGAGTTGTCGGAGAGGCTATCAGGATAGACATACATTAGCAAAGCAGAGGGCAACAATCACCTTTCGCTCGGGGGAGGGGGAGATGGAGTCAGGGAAAGAGAGAGAAGGGATAAGAGGTTCGTGGTAGCGCAAAACCGTTGGGTATTCGAATTCAGCAAGATTCAAGCGTCCCCTGGTCTCAAGTGATGTGAGACCAGCTTCCAATCCTATCGGAGATGGACGATAACATCACAGGTGCCTTGTAGAGGTTGTACACGTAAACAAATAGTCATTGGCAGTTGTAAACTGAAAATAGCAGGTTGTTAGCCGTTGTCCAGGCAACAATTTAAAAGAGTATCTGAACTCCCTACAGAAAATTAGCTTGCACGAAGACCAAGCCGAGGCCGCCACTCCATCACGCAAAGAGACAACAGGCCGCGCGTATGTTTGAATGTAAGTATACACAAACTACCTGAGTCTTCCCAACCCCCGGGGGAGAAAAGTTGCGACTAAGCGAAGTCATATTTAAGCAGATCAGAAATATAATCTAAAGTGGGTTGTGCTTGAAGCTATCAACCACATGTAGGGGATCAAGATGTTGAGCAGCACATGAGCTGCAGTGGTCAGCGACCCAACGCTGACTGCTAGCGTCAGGGCCAGCGAACCAGAGCTGCCAAGACCCTTCTACACCTCCACGCGGTGATCATGGATAACAGGCTGCAGCAGGGCAGACTGGCTAAGGAGAAGGGATCGAAGAGGGAATGCTAACCCGGTACTCAAAAAATGCTTGCTGAAGTCGGATGTGTTGAACCGAAAGGTGCAAATATCGCAGTCAAGCTGTAAACTATGACACAACGCATTCCGTTCTCTGGACTACATTCTGCTACTTAAGCCATTTCAGGGTTTGGTAGCGGGAGATTGAGAACGAACGAAGAAGAAGAGGAAGAAGAACCGCATGTAGAAACAATCATTGCTGTTACAATCAGCTACTGGAAAAGTTCAGCTGGCTACAGGCTTGCTGTAAGGAGACAAGATACAGCCATTGGAGTCAAACGACCAATGATAGCAAATGCTTGTGAACAGACTTCCTTTAAAATGGGCCAGCTTTACTGGGATTGGTTATGGTGGTGAGGATTGGTCTGTGATCACTCACGATGTCACCAAGAGCTTGTAGGTGGCAAGAGTTAGGTTAGGTCAGAGGAACAAATAGTCAGGTCGGGTCGACTAAGTGATAGGTGGGTCCTATGGAAGAGTGTTGGTGCAGACCTTTCATCCTCTAGGACTGACAGGTTGACCCTATGGAAGAGTGTTGGTGCAGACCTTTCATCCTCTAGGACTGACAGGTTGACCCTATGGAAGAGTGTTGGTACAGACCTTTCATCCTCTAGGACTGACAGGTTGACCCTATGGAAGAGTGTTGGTGCAGACCTTTCATCCTCTAGGACTGACAGGTTGACCCTATGGAAGAGTGTTGGTACAGACCTTTCATCCTCTAGGACTGACAGGTTGACCCTATGGAAGAGTGTTGGTGCAGACCTTTCATCCTCTAGGACTGACAGGTTGACCCTATGGAAGAGTGTTGGTACAGACCTTTCATCCTCTAGGACTGACAGGTTGACCCTATGGAAGAGTGTTGGTACAGACCTTTCATTCTGTAGGACTGACAGGTTGACCCTATGGAAGAGTGTTGGTACAGACCTTTCATTCTGTAGGACTGACAGGCTGGTTGTTTCAGAGAGGTCTTCTAAAGATGTTCCTGTCCTGTTGCGATCCTGGTGGCTGTTGAAGTCACCAGTATTATTTTATGGTGCTGTGTCTCGTGTTGTCTGAGGTGGACTGTACATATAAACTGTGTGCTTTCCTCCAGTGTGTCAGATGGTCGCTTTTTGTACTTCTGTGGGATGGGCTGTTAGCTGTATGACATGTCTCTGAATGTCATTTGGTATGTATGTAATAATGCCCCGGCAGTCATTGCTCTAACAGGCATAGCAGGTGTATCCTGACGAATGTAGTTCGCAGTCCGTTTGTATAGTTTCCCGAAGGCGATCCACGTGTATTTTGTTGGTGACAAATAAAATGAAAGGCATCAAGATACTGAGCAGCATTCAGCGACCTAAAACTGACTGCTAGCGTCAAGTTCAGCGAGCGACCCACAGCTGACAAGACACTTCTCCAGGGATCAAGATGCTGATCAGCCGTCAGCGACCTAAAACTGACTGCTAGCGTCAGGTTCAGCGAGCGACCCAGAGCTGACAAGACACTTCTCCAGGGATCAAGATGCTGATCAGCCGTCAGCGACCTAAAACTGACTGCTAGCGTCAGGTTCAGCGAGCGACCCAGAGCTGACAAGACACTTCTCCAGGGATCAAGATGCTGATCAGCCGTCAGCGACCTAAAACTGACTGCTAGCGTCAGGTTCAGCGAGCGACCCAGAGCTGACAAGACACTTCTCCAGGGATCAAGATGCTGATCAGCCGCCAGCGATCTAAAACTGACTGCTAGCGTCAGGTTCAGCGAGCGACCCAGAGCTGACAAGACACTTCTCCAGGGATCAAGATGCTGAGCAGTGCATGAGCTGTAGCCGTCAGCGATCCAAAAACTGTCTGCTAGCGTCAGGGTCAGCGAAAACAGGCTGCAACAGGGAGGCTGGCTAAGGAGGAGGGATCGAAGAGGGAGGACTTCCTGCTAAAGTCGGATGTGCCGGACCACCCAAACAAAGACCTGTCGCTCTCGAGTATGGAAGTAAAGGACTCCAGCTGCCTAGTGGTTGGAGACTTCAACAGTCACTCGGAGAGATGGGGATATTCAGACACAGACAGCAGAGGGGATGAAGTGGAAGACTGGGAGATAGACACAAATCTCTATCTTATCAATAGGCCGGACGACAGCCCTAGCTTCTATTCTAGAACATGGCATTCCACCTCCACTCCAGACTTGGCTTTTTCCACGGGGGATATTCACCACAAAATAGATCGTCAGTTGCTAGACCAATCGGCAGGTAGCGACCACAGGCCAATTAGGCAAGATATTGATATGGAAGTAGGCCCCCGGGAAATAAAACCGCTCCCACGTTGGAACTGCAGACGAGCCGACTGGGACAGATTTGCAATGCTGACAGATGGACTATGAAAGCATCAACACACGAAATAACAATATGAAATCTATGGTGGAAAGCCTAAGCAAAGCAATACTGCAAGCAGCTACCGAGACCATCCCATAAGGGGCAAGGAAAAACTACAAGCCATATTGGAATCATTAACTGCAGAAAGCTAAGGATGAAGTCTCAAATGCTAGGAACATGGCAGAGAGAGAGAGAGAGCAATCTATGGAGGCAAATATCGCCCTCAAGGCCATCACTGTGAAATACAAAAGAACACTGGACCAAAATAACAAGAGACAGTTGGGGGAAAAAAACAGAAAGCCTCAATCTAGATAAAGAAGGGAACAAACTATGGAAGTTAGTCAGAGCCATGAATGACGAAACACCATCAAATAAACAAATTACCATCAAGCAGGGTGACAACATGCTCACTGGAAAAAAGGCAGCAAACGCCTTTATAGAACATTATGCCAGAGCAAACCACATTGATGTACCTACAGACAGGCATACAGACATTAGTGAAGATCAAAAGAGGCACGACAACATCAATATGGCACCAGAGGAGCACATGATGGCAAAACTAACAATGAATTTAATGCATGAGGCCATGAGAACTTTAAAGAAAAAGAAATCGCCAGGAAAATATGGGGTAACAAACGAAATGCTGATGGGGTTGGGCCAAACAGCAAAGAGGAAGTTACTGTCAGTCCTGAACCAAAGCTGGAAAAGGGGAATTGTACCGCAGGCATGGAAATATGCTGTACTTATACCAGTACCAAAGAAAGAAAAAGATAGAACAGATCCAAATGGATACAGGCATATCAGTCTACTGAGCTGTGTAGGCAAACTGATGGAGCGTATGATAAACACCAGACTGATGTGGAACCTGGAAGCAAAACACATATTAATTCCACAGCAAAGCAGGATTTAGATAACACAGATCCACTGAGGACCAGATCACTCTCATAGCACAGGAAATAGAGGATGCTTACCAGGAGAAAAAGCATACAGTAGCGGTTTGGGTGGATCTAGAGAAGGCATTTGACAAGGTGTGGAAGGAGGCACTTAAAGTCAAGCTACGAAGAAGTGAAGTATCTGGAAAAATGTACAGATGGATCAGCCACTACCTCGAAAACAGAACAGCCAAAGTTCAAGTACAAGGGCAGATGAGCAAAAAGGTGACACTGGAGCAGGGAGTATCCCTGTCACTCACACTTTTCCTGGTGTATATAAACAACATCACAGCGAATATACCAAGAAGAGTCCACAGCACCATGTTTGCAGACGATCTGGCTATGTGGACCTCTGAAAAGAATCTCCCCATAGCTAGCAATCGGATGCAGCAGGCCCTAACATCGTTGGAGGAGTGGGCGAACTCATGGCTGGTCAAAATAAATGAAGAAAAAACAACATGTACGATATTCTCGCTTTCAAATAAACCACAGAACACCAAAATAAGTGAACGGCAAATATCTGCGGCCAAACGACAACCCAAACTACTTGGGCGTCACATTTGATCGGCGCATGACATGGAAAAGTCAGATCGAGAGAAACCAGACAAAAATGGCAATCATTAGCGAACTTGCTGGCACAAGCTGGGGAGCAGACGAAAGAATACTCAAGAAACTGTACACTGGAAGAGTGAGACCAGTTCTCGAGTATGGCATTGCGGCATGGACAACAGCAGCAAAGGCAAACTTTGATAAAATTAGCAAACTTCAAAACCAAGCCATGAGAATTATAACAGGAGGCATGAAGTCAACGCCAATTGTAGAACTTGAAAAGATTACAAATCTGCAATCCATGACCGACAGAAGAGACTGCAGAGCCCAGCAGCAAGCAGAGAAACTAAGAAGACTGACAGACTATCCAATACATCAGAGACTACATAGATTTGGAAAAGGAAAACTAAAGCGGAGAAACTTTGCAGAAATAGCCAAAGCAAAGATGAGCGAAGACCCTATGAACACCATAACAAGACCAAAGCCCATCCCTACTGTACGCAAACCGAAATGGAAGCAGAATATCATTCCGGAGGTGGTAGAAAATATACCAGGTATTGGAAACAAGAACAGCCAGAATGAAAAAGAAAGAAGAGACATAACCCTGAGGTACATAGCGGAAAACTACCCAAGCATGGACTGGACCAATGCATACACCGACGGTTCTGTAACAAACACAACACAGAACGGAGGGTCAGGGGTATTCCTAAGCCTACCAAATGGTAGAAAAATAACACTGTCAGTGGTAACTGGAAAATTCTCAAGCAATTTCAGAGCGGAGGCAGAGGCACTGAGGGCTGCAGTAGAAGCAGTGCTCACAGGTGAAAGCAATGAAAGCCAGATAGTCCTGTTTAAAGATGCCCTGGCCGTGGTTACAGCACTAAAAAGCCAGGAAAATACAGAACTTAATGATTTAAGAGCAGTACTCTGTCAACTATGCCAGCAGTTCGCACCAAAAAGAGTAGTGATACAGTGGGTTCCATCCCACTGTAACATCCAAGGCAACGAGGAGGCAGAGAGACTGGCAAAAGAAGGTACAAGACTACCACAACCAGATTCTAGTGTGACCTACGAAGAGTCTAAAAGGTTTATTAGGGCTAGATACATGACCAAATGGGAAACAGAACATACTGGCTACACAAAAAATGATGCTTATTACCAGTTGAACAGAAGAGAGCAGGTCGTGGTCTTCAGACTCCGCACAGGCCACAAAAGACTGATGTATCATCTATTCAATAAACTGAAGATAGGTGGCACTGACGAATGCACCTGTGGTACAGGGAAAATGACCGCTAAACATCTGCTGCAAAATTGCCCGACATACGAGGATCAGAGAAAGCACATGTGGCCATCACCAGTGGCAACACTAGACAAGCTCTATGGCAGTGTCGACAGCCTCAGGATGACCGCTGCTTTCTTCGAACAAATTCAAGTTTACATCTGACAGCGTACGAAGAAGAAGAAGGATGTGCCGGACCGAAAATGCATACATCGCATTAAAGCTGTAAACGATGACATAGCGCATTCCGTTCTCTGGACAACATCCTACCACTTGCAAAGCCCTTTTCAGGGCTTGATAGAGACTGTTTTGAGAATGAACGACGAAGAAGAAAAGAATTTGGCAAGTTCAAGTTTCTCATTTTGTATGCCGCAGATGGTTAGTATAAGAATGCTATAGGAAGGTTCACACTGATAACCGAAAAGATGAATATTTGATGGACATTGACTTGCATTGAGATGTTTTGTATTAACTGAAAATGTCAAATGAAGGTTATGAAAGTCCTCGGTAGGTATTTTTCTCATCTGTAAAACTATCATTCTTTCTGGGCTTTCCCAAACGTTTGCCACCAAACAAAATAAACGGAGCCACCCTTGAGTAATGCCCATTGCATGATGTTTGCACCACGGCACTTTGTGAACTCCTCCCATGGTAATTTGTTTAGCGTCATGAGGCGGCTGCCCAAATGCCAATCAATCAAGCGATATCTTTAAGGCTCACATCATAAATAAATACTCTCCCCTAATGTTGACCTTCACATGTTCTCCCCGACACAGCTCTCAGCAGAACACCCAATGTTGGTCATACAGTGGATCCTATCCCACTGCAATATTGAAGGCAATGAAGCTGCAGACAAACTAGCAAAGTGTGGAAGAGCATCCTCATAGACAGACACGAACAGTATATAATGAGGACAAGGTCATATTTAAAGCCAAGTTCCGGGAGAAATGGATTTATCAACACTCCGACTTTCGAGATAAGACAACTACCATGGTTTAACCAGAGAAGAGCAAGTCATCATCTTCAGACTGGGAACTGAGCATAACAGACTCAAGGGGCATCTTTACAACAAAATGAGGATTGGCACAGATGACAGGTGCCCATGTGGGGAGCATATCATGACGGTGGAACACATTCTGCAAAGCTGCATGCTCACGCAGGAAAAGAGAGAACAATACTGGCCTTGCGAGACAGATATGAGACAAAAGCTGTATGGAGATAAAACAGCCTTACAAACAACGGTGTCCTTTGTAAGAGAAACCTGGACCTCAATCAGGATGGAGGAGGAGGAGGTGGAAGAGCATGTGTAAGAGGAGGTGGAAGAGCATGTGGAAGAGAAGGTGAAAGAGAAGGTGGAAGAGAAGGTGGAAGAGCATGTGGAAGAGCTGGTGGAAGAGGAGGTGGAGAAGGAAGAAGAGGAGGAGGAAGAGGAGGTGGTGGTGGAAGAGGAGGTAGAGAGGGAAGTGGAAGAGGATGAGGTAGAACAGGAGGAGGTGGAAGAGCATGTGGAAGATGAGGAGGTGGAAGAGGAGGAGGAGAAGAAAGTAGAAGAGGAAGAAGAGGAGGACGCGGAAGGGCAAGAGCAAGAACAATAAGAGGAAGAAGAAGTAGAAGAAAAAGAAAAACAAGAAGAAGAGCCAGTCGTCTGAGGACAATCTCTCGGTGTGGCAGTGGACCTATTCTCGTCTCTCTCACACAAGTACCCCACATCAACTAACAAAGACAGCTCACTGACAATGGTATAGTGCCCATCACCCGGTCAACCAGCGAAGTGTAGCGAGGAGTCAGCGCGAGATATCTGCTCGTGTCTCGTGCCACCATATTGTCATATATACCAGGAAGCCGTAAGACCTGCCGCACTTTCGCAGAACTTCTTCTGTTCTTGACACAGTTCTTGGAACTACGGAAGTGGAACATCCGTTGCTCTGTGTACAAATACGCGTAATAACTTAATTTACAATAATATACACGATCATTATTTGACCTCACTTGTTCTGTCCAATTGTTCCGTTAAGCCGAGAGAGGCAGTGAATTTGTCTGTTGGTGGCTAAATGTGTTCTTTGGTCATTATAATTTCGTGTTGTTTTAGTTTTTTGTTGCGTCATCTATCTACACAGCCGCCACGTGGTCTTCCACGTGCCTTGTAAGCAGATCTGGTATAAGCATGCAATGGTAGTTGATAAGGGCAGTGTAGAAATAAACAAATCGCTGCTGTGTAATCATATTGGCCATTTCTAGTTTGGTCCATTATTCCATAACTGGTTTACCGTGTTCAAGACTTTACTGGCCACTTCCTAGTTTGGATACTAACTCAAACCGTTCATTTTACATCATGTCATTTTTTTGGGTGTGATTTGTTAGTTATTTTTGTTGGTGTTTTTCCGTGAGTAAGGTCTTGTGGCCGTAACCAATGTGTCGTTTTGTTTCTGTTCTGGTATAGTCAAAGTAGAATTTACATATACATGTGTTTAATAGCTAGTTGGTCAAGTGTGCATTCTAGTTGGTCAAGTGAGCATTCTTATGAACTTATAGAATAATACTATGTTCTGTCCTGTTGTATTCAGCGTAAGGGACTCAGTGGTCTCCAGGTAAGGTGTCCGCCTCGGGTGGGGGACTCAGTGGTCTCGAGGTAAGGTGACCGCCTCGGGTGGAGGACTCAGTGGTCTCCAGGTAAGGTGTCCGCCTCAGGTGGGGGACTCAGTGGTCTCGAGGTAAGGTGTCCGCCTCAGGTGGGGGACTCAGTGGTCTCGAGGTAAGGTGTCCGCCTCGGGTGGGGGGGGGGGGGCTCAGTGGTCTCCAGGTAAGGTGACCGCCTCGGGTGGGGGACTCAGTGGTCTCAAGGTAAGGTGTCCGCCTCGGGTGGTGGACTCAGTGGTCTCCAGGTAAGGTGTCCGCCTCAGGTGGGGGACTCAGTGGTCTCGAGGTAAGGTGTCCGCCTCAGGTGGGGGACTCAGTGGTCTCGAGGTAAGGTGTCCGCCTCGGGTGCCGGAGGTTCGAATGGCGGTAGAGTGGAGACCGGGATTTTTTTCACGTGAATCTTCTGGTAAGAAAATTTCCCTGATCTCTAGGTAGTGAGATCGGTCTCCTGTGTTCAGTGTCGGCGCCCAACTGGCTACGGGTCCTCTTAGCTCTAGTGTTTGAGTCTATTAACCGCACATCACTTAAACCCCCCTTCAATAAACTGGTTGTATATAGACTATGTGGAGTCTTCTAAACCAGTTTAAAGATGTGACGTTAAGTTAAGTTAAGTAGTCCCCTTCAGTCATGTCTAGACTACAGGTTGATGTGACCTTGGCGTAGCAGCTCCTTTTGGTTTTCCTTATCCGTGCTGTGTTGTCTTCTCACGTCCTCGTGTTGTCTCCTCACGTCCCTGTATTGTCTCCTCACGTCCCTGTATTGTCTCCTCACGTCCCTGTATTGTCTCCTCACATCCTTGTCTTGTTTCCTCACGTCCTTGTGTTGTCTCCTCACGTCTTTGTGTTGTCTCCTCGCGTCCTTGTGTTGTCTCCTCACGTCCATGTGTTGTCTCCTCACGTCATTGTCTCCTCACGTCCCTGTGTTGTCTCCTCACGTCCTTGTGTTGTCTCCTCACGTCCTTGTCATGTCTCCTCACATCCTTGTCTTTACTCCTCACATCCC
The DNA here is from genome assembly GCA_036924085.1 of Ariolimax columbianus. Lineage (NCBI taxonomy): Eukaryota > Metazoa > Mollusca > Gastropoda > Stylommatophora > Arionidae > Ariolimax > Ariolimax columbianus. The sequence continues at coordinate 4,707,552 of JAVGWX010000015.1, forward strand.
TGTGTTGTCTCCTCACGTCCCTGTCTTGTCTCCTCACGTCCTTGTCTTGTCTCCTCACGTCCCTGTGTTGTCTCCTCACGTCCCTGTCTTGTCTCCTCACGTCCTTATCTTGTCTCCTCACGTCCCTGTGTTGTCTCCTCACATCCCCGTGTTGTCTCGTCACGTCCCCGTGTTGCGTTAGCTTTTCTTCGCCAAGCCTGAGGTGGCTCTTCAGGTTGCATCTCCAGTTGGATAGGTCTGCAGCTATGTGTTCCCAAGATATCAGAGCCTCCAAGCCCCACTTACACGCGTCTGAGCATCAGCTGTGGTCGGTCAGCTGTTCTGTTACACCACGCCTGTCTTCCATACTTAATATTTGGGGATGCAACCAATATGATTAAGCCATCGCGGCCTTCACTGTCAAAGGAGAGTGTATATACTTGGGAAACTGCTGCAAGAATGCACCTTAGCAATGGTCAGCCTGTCTCTATATAAGACGCCAAGGTTGAATCTCAGGTGTCGTGGGTGAAAGAGTCGTCACCTTTGGCATAGATTGTCCCCGTTTGGCTACCATGTAGGAGCGTACTGAAAACACAGCCATTGTAGACCATGACCTTGGTCTTGGCTGTAAGTTTCGGGTTTTCCCAGACATGGGTTGTGACACGGGATAGTCCTTGTACTAAGTATCGTGTCCTCATTTCTCCTGCCAGATAAACTGAAACGTGATCTGGCGTACGAGGTCTCTGTTGTGGCCCCGTGGAGATGGTAGACCGCTGGGGAGTCGCGACCAACTCAGCTAACTACAGAAGTGAGTGCGCACAAGGGACGTAACCGTCTCTGACTAGCAATTCTTGAGTTGTTCTTGAACGCCCACAATGAGTAGGTTACTCTTGTGTGCGCCCAGAAAAGGTCGTTAAGTGGGGGGGGTTGCAGTAGCTGTCCTCACATCCCGAGCGTGCTGATGAAGGTGGATCGGACTGCTTCAGGCGGTTGTGCTATGCTTGGCTTCATCTGCGTGTCAATCCCTACTACAGGGATAACGTCGATCCCTCACACCTTGTTAGACAGAATGTCATGAAAACAGCCCGTTTCCAGGAAGGGCTACGACGAAGCCAATGTGAGGGAACAATGAAATAGTTAAACAGCTAAATAGTTAAACAGCTAAATAGATAAAGACCAATATTCGTATTGGACCGAATAATAAAAACCCCTATTGGCTTGGATACATTCCTAACCATTTTTATGTAAGCCCTTCCCAGTCGGAGGGATACAGAGCTGACAGCAACCACTAACTCTAGCTGGGTGCTTGGGTAGTGAACAGCTGAACATAGCTGACAAAGGCCTTATTCCGCCTTATAGAGGTGACCTGGAAACAGACTGCACACGTGCAGATTGGCTGAGATAAAATGTATCGAAGAGGGAAGGTAAACTGTGTCCCAAAAATGTATGCTGAAGTCAGATGTAGCGTCCCGAAAGGCGCAGAAATCGCTGTATTGCTGGGCAGACAAAAATCTTCAGAATCAAAGCGGGACATTGCAGACTCAAAGCCCACCTTCACAGAATGGGTCTTAGAGGCACCGCCCATTTCGGAGCAGCCAAGCAAACACCAGGACATGTCCTGCAGGACTGCCCCACTTACACAGACCACAGAAAGACATTCTGGCCCGGGGGAAGTGACCATGCTCGAAAAGGTGGGGGGAGGGGGCTGCGAGGACCTGAAACAGTCTCCTTCGTGAACATCACCGGTCTATGAGCACAGCATCAGTTGAGTAAAGAAGATGAAGATGAAGAGGAAGAAGAGAAGGAGCATAAGAAGAAGAAGATGAAAAGGAAGAAGAAGAAGAGAAGTAAGAAGAAGAAGAAGAAGAGGAGGAGGAGGAAGAAGAAGAGGAAGAAGAAGAAGAAGAGAAAGAAGAAGAAGAGGAGGAGCATAAGAAGAAGTGGAAGATGAAGAGGAAGAAGAAGAAGAGGAAGAAGAAGAAGAGGAAGAAGAAGAGAAGTAAGAAGAAGAGGAAGAAGAAGAAGAGGAGGAGGAGGAAGAAGAAGAGGAAGAAGAAGAAGAAGAAGAAGAGGAGGAGCATAAGAAGAAGTGGAAGATGAAGAGGAAGAAGAGGAGGAAGAAGAAGAGGAAGAAGAAGAAGAGGAAGAAGAGGAGGAAGAAGAAGAGGAGGAAGAAGAAGAGGAAGAAGAGGAGGAAGAAGAGGAGGAAGAAAAAGAGGAGGAAGAAGAAGAGGAAGAAGAGGAGGAAGAAGAAGAGGAAGAAGAAGAGGAAGAAGAAGAAGTGGAAGATGAAGAGGAAGAAGCAGAAGAGGAGGAAGAAGAAGAGGAAGATGAAGAGGAAGAAGAAGAAGAAGAGGAAAAAGAAGAAGAGGAAGAAGAAGAAGAGAACGAAGAAGAAGAAGTGGAAGATGAAGAGGAAGAAAAAGAAGAGGAGGAAGAAGAAGAGGAGGAGGAGCATGAGAAGAAGTGGAAGATGAAGAGGTAGAAGAGAAAAAAGAAGAAAAAGAAGCAGCAGAAGAAGACGAAGAAGAAGCGGAAGCAGAAGGAAGAGGAGAAGAAAAAGAAGCAGCAGAAGAAGACGAAGAAGAAGCAGCAGAAGAAGAAGGACCAGAAGAAGCAGAATGCCACAATGCCCTTTTCACGAAGGATGAACGCAGAAGTATCCACTGAATTGCTGAAGCTTTTTCAAAGCAATGGTTTTTTACTCGATCAGGTTGCCAGCCCCATGCACATCTCTCCTTAGTCATCTTGTATAGCCTGCTAAGAATCTATCCACTGGAATAACTTTCCTGTCTAGTTATAATTAACGATGTTTCTGTATCATTTTAGACGCATAAAAATGGACACTGCATTTCGGCGAATGTGACCACATGACTCAAACTTTGGCCTTTCCAGCAGCCTTCAACCGAAGAGTTTATAGCTGATTTTGGCTTCAGAAAAGTCTTCATCATTTAACAATATAAACTTTAGCTGCACGTCCTCGAGTGTTCCCAAAAGCTGGACATACTGCAAGCCGTCCAGATTTGGCAGCTGGTCTCAGACAAGGGGTCTGAGGGTACTAGACACGCCATGTTCTATTCTGGACCTATCTGATATTGAACCAGCGCTCAAACAAGCGCTGTCATGGCGCTGACTAAAGGAGTTATCCTGCATCTACTACTCCAGAACTTCGCCGCAGGTTGGTTGACAGTACCCAAATGTATCACTTTTAATTAAAATAAGGCGAGGCTGCGGCGGCACTGTGGATGTATATAGTGATGAAAAAATTAATGAGAACAAATGATTACAATTAAATTTTATCCAAATAAAATAATGGGTAAGGTCAGATGCCGCACCAAGACAAGAACACAAACAAAAGAGATTTGCTAGTTCAGCATTGTTGTTATTTCTTGTCCCTGATGAAGGCCTATTGGTCGTAACATAGGTTTTGTTTGTGTTGTCTCCGTGCGGTATCTGACCATACCCATTTTCTTATTTTGATTAAATTTAATTTTTAAATCAACTTTAAATATGATTCATTTATTTTTTCTCAAATGTATCACAAACAGTCTCTCTCTCCCTCTCTCTCTCAACGCCTGTTTGTCAGAATGACTAATTGCTTACCTCATGTTTGCATTATGGATCAAGCAGGGATAAGCTCTTCTCCTGCCGCCCAGTGCCATGTAATGTTATCTGTTTTAACTTTGTTAGTTGTTTACACACAGACCTATCTACCCACCTACTGACAAACCAACCTACCTACATACCAAACGACCTACCTATCTATATACTAACCAATATACATGTATGTCTGTCTGATATCAAACTAACCTTTAAGTCTATATATCCATATCAATTTATCTTTATCTATTCTAATCTACGAGTCGTGTTAAAATGAAACTGGACCAAACGATGCTCATGATAAAGTACCTTCTGGTGTGAACAGCACATACCAACCGTCAAGGTTGCAAAATTTCATTATCCTCCGACAGTTTCCTCAGGAGACTGTTGAAAACATGGCGAGTGTGATACTGAATCCATCCAGAGATGATCAGCGAGCAGTGGTTGGTTTTCTAACAGCTGAAGGATGTCGACCAGTTGAAGGATGTCGACCAGTTGACATTCATTGCAGAATGCGAGCAGTGTATGGGACCCAAATTGCTGCATCAATTTTGGCGATGGCATCTCCTGAAGCAACAATATGCGACTGACCTGGTCTCGGAGGATCTTTCGTTAACTCACGTCCTTCTTTAAACATCGTTGTCCAGTTCTTCACTGTTGTCTTCGACACACTTTTGTCACCATACACTGCTTGCATTCTGCGATGAATGTCAACTGGTCGACGTCTTTCAGCTGTTAGAAACCTGTTAGATTTATTCTAATCTGTATATTATATCTATCTTTACCATTCTAATCTTAATCTATCTATCCGAATTTATATATGTATCATTTATACATGGAGAGGACGGGGGAGGTGGGAGCGGGGGCTAGTGGTTAAGTGACACGGCTCACAACCCGAAGGTGCTGGGTTCGATCCCCATCACAAACCAAACCCTTAGAAAATGCAGGAGGAAGCAGACCCTTACATAAAATGCATGTTGAAGTCGGATGCACTGGGCCGACAAGCGCAAAATAAAAACCACAGTGCAACGCATACCGCCTTGGGAAATAGAGAAATAAGCCTAACGCAAAAATAAATAAAAAATAAATAAATACATGGAGACTAACGAATAGTCAGGCAAAACATACTGGCCAAGACCCTCGTAAACCTTCTCATTATGGGCATTCGCAAACAACAACAATATCCATCCTATCTATCCTAATCTATCTTGATCTAACCTTAAATATACCTTGAAGGCTGCGTGGCCTAAGGGTGAAACTCGCTCGGTTTTCACAATCCCAACGGGCCGGGTTCGATTTCCACCGTGCCCAGATTTTTTTGTCTCGGGCGATCGCTCCCCACTTACGGAGAGTAATGGCAAGCTACCATACTGCACACTTGTCAAGAAACATATAACAGCCTAATAGGTCGGCGTTTGGGAGAGGTGACGTTCTGCAAAGGAGTTTTTCTTTAGCCTTAGTTGACCTGTAGTAGGTCCCAGCTCTGGCGTGAACTGGATGTAGCCGAGAGGAGGGTTTCCTGCTTAGTAGGCTAGGTTCCAGCAGTTTATTACTCCGCTGTATTGGTGCAAGTGCCGCTGATGGTGGTTAACCGAGTCCATTTTAAGACTCAAACAATAAAGTAAAGTAGACTCGAAGACTGTTAGGCGCCATCAATCTTGCTCTTAATAAACCATCTAACCAGGGATTATGTTACGCCATGTCACACAGTAAATCACCTCTTACGACATGCTTTCTCTGAGGCAGTGGTGCTATTCTTGTCTTTGTCATACACAAAGACACCGGCAGACCACTCGGTACTCATATATATCATAATCTACCCTAATAAATCGACCTTCATCATCATCAGGTGCCCTGCCGCTTGACGTTTATGGACCTTCATCCATTTCTATCCCGCGTGTCGTTTACCAACTCTGTAGTTGATTGTCGCCCGTGCCATTGTCTCAGGCTGTCCAGCATCTTCTCTCTCGACCTTCCCCTGTCTCTCAGGCTGTCCAGCATCTCCTCTCTATCGATCTTCCCCTGTCTCTCAGGCTGTCCAGCATCTTCTCTCTCTACCTTCCCCTGTCTCTCAGGCTGTCCAGCATCTTCTCTCTCGACCTTCCTCTGTCTCTCAGGCTGTCCAGCATCTTCTCTCTCGACCTTCCCCTGTCTCTCAGGCAGTCCAGCATCTTTTCTCTCGACCTTCCCCTGTCTCTCAGGCTGTCCAGCATCTTCTCTCTCGACCTTCCCCTGTCTCTCAGGCTGTCCAGCATCTTCTCTCTCGACCTTCCCCTCTCTCAGGCTGTCCAGCATCTTCACTCTCGACCTTCCCCTGTCTCTCAGGCTGTCCAGCATCTTCTCTCTCTACCTTCCCCTGTCTCTCAGGCTGTCCAGCATCTCTCTCTACCTTCCCCTGTCTCTCAGGCTGTCCAGCATCTTCTCTCTCGACCTTCCTCTGTCTCTCAGGCTGTCCAGCATCTTCTCTCTCGACCTTCCCCTGTCTCTCAGGCTGTCCAGCATCTTCTCTCTCTACCTTCCCCTGTCTCTCAGGCTGTCCAGCATCTCTCTCTACCTTCCCCTGTCTCTCAGGCTGTCCAGCATCTTCTCTCTCGACCTTCCCCTGTCTCTCAGGCTGTCCAGCATCTTCTCTCTCGACCTTCCCCTGTCTCTCAGGCTGTCCAGCATCTCTCTCTACCTTCCCCTGTCTCTCAGGCTGTCCAGCATCTTCTCTCTCGACCTTCCCCTGTCTCTCAGGCTGCCCAGCATATTCTCTCTCGACCTTCCCCTGTCTCTAGGGCTGTCCAGCATCTTCTCTCCCGACCTTCCCCTGTCTCTCAGGCTGTCCAGCATCTTCTCTCTCGACCTTCCCCTGTCTCTCAGGCTGTCCAGCATCTCTCTCTACCTTCCCCTGTCTCTCAGGCTGTCCAGCATCTTCTCTCTCGACCTTCCCCTGTCTCTCAGCCTGCCCAGCATATTCTCTCTCGACCTTCCCCTGTCTCTAGGGCTGTCCAGCATCTTCTCTCTCGACCTTCCCCTGTCTCTCAGGCTGTCCAGCATCTCTCTCTACCTTCCCCTGTCTCTAGGGCTGTCCAGCATCTTCTCTCTCGACCTTCCCCTGTCTCTCAGGCTGTCCAGCATCTTCTCTCTCGACCTTCCCCTTTCTCAGGCTGTCCAGCATCTTCACTCTCGACCTTCCCCTGTCTCTCAGGCTGTCCAGCATCTTCTCTCTCTACCTTCCCCTGTCTCTCAGGCTGTCCATCATCTCTCTCTACCTTCCCCTGTCTCTCAGGCTGTCCAGCATCTTCTCTCTCGACCTTCCTCTGTCTCTCAGGCTGTCCAGCATCTTCTCTCTCGACCTTCCACTGTCTCTCAGGCTGTCCAGCATCTTCTCTCTCTACCTTCCCCTGTCTCTCAGGCTGTCCAGCATCTCTCTCTACCTTCCCCTGTCTCTCAGGCTGTCCAGCATCTTCTCTCTCGACCTTCCCCTGTCTCTCAGGCTGTCCAGCATCTTCTCTCTCGACCTTCCCCTGTCTCTCAGGCTGTCCAGCATTTTCTCTCTCGACCTTCCCCTGTCTCTCACGCTGTCCAGCATTTTCTCTCTCGACCTTCCTCTGTCTCTCAGGCTGTCCAGCATTTTCTCTCTCGACCTTCCCCTGTCTCTCAGGCTGTCCAGCATATTCTCTCTCGACCTTCCCCTGTCTCTCAGGCTGTCCAGCATCTCTCTCTACCTTCCCCTGTCTCTAGGGCTGTCCAGCATCTTCTCTCTCGACCTTCCCCTGTCTCTCAGGCTGTCCAGCATCTTCTCTCTCTACCTTCCCCTGTCTCTCAGGCTGTCCAGCATCTCTCTCTACCTTCCCCTGTCTCTCAGGCTGTCCAGCATCTCTCTCTACCTTCCCCTGTCTCTCAGGCTGTCCAGCATCTTCTCTCTCGACCTTCCTCTGTCTCTCAGGCTGTCCAGCATCTTCTCTCTCGACCTTCCCTTGTCTCTCAGGCTGTCCAGCATCTTCTCTCTCTACCTTCCCCTGTCTCTCAGGCTGTCCAGCATCTCTCTCTACCTTCCCCTGTCTCTCAAGCTGTCCAGCATCTTCTCTCTCGACCTTCCCCTGTCTCTCAGGCTGTCCAGCATCTTCTCTCTCGACCTTCCCCTGTCTCTCAGGCTGTCCAGCATCTCTCTCTACCTTCCCCTGTCTCTCAGGCTGTCCAGCATCTTCTCTCTCGACCTTCCCCTGTCTCTCAGGCTGCCCAGCATATTCTCTCTCGACCTTCCCCTGTCTCTAGGGCTGTCCAGCATCTTCTCTCTCGACCTTCCCCTGTCTCTCAGGCTGTCCAGCATCTCTCTCTACCTTCCCCTGTCTCTAGGGCTGTCCAGCATCTTCTCTCTCGACCTTCCCCTGTCTCTCAGGCTGTCCAGCATCTTCTCTCTCGACCTTCCCCTTTCTCAGGCTGTCCAGCATCTTCACTCTCGACCTTCCCCTGTCTCTCAGGCTGTCCAGCATCTTCTCTCTCTACCTTCCCCTGTCTCTCAGGCTGTCCATCATCTCTCTCTACCTTCCCCTGTCTCTCAGGCTGTCCAGCATCTTCTCTCTCGACCTTCCTCTGTCTCTCAGGCGGTCCAGCATCTTCTCTCTCGACCTTCCACTGTCTCTCAGGCTGTCCAGCATCTTCTCTCTCTACCTTCCCCTGTCTCTCAGGCTGTCCAGCATCTCTCTCTACCTTCCCCTGTCTCTCAGGCTGTCCAGCATCTTCTCTCTCGACCTTCCCCTGTCTCTCAGGCTGTCCAGCATCTTCTCTCTCGACCTTCCCCTGTCTCTCAGGCTGTCCAGCATTTTCTCTCTCGACCTTCCCCTGTCTCTCACGCTGTCCAGCATCTTCTCTCTCGACCTTCCTCTGTCTCTCAGGCTGTCCAGCATTTTCTCTCTCGACCTTCCCCTGTCTCTCAGGCTGTCCAGCATATTCTCTCTCGACCTTCCCCTGTCTCTAGGGCTGTCCAGCATCTTCTCTCTCGACCTTCCCCTGTCTCTCAGGCTGTCCAGCATCTCTCTCTACCTTCCCCTGTCTCTAGGGCTGTCCAGCATCTTCTCTCTCGACCTTCCCCTGTCTCTCAGGCTGTCCAGCATCTTCTCTCTCGACCTTCCCCTCTCTCAGGCTGTCCAGTATCTTCTCTCTCGACCTTCCCCTGTCTCTCAGGCTGTCCAGCATCTTCTCTCTCGACCTTCCCCTGTCTCTCAGGCTGTCCAGTAACTTCTCTCTCGACTTTCCCCTATCTCTCAGGCTGTCCAGCATCTTCTCTCTCTACCTTCCCCTGTCTCTCAGGCTGTCTAGCATCTTCTCTCTCTACCTTCCTCTGTCTCTCAGGCTGTCCAGCATCTTCTCTCTCGACCTTCCCCTGTCTCTCAGGCTGTCCAGCATCTTATCTCTCTACCTTCCCCTGTCTATCAGGCTGTACAGCATCTTCTCTCTCTACCTCCGCCTGTCTCTCAGGCTGTCCAGTATCTTCTCTCTCTACCTTCCCCTGTCTCTCAGGCTATCCAGCATCTTCTCTCTCGGCCTTCCGCTCTTTCTCTCAGGCTGTCCAGCATCTTCTCTCTCGACCTTCCCCTCTCTAAGGCCGTCCAACATCTTCTCTCTATACCTTCCCCTCTCTCAGGCTGTCCAGCATCTTCTCTCTCGACCTTTCTCTCTCTCAGGCTGTCCAGCATCTTCTCTCTCGACCTTCCCCTGTCTCTCAGGCTGTCCAGCATCTTCTCTCTCTACCTTCCCCTGTCTCTCAGGCTGTCCAACATCTTCTCTCTCGACCTTCCCCTGTCTCTCAGGCTGTCCAGCATCTTCTCTCTCGACCTTCCCCTGTCTCTCAGGCTGTCTAGCATCTTCTCTCTCTACCTTCCTCTGTCTCTGAGGCTGTACAGCATCTTCTCTCTCTACCTCCGCCTGTCTCTCAGGCTGTCCAGCATCTTCTCTCTCTACCTTCCCCTGTTTCTCAGGCTGTCCAGCATCTTCTCTCTCGACCTTCCGCTCTCTCTCTCTCAGGCTGTCCAGCAACTTCTCTCTCGACCTTCCCCTCTCTCAGGCTGTCCAGCATCTTCTCTCTCGACCTTCCCCTCTCTCAGGCTGTCCAGCATCTTCTCTCTCGACCTTCCCCTCTCTCAAGCTGTCCAACATCTTCTCTCTATACCTTCCCCTCTCTCAGGCTGTCCAGCATCTTCTCTCTCTACCTTCCTCTCTCTCAGGCTGTCCAGCATCTTCTCTCTCTACCTTCCTCTCTCTCAGGCTGTCCAGCATCTTCTCTCTCTACCTTCCTCTCTCTCGGGCTGTCCAACATCTTCTCTCTCTACCTTCCCCTCTCTCTCAGGCTGTCCAGCATCTTCTCTCTCGACCTTCCCCTGTCTCTCAGGCTGTCCAGCATATTCTCTCTCGACCTTCCCCTGTCTCTAGGGCTGTCCAGCATCTTCTCTCTCGACCTTCCCCTGTCTCTCAGGCTGTCCAGCATCTCTCTCTACCTTCCCCTGTCTCTAGGGCTGTCCAGCATCTTCTCTCTCGACCTTCCCCTGTCTCTCAGGCTGTCCAGCATCTTCTCTCTCGACCTTCCCCTCTCTCAGGCTGTCCAGTATCTTCTCTCTCGACCTTCCCCTGTCTCTCAGGCTGTCCAGCATCTTCTCTCTCGACCTTCCCCTGTCTCTCAGGCTGTCCAGTAACTTCTCTCTCGACTTTCCCCTATCTCTCAGGCTGTCCAGCATCTTCTCTCTCTACCTTCCCCTGTCTCTCAGGCTGTCTAGCATCTTCTCTCTCTACCTTCCTCTGTCTCTCAGGCTGTCCAGCATCTTCTCTCTCGACCTTCCCCTGTCTCTCAGGCTGTCCAGCATCTTATCTCTCTACCTTCCCCTGTCTATCAGGCTGTACAGCATCTTCTCTCTCTACCTCCGCCTGTCTCTCAGGCTGTCCAGTATCTTCTCTCTCTACCTTCCCCTGTCTCTCAGGCTATCCAGCATCTTCTCTCTCGGCCTTCCGCTCTTTCTCTCAGGCTGTCCAGCATCTTCTCTCTCGACCTTCCCCTCTCTAAGGCCGTCCAACATCTTCTCTCTATACCTTCCCCTCTCTCAGGCTGTCCAGCATCTTCTCTCTCGACCTTTCTCTCTCTCAGGCTGTCCAGCATCTTCTCTCTCGACCTTCCCCTGTCTCTCAGGCTGTCCAGCATCTTCTCTCTCTACCTTCCCCTGTCTCTCAGGCTGTCCAACATCTTCTCTCTCGACCTTCCCCTGTCTCTCAGGCTGTCCAGCATCTTCTCTCTCGACCTTCCCCTGTCTCTCAGGCTGTCTAGCATCTTCTCTCTCTACCTTCCTCTGTCTCTGAGGCTGTACAGCATCTTCTCTCTCTACCTCCGCCTGTCTCTCAGGCTGTCCAGCATCTTCTCTCTCTACCTTCCCCTGTTTCTCAGGCTGTCCAGCATCTTCTCTCTCGACCTTCCGCTCTCTCTCTCTCAGGCTGTCCAGCAACTTCTCTCTCGACCTTCCCCTCTCTCAGGCTGTCCAGCATCTTCTCTCTCGACCTTCCCCTCTCTCAGGCTGTCCAGCATCTTCTCTCTCGACCTTCCCCTCTCTCAAGCTGTCCAACATCTTCTCTCTATACCTTCCCCTCTCTCAGGCTGTCCAGCATCTTCTCTCTCTACCTTCCTCTCTCTCAGGCTGTCCAGCATCTTCTCTCTCTACCTTCCTCTCTCTCAGGCTGTCCAGCATCTTCTCTCTCTACCTTCCTCTCTCTCGGGCTGTCCAACATCTTCTCTCTCTACCTTCCCCTCTCTCTCAGGCTGTCCAGCATCTTCTCTCTCGACCTTCCCCTCTCTCAGGCTGTCCAGCATCTTCTCTCTCGACCTTCCCCTCTCTCAATCTGTCCAGCGTCTTCTCTCTCGACCTTCCCCTGTCTCTCAGGCTGTCCAGCATCTTCTATCTCGTCCTTCCCCTGTCTCTCAGGCTGTCCAGCATCTTCTCTCTCTCTACCTTCCCCTCTCTCTTTCCTGCTATGTTTCCCGTTGTCACGACGTGCTCTAAGACACCTCTTCTCATAACATGCCCAAACAAAGTTGACTGCCTTGTTCTGATCCTAGCAATAAGTTGTCTTTGTGCCTCCTCGAGTACTGTATCATTAGTCTTCTTTGCAGTCCATGATGTCCTCAGAATTCATCTGTTGTTTCGAATGCCCACACGAGTAGGTCTACCCTTTTGTGCGCCCTGAAAATGGCGTTACATCTCGGGTTGTAGTAGCTTTCCTCGCATCATGAGCGTGCTGATGAAGGTGGACCGGGTTCCTCCAGGCCGTTCTGCTATGGTTGGCTTCATCTGCGTGTCGCTCACTACCACGGGGATCACGTAGAACCGTCACCTCATTAGCCATGAAAACTGCCCATTTCCAGAGAGGGCTACTAGGAAGCCGAGGTGATGGTCTTGGCCAGTATATTTTGCCTGACCCTGACTAACATGTCTGATCAGTATATTTTGCCTGACCCCGACTAACATGTCTGATCAGTATATATTACCTGACCCCGACTAACATGTCTTGGCCAGTATACATTGCCTGACCCCAACTAACATGTCTGATCAGTAAATATTGCCTGACCCCGACTAACATGTCTGATCAGTATATTTTGCCTGACCCCGACTAACATGTCTGATCAGTATATTTTTCCTCACCAGACGTTAGTCTTCCTCCACGCATTCTTCTGTAAGATCACATATACGTTGCTTCCAAAGATCTAAGCGCTTGCTTGCTATCTGTCCATGATTCACCGCCATATATCAGTACTGGTTCCACGTAGCATCCAAGGACACTTTATCTCTGCTCTAGCAACAAGGTTTTGTTGCACAATATTCTGTTCATGGTCTGGAAGACCGATTTTGCTTGGGCTATTCTGCATTTTATTTCGTAATTGCATCTTCCATCTGATGATATGTGTGTGCCCAAGTATTTAAACACTATGGCTAACGGCAAAAGGTAATGGGAAACCATCGGAGTGAGGCAACGGGAAACCACTGACGGGAGGCAACGGGAATCCACCGGCGGGAGGCAACGGGAAACCACTGACGGGAGGCAACGGGAATCCACCGGCGGGAGGCAACGGGAAACCACCGACGGGAGGCAACGGGAAACCACCGCCGCATTGACTATCCCAAGTTTCAACATGGATCAGATCGACTTATCTGTCCTAATATATCATAATCGATTCTAATCAATCTATCCTATCCATCCTTATCTATCAATCATTACCTCTCTATCCATATATCCATTCATCCATATATCCATTCATCTATATATTTGATTATCCGACAAAGTAATTTATAAAGTAACGTCATAACAACGTGTGTTTACCGGTGCCCAAAACGAGAGCAAGTTCTAACATTGTAACCTGCCAGGTATGGTATGTCGTAAGAGGCGACTAAGGGGCTGAATGCTAACCCTGTAGAGAGTGAGTCACAAGGAAAGGTAAATACGACCTCTACACCCCAAGGCAGAAGGCTCTACACCCCAAGGTAAACGACTGAACACCCCAAGGTAGACGACTGAACACCCTAAGGTAGACGACTGAACACCCCAAGGTAGACGACTCTACATACCAAGATAGACGACTCTACATACCAAGGTAGACGACTGAACACCCCAAGGTAGACGACTCTACACCCTAAGGTAGACGACTCTACACGCCAAGGTAGACGACTGAACACCCCAAGGTAGACGACTGAACACCCCAAGGTAGACGACTGAACACACCAAGGTAGACGACTCTACATACCAAGGTAGACGACTGAACACCCCAAGGTAGACGACTCTACACCCTAAGGTAGACGACTCTACACGCCAAGGTAGACGACTCTACACCCCAAGGTAGAAGACTCTACACCCCAAGGTAGAAGACTCTACACCCGATGGTAGAAGACTCTACACCCCAAGGTAGACGACTCTACACCCCAAGGTAGACGACTCTACACCCCAAGGTAGAAGACTCTACACCCCAAGGTAGAAGACTCTACACCCCAAGGTAGAAGACTCTACACCCGATGGTAGAAGACTCTACACCCCAAGGTAGACGACTCTACATACCAAGGTAGAAGACTGAACACCCCATGGTAGACGACTCTACACTCCATGGCAGAAAGATAGTAGCTACGTCTAGTTAAGAAAATTATTTTTCAGAAAAGTATCTCCTAAGAATAGTTTCTAATCTCTTAGGAAAAGTTTCTAAGAAAATCATCTTTTATAAAAAGTGTCTAAGAAAAAAATTTCTTAGGAAAAGTTTATAAGAAAAGCATCTCCTAAGAAAAAGAAAAGCATCTCCTAAGAAAAGTATCCCTTTCTCTCTCTGTATCTTTATGTTTTCCTATTACATTGTTCCAGGCCTAGTCATTCGTCGAAAGAGCGAAGACTTCCCCTTGCTGGACTGTCAAAGAAGCGCGATTGACCTGCTCTTCATTGCCGACGCCGGCACCTACAACCCAGAAACAGCCGGCAGCGACCACTACCGCAAACAGATGAGGTTCTTCTCCCTCCTCCTGGATGTCTTCATCCCCATTGGAGAAGCAAACCTGGACATGGTCAAAGTTGCATTGCTGGTGTCCACTGTGGAAGGACGAATGCCCAACTTCAGGCACAAAATAAACAAAAGGTTTGACTTCCACACCTACACGGACAAGGGTCGAATGAGGAAGGACATGGAGATGGACGACATCACTGCCGTACCAGTGTCGTTCCCCACATCCTCGGCTCTGTACGCCATGCGCGAGTTTTTCAACGACTCGGCTTACGGATCAAGACCTGACGCACAGCATATTATTGTAATGGTTGTCAACGGAGACAAGCCGATGCAAATTAATCACAGCGATGACTTCCATGCTTTCAACTCCACAGACGTCAAGCTGCTGGTGGTCCTCGTCGGGTCGGAGTCTGCGGTTATTATCATGTCCATATTTCCCAGCAATAATTTGGTTGAGGTGACCTCTTTCGATGACCTCATGCAAAATCAGATGATTCCCATCATGCTTTGTTTGGACTGTCACGGCGATTGGTTCCGGTTCAAGGCCGTTTATGATGCTGAGACAATATCGAATGTATCGTGCTACAGGGTCATGTACAGCCCCAGGGACATTAACTGGATCCAGGCGGGGGAGGGGTGCGCGGGTGTGGAGTCGGTACTAGTGTCCATAGAGACGAAAGAAGAGATGAGCTTCCTAAGGGAGTTTGCCCCATCGAGGATCAATGAGATTCTGAACGCAACAGGGGAGTCAAACACGTCTGTGGATGTTCTGATTGGTCTACGGCGAGATCCGACCAGCTATTCCTCGAGATTTCATTGGGTGAACGATTTGCCCTTGGCCTACACTGCCTGGGACGGAGGGGAACCTCTGGGGGGCCACATTCAAGGCTGTGTTATTTGGAGTTTCAATCTATCGGCCATCTCTGACGCCGCCTCTGAAGATAGTCTCGAACAGGGCAGGGAATTTATGCAGAATAAATCGCAGTACCAAAGTGTCACAGATGCGTGGTTCAGCATTGGATGTGGGCACAAGAACGCCCGCTTCTTCATGTGCGAGTCGAAAAAACCTCCAACATTTCGCACAGGACGCATGCCTAGAACCAGAAGGCCTAGCGAAAATAAAGTGAGAGAAGCGGTTACAAGGGGTGAACTCGGCCTGAAAACAGAGTATTCTGAGATGTACGGTTTCGTGACGTCCCTCGTCTCGGTCTCGAGCGTGATTATGTCAATCAACAAGCAGACGCCGATCACTGTCTTCCTAGACAATGTATACGAGAGTCGAGTGTCTTCCAACAGTCTGATTATGTTTCAGTGTAAAGATGTTGACCACACAGCCATCCCCTATTCGTTGGTCTGTGATCACATCCAGCACTGCCAGAACAAGCGGGACGAGTCCATCTGCAACTACAGGAGGTGTGACGCTTTAAACGAGTTCACCTGTACATCTGGCCAGTGCGTGGCCCAGGAAGCCCGATGCGACTTGTTCCCAGACTGCGCAGATAAAAGCGATGAGGAAAAATGCATTAAATGTCGGAACGGACTCTGCCACGATGGAAGATGCCTTCCAAAGCACTGGTTCGCTGATGGCGAGGTGGACTGCAATGCTTGCTCCTCCAGGGGAGATGTGCGGGCAGAAATGGACTCGGTTCCAGATACCAACATTGCCCAGTGTCTGTTCACGTGCAACAGAACTCAGTGTACGTACACATTCATGCTAGGGGACGGAGTGGTAGACTGTGTTGGACCAGAAGGACCGTTGGATGAGACGATAGGGAAACTAGAGTCAGTTAGGTGCTACAACAAACCCGACAACGTCTCGTACATCTACAGCAACTGGGCTCCACGGTGTGTATACATCAAGGACAGATATGACGGTCTTCTAGGATGTAGAGACCTCAGTCATCTCCAGAACTGTGAAAACTTTGAGTGTGCTGATGGTTATATTAAATGCCCGATGTCCTACTGCATCCCTATGCATTATGTAACAAACGGGGTTTATGAATGCCCCAACGGAGAAGACGAAACGTTCCCGTTAGATTGTTCTGGCAGTTTCAGATGCTCCTCGTCCACCATGTGCCTTCACCCGGACAATGTCTGCGACCAGCATCCCCACTGTCCGCTCGGAGACGATGAACTCAACTGCCAGGTCACGTGTATGCCCGGCTTCAGATGCCTAGCAAGTACTGTCACTGTGTCAACAGATGAACTGCCAATCACTTTAACAGATATCTCCTTTGTTGATCGGAGGACACGATATCTGGACTTATCCGGAGTCAACATATCTACAGTGTTCCCAGAATTCCCCAAAGGAAGGTTCTACAATGTCATAGAGATGTACCTCTCAGGGTGCAGCATTACGCACGTAGACAGAGTCTCATATTCCCAGAATGATCTGTGGTCTGTCATCACTACAGACTTGAGCTACAACAAAATCGAAAATATTGGAATGACCAGTATATTCCGGTACATGATCAGCCTTAAGTTTCTCAACCTCAGCCACAACGAGGCTCTCAGCTTTCTGCATCCAGACACATTCAACACGTACGGCCTGGCTTCCGTTCTGACTGACCTTGACCTCTCATACACTAACATTTCCACTTTGTACAAGGGCCTACTGGTTCCACTATTTAACCTGGAGAATTTAAGTCTTAGAGGCACCAAGATCGTGGACATGAGACCTGACATGTTTCCAGTGGACTTCACACTGCACGTTCTCGACCTGAGAGAGATTGAAGTCAAACTCTTCTCTGCTAACACATTCAAGTTCCTGGTTGTCAAATCAAACATTTACACCGACACGTTTAAGCTCTGCTGCCCACAGTTACACAACGAGAACACGCCCATGCACGTATGCGACGCGCCCCCAGACCCCTTCTCCTCGTGCTCAGACTTAATGAGTCAGCCAATGCTGCGGGTTCTTCTATGGTTGTTCGGATGTCTGGCCCTGATCTGTAACGTCCTCGTCATTGTGTACCGCCTTGTATGCGACAGAAATATCTTAAAAATGGCATACGGCCATTTCGTAATGCACCTAAGTATTTCCGATTTACTGATGGGAGTCTATCTTCTAATTGTAGCTGTAGCTGACTCTTACTTCCGGGGGACGTACGTGTGGAATGAGATGGAATGGAGGAACAGCATCGGCTGTCAAGTGGCCGGGTTCTTGTCCATGTTATCTAGAGAAGTATCCACTTTCTTCATATTTCTCATCACTATTGACAGGTTTCTGGTCATCAAGTTTCCATTTGGGCAACTAAAGATGCGGAAACCCATGATCCTTTCGTGCTGTGCGTTAGCCTGGATCATAGGACTAATATTATCCCTGATTCCTCTCTTGCCTCAATTCGAATACTGGACAACCTACTCCTCCAATGGGATGTGTCTCAGCCTGCCTCTGATCAACAGACGTCAACCTGGCTGGCAGTTCCTCACAGCCGTTTTTATCTTCGTCAACTTTGCTCTCTTCATTATGATTGCTACAGGCCAGATCCTTATTTACAGGACTATGGCCAGCATGAGGCTGGGACAAGACGCTCTGACCAACCCAAGCAACAGAAGAGCACAAGACTTTGCTATTGCCAAACACTTGTCCCTGATAGCTATGACCGACTTCATGTGTTGGTTCCCAATTGGCGTTATGGGACTCATCACGCTAGACGGCCACCAGTTGGGGATGGAAGTGTACGCCTGGTCCACTGTCATTATCCTCCCCATCAACGCGGCCCTCAATCCGCTCATCTACACCATCCCAGCCCTCACCCAAAAGTGGTCAGAGTTCATGTTCAAGAGACACAGACATGACTCGTCTCGTAACGGCACAAGGACTAATGATTGACAGGTCAACCTCCCAGACCCAACTACAACCTTGACCTACTATGTCACTGATTGCCAAGGTCAATAAAAGCATGACCTATATTGACAAATGTCAATCCACAACTATTTAGACTTCCAGAAATGAGCAAATAGCATGTAGACTTACATTATATTGTTTACTAATTAAGAACACACAAACAGCTTGAATCCAACACAGCTTAAAAACACATAACTTGAAGCGGATGTCTGTCCTGTAAAGAAACCCTGACCTACGAACTTTATTATCCAACACAATGTACAGCTGCCAATCAGAAAATAGCTTATCAAACTGCAGCAAAAGCTGTATATAAGCATTCCGTATGTATGTGTGTATGTATGTATGTATGTATGTATGTATGTATGTATGTAGTCTTAGAATTTGAAAGGAAAGTGTGGAATTCCTGACACTAAAGAAGATATGGAGATCCAAAGTTATCAAGATGGATTCTAAAGTTTGAATATCCAACGCGTTAAATGTCAGTTCTGTTGTATGGTGAGGAAACATGGAGAACAACCAAGGCCATACAACAAAGACTGCAGTCCTTCATAACAGATGCCTACGAAGGATAATGAGCATAAAGTGGCAGGACATGGTGAGGAATGAAGACATGTGTTCATAAAGTGGCAGGACATGTTGAGGAATGAAGACTTGTGTTCATAAAGTGGCAGGACATGGTGAGGAATGAAGACGTGTGTTCATAAAGTGGCAGGACATGGTGAGGAATGAAGACTTGTGTTCATAAAGTGACAGGACATGGTAAGGAATGAAGACATGTGTTCATAAAGTGACAGGGTCTACTTTGCTCTGGTGTTTTGAGTCTATTAAAATAGAGTCGCACATCGGTTAACCACCTAACGCAGCGGCGTATTAAGCTGTTCAAACCTAGCCCGCTAAGCAGGGAATCCTTCTCCCAGGTATATCCAGCTCATACCAGAGCTGGGACCTGCACAGGGGCACCTGCCTGTGTACAAGTAATGATCGACTAGGAACTAAGACCTAATAAATATTATCTTTTATCTTGTTGTTGAAGGATATATCGTTATCCTCATTATCAGTGTCCGTAGTTCCTTTCGTGGTAGAGACCATTGACAACCCTCCTTCATTAAGTTTGGTCTTGAACTGCGCTTTTCTGACTATTTCCAGTTAAGGTCCAGGATCCAAAGTTCATTTTCAAAGCATCTTCTCAATGGGGACAACGTGGGCTCGTGGTTAAGTGACACTGCTCACAACCAGAAGGTGCCGGGTTCGCTCCGCAATCACAGCACTGGCTGTTACCCCAGAGAAGCAGACCCTTACATAAACATGTGTGCTGAAGTCAGATGCACAGGGCGGACAGGCGCAAAATTAAAGACAGTGCAACGCACACCGCATTGGGGAATAGAAAATAAGGCGAACGTAAAAATAAAAAACAACCCTCTTCTCTTGGTCTATCTTCCTTCCTCTTCCTCTGTGGATTTGCTTTGCTTAGATTGTGCACTCATAGCACGAACACCATTGTGTATCTGAACTGTGCACGTGCATGCGACACCTAGCGTCTGTTACCTACAGTAATCACAAAGCTAGATGTTGCTGCCATCTAATGACACCAACGCTTTTTCAGCCACGTCACAAAAGTTTGTGACATACACCCAGCAGTACCTCAATGACATTTATAAAATCTCTGGATCCCCTATCGCAAACCACTTCAATGGTCCTGTATACCAGAACTGATGTCAGTGTCACATGTATCCTTCTCCTGGTCCTCTGATGATCTGCATCAAATCCAGCTTGAGAGCAGACTGAAATTGCTCCCGTGTCGCCTTCAGTCGCACGACACCTCATTTCTACCTTTACTTAAGCTGTCCCTGTTCCTACTTTGTCCTCCCTATGCCCATCTGCTTTTCTTTTTCTTTTTTGTCCAGTTTGATATTTCTGTGTCCACAGATCAACATGTGGTCATTTCTCATTTGGCCACTATTGGCTTATCTGGCCATCCCTTACTTTGTATGCCTTCTTCGCCAGCAACTTCCACCTTCACCTGGCTCCTCCACTTGCGACCTACCATTGACAAGTCTCCATGTGGTATCCAGTTAAGTACCTTTCACACTCAATTATGAGGAATGGTTGAAAAGCTTTGCACTTGAGTATGAAGGAGCCAAGGCAGTTACCTGGAAACTGGAGTGAGCTGTAATCTCTCTCTGTGTACTCACCCTGCGAGCTGATATACTTCTCCCATCTATTCTTCACCTACCTGATGCCCTGATTGGAGAACTCCATCTGGGCCTGGAACCAGGTCTCCAGTTCAGTAACAAGTCCTGAGAGTCAGAAAATTGTGCTGATATGGACTCACGCACCATCCAACCATATTCACCGGACTTGGCACCTTGTGACTTCTTCCTGTTCCCAAACATGAAGAATCCGCTTCGTGGACATAGTTTTACTGACACCAAGGACTTGATAACTGAACTGGATACGCGGCTCCGGCACCAGACGAAGAAGTTTTACAATCAAGGCATCAGGTAGGTGAACGATATATGGGAGAAGTGTATCTCCTTCCAAGGTGAATACACTAAGAAGGGCTAAAGTTAACTCCACTTTCCAGTTAAGTGCCTAGCCCCTTACATACTAAAGGGCACAACTTTTCGATCCTCCCTCGTATGTATTCATCTCATCGTCTATAATTTATTTGCTCATATTCTTGTTGTTTGTTGTCTTTGGTGAAAACCTTTGAGTCGAAAACATAGCTTTTGCTTCTGTTTTCACCGTAGCGCGTTATCTAACAAAACATATTCATTTTTTGACATGTTATTTCTTACAGGGTTGGTCAGCTGACGTCATGCCCAATCTAGATTAGTTATTTCTAACATGCCTGGGAGGTTACAGTTGTGTTATCTTAGCTATCCTACACGTCCTTATGAAGACGTGCAGCAGACGTTGCAAAATCTAGTGTCAGCAGCAAAGAATTGCGTCAGTTGTCATGGAGACCTGTTTTATTACGTTGCTATGTAAAACCCAGCCTAACGATCTGAGAGCCAATGTGGCAGATGTTTGAATGTAAAAAAACAAAGTGAAATTTTTTAAATTATAAATGGGTATTGTCAGATACCGCACCGAGACAATCGAAACCCACTCTACGACCAATAGGGCTTCATCAGGGACAACAAATATCAACAATAACTAACGAATCAAAGAATGGTGTAATACTTTAATTGGGGAATGTCATTACATGAGTGAAAAAATAGTTAACAGAGAAAAGATCACTCCCGTTGAGACTGCCGCAGGAACCAAATGATGGACAAAAACCGGAAGAAGTGGCCAGGAGGACGTCAGAAGTGGGAAAAAGACCGAGTAAGCCAGTGGCGGCTAGATATGGAAAGACCAAAACCGGATTTAAGCAGAAAGAAAAAAGACAAGTGTAACATTTTTGAAATGGAGGCCGCTATGAGATGATTATTCAAGAATAAATGTGTAAGATAATGCCATGTGGTTGGAGGCAGTCCATATGGGAGATCAGCATGTTTTCAAGAGTGAATCTATGTCAATCGTCAGAGAAGCAAGATGTTTGAATCCACCGAGAACGCTTCAAAGAGAACGAGAGATACATAGACATAATGACGCCAGTTACCATGGAGACGTCTCTTTATATAAAGCAGCTATATTAAGACATGAACTAGCTTACAATCCGACAGCAATATGGCCCCATCCACCATCGGTCAGACACCGGATGTGTTTAGATAATGGTGGCATTTTCCATGCAGACGTTGACCGTTATATTTAGTTTATGAAAAAGTGCAAACTGGTACAAACTCCGAGCGCAAACTAGTGCGCTACGGACGACCAAACCCGAAATTAAAAGTGCGGAGTTTCTAGAAGAAGGAATTCTAGAACTAAGATTTCTTCTAAAACATGCTGAAAGAGATTAATTAACTAACGGACACAATGTCAAACACAAAGTGAAAATATAAGCAGATGACAAATGGTTTCCTCGGGGCATGACAATGCTATTTTGGGCCAGTTTACCGTGGACAAGACTCAAACTGGGGCAGATGGAAAGGTGGTAAATGGCCAGGTAGCAATTTTACAAATTAAGACTGTGGAGTGGGTGCTCGGGTTTTAATCCAGCTACATAGGGAGAGAAGAGAGTTTGTCTGACAGGTGTTCGCGAGATATTCGTGGGCACCGTCTGGTTCATGTCGTGAAAATAGTTCCTTGATAATGAGTTGTGGCTTACATCCCCTGCCATGTGTACCAGGTCAGGCATGTTTCCCTGTTCTGTGTACCAGATCAGACATGTTTCTCTCTCTTGTGTACCATATCAGACATGTTTCCCTCTCCGGTGTACCAGATCAGACATGTTTCCCTCTCCTGTGTACCAGATCAGACATGTTTCCCTCTCCTGTGTGCCAGGTCAGACATGTTTCCCGGCCCTGTGTACCAAGTCAGACATGTTTCCCTCTCCTGTGTGCCAGGTCAGACATGTTTCCCGGCCCTGTGTACCAGGTCAGACATGTTTCCCGGCCCTGTGTACCAGGTCCGACATGTTTCCCGACCCTGTGTACCAGGTCAGACATGTTTCCCGGCCCTGTGTACCAGGTCAGACATGTTTCCCTCTCCTGTGTGCCAGGTCAGACATGTTTCCCGGCCCTGTGTACCAGGTCAGACATCATGTTTCCCTCTCCTGTGTGCCAGGTCAGACATCATGTTTCCAATGTTCAGCCACGTGGATTGCATGGTAGTCCCCCCTCAACCTGCCATCCATATTGCATGTTTCCAGAATGCTTGTGCAGATCATCAGCTGGTCTGGGTCTTCTGTTGAGAGTTCTTCGATGTTGATGAAATCAACATGGGGACTGTTTTATGATTCATGATGCTTCGGTAGACTTCAACACCAGTCTCTGGACTGACTAACGGATGACAGTGGCGTGACATGATCAGACGACTTCAACACCAGTCTCTGGACTGACTAACGGATGACAGTGGTGTAACATGATCAGACGACTTCAACACCAGTCTCTGGACTGACTAACGGATGACATTGGTGTGGCATGATCAGACGACTTCAACACCAGTCTCTGGACTGACTAACGGAGAACAATGGTGTGACATGATCAGACGACTTCAACACCAGCCTTCGTATTGACTAACCAAATGATGATGATGGGGGAAAATACGAAAGTACTCGAAAATCTTTTGTTCCGGAATTCGTGAACTTGTGGTGTACTTTGTGTTTTGTAAAACCAGGACTGTCACACGCTGAAATATAAATAATTTAGTGGTTTCCAAGCAGAAGATCAATCCAGAAGGAACATATTTGATTCCACCCACCGCGGTTTCCATGAAGACAACGGATGTTGACACAGGCAGTTGTCGTGGAGACGTCTAACGTTATATTACGTTGCTATGTTAATACATGACATTGCCCACAATCTGAGAACTTATCTGGCAGCAAGTGTGAGTCCACCCCAAAGGTTTCCCAAGGCGGGCGTGTGAAGAGGAGCGTGTCTACATGTCCTCTAAGAGCCGCGTGTCTACGTCCTCTAAGAGCAGCGTGTCTACATGTCCTGTTATTTTAAAATAATGTTTTCATG
Organism: Ariolimax columbianus; assembly: GCA_036924085.1. Lineage (NCBI taxonomy): Eukaryota > Metazoa > Mollusca > Gastropoda > Stylommatophora > Arionidae > Ariolimax > Ariolimax columbianus. The sequence continues at coordinate 4,731,049 of JAVGWX010000015.1, forward strand.
TTTCTGGTTTCATGACAGCAGCAAATAAAGCTTGAGTCAGGTTTTAATCACGTGTTCTTTGAGTTTATGTATAGAAGCTTCTGTTGTGGATTATCTGGCTTGGTTCTCTACTGGGGATAACTGGCAGCAATGTCAATTAAAAATAATGTCATATATAAACTTCAAGATCATATACGGACACGTCAAGGTCATATACGAACACGTCAAGGTCATATACGAACACGTCAAGGTCATATACGAACACGTCAAGGTCATTAAGGAACACGTCAAGGTCATTTAGGAACACGACAAGGTCATATAGGAGCACGTCAAGGTCAAATAGGAGCACGTCAAGGTCGGACATGAGCACGTCAAGGTCGGACAGGAGCACGTCAAGGTCAGACAAGAGCACGTCAAGGTCAGACAGGAACACGTCAAGGTCAGACAGGAACACGTCAAGGTCAGACAGGAACACGTCAAGATCAGAAAGGAACATCTCAAACAAACTTTTCAGGGTCAGACAGGAATATCTCAAACAAACTTTTAAGGGTGAGATGGAACATCTCACGGTCAGACAGGAAAAACTCAAGGTCAGACAGGAAAAGCTCACGGTCAGATAGAAGCATGTTACGGTCAGACAGGAGCTCGTCAAGGTAGACAGGAACACGTCAAGGTAGACAGGAACACGTCAAGGTCAGACAGGAACACGTCAAGGTCAGACAGAAATACGTCACGGTCAGACAGGAACTCGTCAAGGTCAGACAGGAACACGTCAAGGTCAGACAGAATCACGTCAAGGTCAGACAGGAACACGTCAATGTCAGACAGGAACATCTCAAGGTCAGACAGGAACATCTCAAGCAAACTTTTCAGGGTCAGGCAGGAACATCTCAAGGTCAGACAGGAACCTCTCAAGGTCAAACAGGAACCTCTCAAGATCAGACAAGTGCATCTCAAACTTTTTAGGGTAAGACAGGAACATCTCAAACAAACTTCTCAAGGACAAATGAACATCTTAAGGTCAGACAAGACCGTCTCAAGCTCAGTCATAAACAACCCATGTAGTGACTACTCCTAGACCACCATCTCCCCACTCGGACTAATCTCTACTCCTAGACCACCATCTGCCCACTCAGACTCATCTCTACTCCTAGACCACCATCTCCTCTCAGACTAACATCTCTCCCCCTGGGCGACCAGTCTCCCCCTGGGCGACCAGCCCTCCCCTCTGGACAATCTGCCCTCATTATTTGACCGTACATCAAGTGTCAGCCCACATGACATCACCGACCTGCGTACGTCAGATAAACATGACGATTGATAAACTGTACATCGCCTGCGGGTACTGATCTATCTCCATTCAGAAACTCCTTAGCTCTGACCGTATCCAGCAAAACGAATTGAGCCGTGTAATGCAGTAGGCGATAAATGTAGCCTATTAATACAACCGCCTATTACCATCAATAACCATGACCGATTCAAAATATAGGCCGCTGTCTGAACCCGGAATAAGGTTGGAAATGGAACATTGTTCACAGTCGACTTTAATTTACCTGGGAGCATCCACATCTGATTGGGCCCTTTCTTTGCTTAAAGTGCAGACGACAGAACACGACCTTTGTAGCTCCCGCAGCGGCTCCTAAATGGCTTAACGTCTTTATATTGGAGAGCGGCAAAGATGGCGCCCTATCGGTTGCGAGTCTACATTGCTCTGGTGTTTTTGTTCATTATGGACGCCGCCAGGCCACGATTTGACTGAAATTCCCACTAGTCGACGACTTACACTTCCCTTCACGGAAACGTGGCGTTGTTTTCCATTTGGACTGGTTAATTCGTTCGTTTTTTGTGTTTTTCTTCTCTCTCATTATCCTGACCTGAACATCGGCTATATGAATTAGCACTAGGCTTAAACCTGTGTCGGGGGACGGCGTGAGCGTGTAGCACGGCTCACAAACTAAAGGTGCTGGGTTCGATCCCCAATCACAGCACCGGCCGTTACCCCGGGGAAGGAAACCCTCAGAAAATGCAGGAGGAAGCAGACCCTTACATAAAATGCATGCCGAGGTTGGATGCACTGGGCCGACAGACGCAAAATAAATAAAAACATAGTACAACGCACACAGTCACGGGGAATAGAGAGGTCAGGCGAATAAAAAACAAACGTGTCGTGTTTTCACGGCCTAGTTCACACGGCTGAATTTCACGAGATTGGCACCCATCGCACTGACTGCAGACAGCGTTGGTTTTGGTAGGACTGAACTTTAGACATGACTATAATGGACTAGAACACTGCCCGATAGAGATGCACCTCTTGCGGTTTTGGGAAAGGCCCGACACACAACGATAGATGTCATTCCCCCACCACTGCCTTGCGGAATAACTGTTTACGGGAAAGGCTTCAGGAGTAAACCCTGAGGAAAAATCTGCATCCTGTGCTATCTCCTGTCGTCTCGATAATATCTTGCCACTGGCCAAAGGTAGCTCAAGACCAGAGAGTGAGGTTAAGAAAAGGCGCATTTTCTTCCGCATTTTAATCCAAATCACAGAGCAAGTCTCCTATTTCAGCAGACACAGACAGCAAGAGAAAAGACTGTTCCCACGGCTGAACAAAGAGAGTGGTTTTTATCACATGTAATAAACCAACATAATCACATTAGTTTAGAAGAATCTGTATTTACATTTCCTTGTTCTAAAAACTATGTGCATCCGATCTATTCTTGAATGCATAAATTGTCCCTGCCTCTACTACTCACTGTGGCAATGCATTCCAAGCATCCACCACTCTTTGACTAAAAAAAAATATTCCTTAATATCTAACCTGTGCCTTTCTTTAGTTAATGTGTAACTATGCCCTCTTGTTCTTGTAGGTGGTTGTATTTTGAAGAAAAAAAACACGAATTTATTCGTTAATTTGATTATCTTATAAACCGGGTTGTAAAAGTTTTTTTTCATACTACGAGAGTGCTGATGACGGTGGATCTGGGTTCACCAGGCTATTGTGCCGTGATTGACTCCATCTGATCAGTATGTTTGACCTGACCGGACGTTAGTCTCCTCTCTCCTTTGTCTCACTTCGTCGGGTAACCATTTACAGCTGGGTAGATTTGGAGAAGTAGCTATGCCATAAAATAACCAACTACGTGTCTGGCCTGTCAAATTAAAGACCACGTGATATGAACCAGACACATAAGTCTTTCTCTTAAATTGTATAGAGATTAGTGGTTAGAGCTGCTAGCTGCAGCTGTAAGCAGATACGGCGAAGATCAAAACCTCTTAGAAAACAAACAAAACAAATATAATGACCACTGACCAAACAATTATAATGACCAGCGACCAAACAAATATAATGACCAGCAACAAAACAAATATAATGACCAGCGACAAAACAAATATAATGACCACCGACAAAACAAATATGACCACCGACAAAACAAATATAATGACCACCAACAAAACAAACATTATGACCACCAACAAAACAAATATAATGACCACCAACAAAACAACTATAATGACCACCAACAAAACAAATCTAATGACCCGCAACAAAACAAATATAATGACCACAGACAAAACAACTGTAATGACCACCAACAAAACAAATATAATGACCACCAAAAAAACAACTATAATGACCACCAACAAAACAACTATAATGACCACCAAGAAAACAAATATAATGACCACCGACAAAACAAATATAATGACCACCGACAAAACAACTGTAATGACCACCAACAAAACAAATATAATGACCACCGACAAAACAAATATAATGACCAGCGACAATACAAATATAATGACCACCGACAAAAGAAATATAATGACCGACAAAAAAAATATAATGACCACCAACAAAACAAACATAAAGACCACCGACAAAACAAATATAATGACCAGCAACAAATCAAATATAATGACCAGCATCAAAACAAATATAATGACCAGCAACAAAACAAATATAATGACCACCGACAAAACAAATATAATGACCACCGACAAAACAAATATAATGACCAACAACAAAACAAATATAATGACCAGCAACAAAACAAATATAATGACCAACAACAAAACAAATATAATGACCAGCAACAAAACAAATATAATGACCAACAACAAAACAAATATAATGACCAGCAACAAAACAAATATAATGACCAGCAACAAAACAAATATAATGACCAACAACAAAACAAATATAATGACCAGCAACAAAACAAATATAATGACCAACAACAAAACAAATATAATGACCAGCAACAAAACAAATATAATGACCAGCAACAAAACAAATATAATGACCAGCCACCAAACAAAAAAGGTCAACATCAATTTTAATTGGGGTGTGTGGAAATAAAACAGTTCACGAACTTGGCGTATCTGGTCTCCAGAAGTGGCGACTGCTCAAGGGGAGTCATGGGAGATTGACAAGGTCAATGGAGAGGCTAGACGACCTGAAGAAACTAGGGCACAATTCCAGCAAAACAACAAAAGTGGACATTTGGAAAACCTGTGTTTTTCCTGTGGCAGAAGACAGCTGCGAAACATGGACAGTTATCCAAATCTCAAAGTTGAGAATCAATCGAGTCCTTCGAGTGGAAATGTTTTAGAAACGTCTTCTGACGAGAAGAAGACAGAAGTGGAAGAAGAAGAGAGATAAGATCGACAGAAGTGGACGAGAGATGAGGAAAACAGAAGAGGAAGACAGAAGTGGAAGACAGAAGAGGAAGACAGAAGAGGAAGACAGAAGAGAAAGACAGAAGAGGAAGACAGAAGAGGAAGACAGAAGAGGAAGACAGAAGAGGAAGACAGAAGAGGAAGACAGAAGAGGAAGACAGAAGTGGAAGACAGAAGAGGAAGACAGAAGAGGAAGACAGAAGAGGAAGACAGAAGAAGAAGACAGAAGTGGAAGACAGAAGAGGAAGACAGAAGAGGAAGACAGAAGAGGAAGACAGAAGAGGAAGACAGAAGAGAAAGACAGAAGAGAAAGACAGAAGAAGAAGACAGAAGGTGACGAGAGAAGAGGAAGACAGAAGAAGAAGACAGAAGAGGAAGACAGAAGAAGAAGACAGAAGGTGACGAGAGAAGAGGAAGACAGAAGAGGAAGACAGAAGAAGAAGACAGAAGAAGAAGACAGAAGAGGAAGACAGAAGAGGAAGACAGAAGGTGACGAGAGAAGAGGAAGACAGAAGAGGAAGACAGAAGAGGAAGACAGAAGAGGAAGACAGAAGAGGAAGACATAAGAGGAAGACAGAAGAGGAAGACAGCAGAGGAAGACAGAAGAGGAAGACAGAAAAGGAAGACAGAAGAGGAAGACAGAAGTGGAAGACAGACGGTGACGAGAGAAGAGGAAGACAGAAGAGGAAGACAGAAGTAGAAGACAGACGGTGACGAGAGAAGAGGAAGACAGAAGAGGAAGACAGAAGAGGAAGACAGAAGAGGAGGACAGACGGTGACGAGAGAAGAGGAAGACAGAAGAGGAAGACAGAAGTGGAAGACAGACGGTGACGAGAGAAGAGGAAGACAGAAGAGGAAGACAGAAGTGGAAGAAGAATAGAGATAAGATCGACAGAAGTGGACGAGAGATGAGGAAAACATAAGAGAAAGACAGAAGAAGAAGACAGACGGTGACGAGAGAAGAGGAAGACAGAAGAGGAAGACAGAAGAGGAAGACAGAAGAGGAATACAGAAGAGGAATACAGAAGAGGAAGACAGAAGAGGAAGACAGAAGCGGAAGACAGAAGAGGAAGACAGAAGAGGAAGACAGAAGAGGAAGACAGAAGAGGAAGACAGAAGAGGAAGACAGAAGTGGAAGACAGACGGTGACGAGAGAAGAGGAAGACAGAAGAGGAAGACAGAAGAGGCAGACAGAAGAGGAAGACAGAAGTGGAAGACAGACGGTGACGAGAGAAGAGGAATACAGAAGAGGAAGACAGAAGTGGAAGAAGAATAGAGATAAGATCGACAGAAGTGGACGAGAGATGAGGAAAACAGAAGAGAAAGACAGAAGAAGAAGACAGAAGAAGAAGCGGAAGACAGAAGTAGAAGAGGAAGACAGAAGTAGAAGAGGAAGACAGAAGAGGAAGACAGAAGAGGAAGACAGAAGAGGAAGACAGAAGAGGAAGACAGAAGAGGACGAGAGAAGAGGAAGACAGAGAAGTGGAAGACAGAAGAGGAAGACAGAAGTAGAAGAGGAAGACAGAAGAGGAAGACAGAAGAGGAAGACAGCTGAGGACGAGAGAAGATGAAGACATAAGGGAAGACAGATGTAAAGACTGAAGGGAAGACAGATGTAAAGACTGAAGGAAAGACAGAAGAGGCAGACAGAAGAAAAATAAGATGAAGAAAAATCAACATGACGAATAAAAAGAAGATAGAGAAGAAAACGAAGAAGACGAAGAAAGAAACAAAAGAAGAAAAGAGAGAAAAAAGAAGAGCAAGAAAGAATAGGAATAGAACGAATGAGGGAGAGGAAGAAAGAAATAAGAAGAAGATGAAGAAATAATGAGAAGAAGATAGAAAGAAAGAAAGAAAGAAGAGTTAGAAGAATAGTAAGCCAGCTGTTGTAGTAACACCATGCTTCAGATGGACCAGAGATGATCCTAATATTCATCTATATATTCGTAGCTAAAGAAAAGATCAACAAAAGAGGACGGAGAAGATGATTAGATAATGCTCCAGCCAATCGAAACCAAAGTGTTTTTTTAGAAAAGACAACCAACAGAGAGAAGACAATCCGATCAACAAAAACATGTCTACGGTAAACATATTCCCAACACTTAATCCAAGACTTCCGGCAACCAAAGAAATCCGGAAATAAGCAATCACTGATTTAGACTTTGGTCAATCTTGTCCATAGAATGGCAACTCGGTAAATCATTTGTCGCTAGACACTTTAGAGAAGTCGCTAAAGCGTCTGATAAGTGTACCGGTAGAAAACTGGCTTTTCAAAGTAAAGGTACGAAGTTCAACTCCCACTACCGGGCCGTTTTAGTAGACCCAACTGTAAAGGGGGTTTATTTGTAAATGGGTAGCTGAACTACGGTTAGGAAAGAAAGGCAACGAGGAAGGGAACTGGCCAACTCAACTCACACAAGCTGTGGCTATAACACTTCATCCCGACAGCAGTTTCTGCAAATGGAATAATTTTAAAAAAATATTGTCCACAGGATAGCAGCTCAGCAAATCATTTGCCGCTACGGCTTTAGAAAGTCACTAGACATTTTTGAAAGTCCCTAGACACTTTAGAAAGTCGATGGACTGTTTATAAAGTCCCTATACTGCTAAGATCGCTAGACGGTATTATGTAGGTGGCTAGACTTTGGGGAGCACGAACGGTGTTCAACGATTGACAGATGTGCTGAAAGTAGCTCGACTGTGTGCAGGTCATTAGAAGGTATTTTAAAAGTCGCTAAACAAGTGTTCAGAAGGTCGCTAGACAAGTGATCAGAAGGTCGCCAGACAAGTGATCAGAAGGTCGCTAGACAAGTGTTCAGAAGGTCGCTTGACAAGTGTTCAGAAGGTAGCTAGACAAGTGATCAGAAGGTCGCTTGACAAGTGTTCAGAAGGTAGCTAGACAAGTGATCAGAAGGTCGCCAGACAAGTGATCAGAAGGTCGCTAGACAAGTGTTCAGAAGGTCGCTTGACAAGTGTTCAGAAGGTAGCTGGACAAGTGATCAGAAGGTAGCTTGACAAGTGTTCAGAAGGTAGCTTGACAAGTGTTCAGAAGGTCGCTGGACAAGTGATCAGAAGGTAGCTTGACAAGTGTTCAGAAGGTCGCTTGACAAGTGTTCAGAAGGTCGCTGGACAAGTGATCAGAAGGTAGCTTGACAAGTGTTCAGAAGGTCGCTTGACAAGTGTTCAGAAGGTCGCTTGACAAGTGTTCAGAAGGTCGCTGGACAAGTGATCAGAAGGTAGCTGGACAAGTGTTCAGAGGGTAGCTAGACAAGTGTTCAGAAAGTCGCCAGATCAACCATTTTGAATCCTAAAAATAGTCAAATTCGTCAGGCCTCTGAGATCACTTTCAATTGAAAACATGAACAGGTATGTGACATTAAAAATATTTTATAACGCTAACACTGCACACTATGACATCAAACAATAAATAGGGCTAGACTTAACCACAAAATCGTTGAGTTGGCAGCCCGTTTAACCCGACGACAAGCTCAAGCCACTGAAAGACACGCGCTCATACGTGGATCTCAGACCAACGCAGCGATGTCTGTGACGGACGAACGAAAATAACTAGCGACAACATGGTTTCTACTTGCGGCCGCAGATTTGATCCAAGAGGCGTGTCACGGGATCGCAGTTTTCAAACAGCGTGTCGATATTCAACAAGGGTTTGTGAAACATTGTCTGTAATACGTAAGCCTGAATTATTATTATTCTCGGCCCCTACCAAGCAGAAAACGACAAGAGTGAATGAATGCCCTTTATAAGACTTGAAATTACGGCTATAATGCCTACCCATCGGTTGATACGATTACAAATGTGTAACAAGAAAGGGAGTTTTACAAATAGCTGGTCTTAAACTGGCGACTTAAGGTTTTAGCATGGGGACACAATGCTTGTCATGATGAGACATCGTGAGAGGGAGTTAAACAAATCATTAACATGTCCATTATAGAGGAGATACAGATATGATGGATGGGAGATGGATAGATGGGAGATGGATGAATGGACGGGTGGTTGGTTGATTGGGTGGTTGTACGGATGGGTAGATGCGTGGTTGGATGCATGTGTGGGTGGTTGATTGTATCGATAGATGGGTGGTTGGATGGATCGATAGATGAGTGGTTAGATGGATGGGTGGTTGGATGGATGGATAGTTGGATGGATGTATGGATGGATAGATGGGTGGTTGGATGGATGGGTGGTTGGATGGATGGGTAGATGCGTGGTTGGATGGATGGGTAGATGGATGGGTGGTTGGATGGATGGGTGGTTGGATGGATTGAAAGACGGAGGGACGGACGGACAGACAGACAGACACACAGACAGGCACACGGACAGACACACGGACGGACAGACAGACAGACACACACACACACAGACAGACGGACATACACAGAAGGACAGACACACGGACAGACAGACAGACAGACACACACACACACACACAGAAGGACAGACACACGGACAGACAAACAGACACAGAAGGACAGACATACGGACAGACAGATCAGTGACAATGCTTGTATCCCGAGCAAGGGTTTGTGAATGATGACAGAGATCATACAGTAGATAACACAGACAGATCAGTGACAATGCTCGTATCCCGAGCAAGGGTTTGTGAATGATGACAGAGATCATACAGTAGATAACACAGACAGATCAGTGACAATGCTTGTATCCCGAGCAAGGGTTTGTGAATGATGACAGAGATCATACAGTAGATAACACAGATGAGGATAACGAGGACGATGAAGATATAACAATGTTCCATAATGATGATGGCAATATTATAGACGATAGCTGCAGCGATATTGGTTACACGATAATGGCAGCGTTAAAGAAGACAATACACACGTCGATGACAATATTAAAGACAATGTCCGGGATGGGGCCGATGATAAGGACGGCGACGAAGAATAAGAACAATGAGGGAGCAGTGCAATCATGGGATGAAATCATAAGCTGATTATGAAAACCAATCTGGCGTGAACACAGAAAGATAAAGACTCCGTATTTGGCATTCAACAACCGGCGATTATGTTCATACTGAAACCCTTGAATGGCAACATGCTAATACGCCATGAAATCACTTATTGTTACTCCAAGTGAAAAGCCCCCACCCCCCATCAACTGCATGTGGATCCGCCTATGTCGCAGTCGCCGAAGCAACTAAATCCGTGTTAATGTTTGTTTTTTCTTTCTTCAATTGGCCAATATTAACATGTGGAAACATGTCACAACATCGACCAATGGATGTTCGGTCAGAAACGCACAGCTAACTAAAGAGGATACCACAAAACTGCAGAAAGCATGTCAAAAACATGTATAGGCATAATAAACACAGTACTAAATGGGAGTTTTCCCTATACCCATAATGTATAGACCGTGTTTCTCAACCATTTTTACTCACGTACAGGTGAAAATAGGAAAAATTGTTCACGGACAGGTGAAAACAAGAAAAATTTTTCATGGACAGGTGAAAATAGGAAAAATTGTTCATGGACAGGTGAAAATAGGAAAAATTGTTCATGGACAGGTGAAAACTAGAAAAAATGTTCACGGATAGATGAAAATAGAAAAAATTGTTCACGGACAGATGAAAATAGAAAAAATTGTTCACGGACAGATGAAAATAGAAAAAATTGTTCACGGACAGATGAAAATAGGAAAAATTGTTCACGGACAGGTGAAAATAGGAAAAATTGTTCATGGACAGGTGAAAATAGGAAAAATTGTTCATGGACAGGTGAAAACTAGAAAAAATGTTCACGGACAGATGAAAATAGAAAAAAATGTTCACGGAAAAGTGAAAATAGGACCAACTTTTACCGGGCCGCTTGGACAGAAACAATCCCATTATTGATATAGTATTTTGTCTATTAGTCGTTAATGCTAATATTATAAAATGACAATTCTAAAGCCATTTCAAATAACCAGACTTAAAGCAGTGAATAGATAAGGAATCACACAGCAATTTCCTTTTTCGCAGACCAGCAGGAAATTTCCGCGGACCCTCAGGGGTCCGAGGACTGGAGGTTGGGAACCACTGGTATCTTTCTGTCTTTAATTTCGCTTACCCTTTGATTTTTTTTTTTTGCTTAGATGTTTGCCTCACTAGTTTCTACTGGCGGAGGCGCGCCATTTTCCACCCCAGACCGTAGTCAATTGGGCGATATCAGGACGCATAAACCAGTGCTTGGATGCATGTGTGCGTATGTATGTACGTAACTATGCTAGGTTTGTGCGCCCTCAGAAGCTAGCCCAACCAAAGTGCAATGGAAGGGCCTCACCATGAGGGCGCGTGTGAAAGTTGTGCAAGAGTGTGACTGTAGGACAGAGTCAAATGAAACAGAGTGAGGTGAGAGGAGAGAGAGAGAAGGGGAAGAGTGGCCCCCAGAGAGAGAGCTCATCCAGCTTACCCTTTGATGCCTTTCACCTTTAGGTTGTATAGAGATCTCTACAAGGAGCCCGTCTGTGTGCCCCATGCGCAGTAGCAGTTACTGACTCAGATATTTCTGTAAGCCACCTTTTTCGTGGTCTGCCTTTGATTCCTTTGTATCTAAATAGCATTGCTTGTTGGGGGTACTGTGTGGTGGTAGACTTGTTACGTGGCGCAACCATTTTAGTTGCTGTCTCTTGATGGTGATGTTGTTGTTCACAATGAGTAGGTTACTCTTATGTGCGCCTGGAAAAGGGCGTTAAGTGGCAGGTTGTCATAGCTTTCCTCACATTCCAAGCGTGTTGATGAAGGTGGAACGGTGCCCTCTACGCTTGGCTTCAACGAGAAAGTCAGGCGAGGGTCTTGGCCAGTATATTTCTTCTGACCCTGGCTAACATTGTTTGACCAGTGTGTTTTGCCTGACCCTGGCTAACATTGTTTGACCAGTGTGTTTTGCCTGACCCTAGTTAACATTGTTTGACCAGTGTGTTTTGCCTGACCCTGACTAACGTTTGATCAGTGTGTTTTGTCTGACCCTGGCTAACATTGTTTGACCAGTGTGTTTTGCCTGACCCTGGCTAACATTGTTTGATCAGTGTGTTTTTCTGACCCTGGCTAACATTGTTTGACCAGTGTGTTTTGCCTGACCCTGGCTAACGTTTGATCAGTGTGTTTTGCCTGACCCTGGCTAATGTTTGACCAGTGTGTTTTGCCTGACCCTGGCTAACATTGTTTGACCAGTGTGTTTTGCCTGACCCTGGCTAACGTTTGATCAGTGTGTTTTGCCTGACCCTGGCTAACATTGTTTGATCAGTGTGTTTTGTCTGACCCTGGCTAACATTGTCTGACCAGTGTGTTTTGTCTGACCCTGGCTAACATTGTTTGACCAGTGTGTTTTGCCTGACCCTGGCTAACATTGTCTGACCAGTGTGTTTTGTCTGACCCTGGCTAACATTGTTTGATCAGTGTGTTTTGCCTGACCAGATGTTAGCCTCATCGTCCCTCTGATGTAGTCTAATATTGGTGTTGTTCCCATCAGTCTCATGTCATCGTTTCTGATCATGTTTCTCCTTGTAACGTCCAATATTTTGTGCAATATTTCATTTCTGTTGTTACAATGTATCGTTTTTCATTTGATGTTAGTGTCCAGTTTTGACATTGGTAGCAGAGTGACGGGACGATAATCGTGTTGCATAAAGCTCTTTTGGTAGTTATTGTCACGCTTGGAGTTAATTGCCCAATGATCTGATTTGCCTTTTTGCATCTTCGTTGGATTTCCGCTGTAATTCTTCCTTTTGCAGAAAATGTGCTCCCTAAGTATGTGAAATCTTTCACATGTTTGATTTGCTGTTATTCAATGGCGATATTGATGTCTCCGGCTGTTCTAGATATTTTCATGACCTCAGTTATTTCTATATTGATTTTCATGCTATATTTTTTACATGTTGCATTTAGTTTATCAATATGTTGATGCAATTGTAGTTCTGAAGTTATTATGACTGCTTGATCATCATCTGGTATAGACTATGAAAAGGCGTTTGACAGTAAATATCGAAGCATTCTATGACTACTGTTACATTCTATGGCTACTGTCACATTCTATGGCTACTGTCACATTCTATAGCTTTGCTCCGAATAATCTCAGGGATTGTGAAAGCGGCACTTTACAGCCTGAGGAGGTCGTTGTTTTCTCCAACAAACTCTTCGTTCCAAGCCTTGGAAAATAGAATGTCTCCAGATGTTAATAATGTCTACAAATTAATTGACCAATTGTCCACCTCTTATGGAGCGGAAGTAGTGCTCCAGTGGATACCTGGCCATGTCGGAGTCCGAGGAAATGAGAAGGCCGATGAGCTGGCCAGAAGTGGGGCAATGCTACCACAGCCAGTACAAGTATCACACTACAAACCTGCAAGCAAATTCTGAAAAATAACTATAGACAGGAGTGGCTAGGTTAGTGGGCCACATCCCAGACAGGAGTGGCTAGATCAGTGGGCCACATCCCAGACAGGAGTGGCTAGATCAGTGGGCCACATCCCAGACAGGAGTGGCTAGATCAGTGGGCCACATCCCAGACAGGAGTGGCTAGGTTAGTGGGCCACATCCCAGACAGGAGTGGCTAGATCAGTGGGCCACATCCCAGACAGGAGTGGCTAGATCAGTGGGCCACATCCCAGACAGGAGTGGCTAGATTAGTGGGCCACATCCCAGACAGAAGTGGCTAGATCAGTGGGCCACATCCCAGACAGGAGTGGCTAGATCAGTGGGCCATATCCCAGACAGGAGTGGCTAGATTAGTGGGCCACATCCCAGACAGGAGTGGCTAGATCAGTGGGCCACATCCCAGACAGGAGTGGCTAGATCAGTGGGCCACATCCCAGACAGGAGTGGCTAGATCAGTGGGCCACATCCCAGACAGGAGTGGCTAGATCAGTGGGCCACATCCCAGACAGGAGTGGCTAGATCAGTGGGCCACATCCCAGACAGGAATGGCTAGATCAGTGGGCCACATCCCAGACAGGAGTGGCTAGATCAGTGGGCCACATCCCAGACAGGACGAGTATATTTCAAATTTCAAACACCAAGCAACATCAGATCCCCGGGACCAAGTCAAGAAACTGAAACGAAGAGACCAGAGTTTGATCTTCAAGCTGAGAACAGTCCATGCCCCCTCTCAACAAACACCTGAATAGGTTAGACCCGCTACGTGAACCAAACTACAGATTCTGCCACGACCACGAGGAGTCAGTCGAGCATCTCATGACTTTGTGCCCAGGGCTGGCCAATCTGAAAACCTGCTGTTCCCACCACACCCCATCATACTCAACACACTCTACACATCACTACAACAACTGAGGAGGATGTGTACTTTTGTTTGGGAGGCATTGGGCTGTGAAGAGCTGACAGGTCACAGCTAAAGGGGAGACATTGGGCTGTCAAGGGCTGCCAGCTAAAGGGAAGACATTGGGCTGTCAAGGGCTGCCATGTCACAGCTAAAGGGAAGGCATTGGGCTGTCAGGAGCTGCCAGGTCACAGCTAAAGGGGAGACATTGCGCTGTCAAGAACTGCCAGGTCACAGCTAAAGGGAAGACATTGGGCTGTCAAGGGCTGCCAGGTCACAGCTAAAGGGAAGACATTGGGCTGTGAGGAGCTGCCAGGTCACAGCTAAAGGGGAGACATTGGGCTGTCAAGGGCTGCCAGGTCACAGCTAAAGGGAAGACATTGGGCTGTCAAGGGCTGCCAGCTAAAGGGGAGACATTGGGCTGTCAAGGGCTGCCAGGTCACAGCTAAAGGGGAGACATTGGGCTGTCAAGGGCTGCCAGCTAAACGGGAGACATTGGGGTGTCAAGAACTGCCAGCTAAAGCGGAGGCATTGGGCTGTCAAGGGCTGCCATGTCACAGCTAAAGGGGAGACATTGGGCTGTCAAGAACTGCCAGCTAAAGGGGAGACATTGGGCTGTCAAGAACTGCCAGCTAAAGGGGAGACATTGGGTTGTCAAGAACTGCCAGGTCACAGCTAAAGGGAAGACATTGGGCTGTCAAGGGCTGCCAGGTCACAGCTAAAGGGAAGACATTGGGCTGTCAAGGGCTGCCAGGTCACAGCTAAAGGGAAGACATTGGGCTGTAAGGAGCTGCCAGGTCACAGCTAAAGGGAAGACATTGGGCTGTGAGGAGCTGCCAGGTCACAGCTAAAGGGAAGACATTGGGCTGTGAGGAGCTGCCAGGTCACAGCTAAAGGGAAGACATTGGGCTGTCAAGGGCTGCCAGGTCACAGCTAAAAGGAAGACATTGGGCTGTCAAGAACTGCCAGGTCACAGCTAAAGGGGTTTTATCATCACCATCATGGCAGCTGTTGAGACACTGTGGGATACCAGAGAAGTTCAAACAGAATATTTAGGAAGATACAATCTATCCAGGAGTATAGGACCAGTACTCTACCTGGTGATGGTAACCGTGAAGCGGTTGTTGAGCGAGGGATAGAGTTCCAGCATCACCTTCAGATGGTTTGTTTTTTGTTGTTTTTTACCCTCCACGTTCCCCTTATTTCTCTATTCCCCAAAAGAGGTGTGCGTTGCACTGTGTTTTCATTTTGCACCTGTCGGCCCAGTGCATCTGACTTCAGCATTCATTTTCTAAGGATTTGCTTCCCCGGAGTAACAGTCAGTGCTGTGATTGGAAACAAACTCAGCACCTTCAGATTGTGAACCGTGTCACTTAACCACAAACCCACGCCGTCCCCACCTTCAGGAGGTATGCCAGCATCGATACACAAGTGATACGAGACGAAGAAATATTGTGGCCGATCTTCGATGTGGAGATAACTGCTCGGACATCAAGAAATGGACAGGAAAGATCATGTTGGCTTGTACCAGTACGACGAGCGATAGAAGATGTTCTAGATACATGGCAGAAGTTAATGAGCTTACATCAGCTAGCTACGCATAGCTGGCTGTTTGCATCCGGATTAACGAACCAGAGCTGACCAATATCCCATTCTGCCTTCAGGCAGCTGCTCTGTAAACAGGGTTCTTTTCCTAGTTCACCGTTGACTGTTCTTGTTACGTCTGGACACAAAGTCCAGTTATCTGGATAAAGGTTACTTTTCTTCGTTCACCATGACTTTTCTTGTTACGTCTGGACACAAAGTTCAGTTATCTGGATAAAGGTTACTTTTCCTCGTTCACCATGACTTTTCTTGTTACGTCTAGACGCAAAGTTCAGTTATCTGGATAAAGGTTACTTTTCCTCGTTCACCATGACTTTTCTTGTTACGTCTGGACACAAAGTTCAGTTATCTGGATAAAGGTTACTTTTCTTCGTTCACCATGACTTTTCTTGTTACGTCTGGACACAAAGTCCAGTTATCTGGATAAAGGTTACTTTTCCTCGTTCACCATGACTTTTCTTGTTACGTCTGGACACAAAGTTCAGTTATCTGGATAAAGGTTACTTTAGTGGAGAGTTCTTCAAGGCTTCCAAACAGCTTTCTGTGGAGGTCCGTCTCTGTGGGCCAGTGATCAGTACACAGTTGGCTAAGCATATAAAAGTCGTGCAGGATATTTTTGGATGTCTGTGCTGCTTGCCCGCACATATACATTAGCGATGGAGCCAATTTTAAACGATGTAAGTGATTAATCAATCTGTTATCTCCCATTCTCATGTGGAACAGACGGTGATATCAAGACGGTGATAGTTGTCTTTCATTTGGTCAACTTTCCTTATTGCTTGTATAAGTGTCTTCGTTTCTTGAAAGGTGATTGTTTGTTCGTTTTGTTCTCGTGTTGCTCCCTCCTCTGCCAGTGTGTCTGCTGTCTCATTTCCTGGTATGCCACAGTGTGATGGTATCTACTGTAACACTACCCTTCTTTAAGCTTTTAGTTCGCCCAATGCTTTCTTAAGCTCTGGCAGTTGATCATTTTTGAGCTGTCATTGCGTCTGTAAGGAATACAGCCTGCTGGCATTGCCATGTTGTGTTGCTAATCATTATAGACTGGGGATTGCAGACTAGATACCCAAAATAGTTAGCTGAAACCGGATGTGTCATGATGAGAGACGCGGATTTCGCAGCCTCGATGTAAACTATGACACGTCACAATGTAATTTCCAGGACAAACACATAATTAGACAAAGACTTGAACTATACAGCCTGGCGAAGAGTATAGGGATCAAAGACAGGAGGCCAACCAGGTCCAAAAATACCATGATGAAAATAGATGAAATGGGTCGAAAGGTTGTAAAGTATGACGTCCATTTCAGGATAAACGCCAAAGGAGGAGAAGGAGGTGGTGACGAGCAAGAAGGAAGGAAGGGAGGGAGGGAGGAAGATCCATCGGAGAAGCTTGGTTGAGATGGGCGGACGAGAATCTTGACTCGAAGGTAGGACGTTGCAGACTCGGAGCACATCTCCATGTGGTGGGTCTTGGAGACATGTGCAATTGTAGAGCACCCATGTCCTGCGGAGCTGCCCCACTTGAGCATGGGTGGGAAGCAAGATCAGGTCTGGGGAAGCAACCGTGCTCGAGTAGCTGTGGGGGAGCCGGCGAAAGCCTGATAGGTGAACCTCACCAGACTAGAAGTATAGCATCCGTTGATCAAAGAAGAAGATCCATTACAATGTAGAGATAACTGACATTTTCAATTTCTCTTCGAAGAAAATACATCATCAACTGATGAGCTGCGCAGATAATCGAATCAAACTTTTCATTAAAAACCAAAACATCAAGAAACAATTATTTCATGATGACACCAATTCACCAAAGAAACACCCAAATAAAAACAACTGACACTGACATAATTTTAAAATGAAAACCATGTTTAGGTATCAATAGAAAACCATGTCTAGGTATCAATAGAAAACCATGTTTAGGTATCAATAGAAAACCATGTCTAGGTATCAATAGAAAACCATATTTAGGTATCAATAGAAAACCATGTCTAGGTCCAATAGAAAACCATGTCTAGGTATCAATAGAAAACCATGTCTAGGTATCAATAGAAAACCATGTCTAGGTATCAATAGAAAACCATGTCTAGGTATCAATAGAAAACCATGTCTAGGTATCAATAGAAAACCATGTCTAGGTATCAATAGAAAACCATGTCTAGGTATCAATAGAAAACCATGTCTAGGTATCAATAGAAAACCATGTCTAGGTATCAATAGAAAACCATGTCTGGGTATCAATAGAAAACCATGTCTGGGTATCAATAGAAAACCATGTCTAGGTATCAATAGAAAACCATGTCTAGGTATCAATAGAAAACCATGTCTAATTATCAATAGAAAACCATGTCTAGGTATCAATAGACAACCATGTTTAGGTATCAATAGAAAACCATGTCTAGGTATCAGTAGAAAACCATGTCTAGGTATCAATAAATAACCATGTCTAGGTATCAATAAAAAACCATGTCTAGATATCAATAGAAAACCATGTCTAGATATCAATAGAAAACCATGTCTAGGTATCAATAGAAAACCATGTCTAGGTATCAATAGAAAACCATGTCTAGGTATCAATAGAAAACCATGTCTAGGTATCAATAGAAAACCATGTCTAGGTATCAATAGAAAACCATGTTTAGGTATCAATAGAAAACCATGTCTAGGTATCAATAGAAAACCATATTTAGGTATCAATAGAAAACCATGTCTAGGTCCAATAGAAAACCATGTCTAGGTATCAATAGAAAACCATGTCTAGGTATCAATAGAAAACCATGTCTAGGTATCAATAGAAAACCATGTCTAGGTATCAATAGAAAACCATGTCTAGGTATCAATAGAAAACCATGTCTAGGTATCAATAGAAAACCATGTCTAGGTATCAATAGAAAACCATGTCTAGGTATCAATAGAAAACCATGTCTAGGTATCAATAGAAAACCATGTCTAGGTATCAATAGAAAACCATGTCTAGGTATCATTAAAAACTTCTACTGAAAAACTGTTAAAATATTTTCTTATGTTAAAAACGCAAAGGCACTTACCATAACCTGGACACGAGCTGGGGTCACACTGAGGGCTGGAACGAGGGTAAGACTTGGGGATGGCCACCAAGAGTGGAGGCACGCTGGGCAGGCGAGGCTCCTCTGAAAAGGTCAAAGGGTACAAAGGAGATGAAACATTTCTGTCTCTCCTCACAACTTCAACCAATGAAAACCTTAGCAGATATAAACACAACCCTCATTTTTGATTGATGTTGCTTGGAGTAACAGCTTCCCCGCAGACTATTCTCCAGATTTGTCCTCTGCGGACTATTTTGTTCTATCTATCTTCAGTCCACTTATGTTGTTAGACGTTGTGAGGGAGATGCGACCTCCTTTGTTTCATATTTTGTGACAGGTGAAAATTCACTGGTGACTTGCCAGGTCAATCCCAGTATCTGTTAGCCCCTGGAATATTCGGTCGCCTATTGTTTAGACTGGTGGAGGTGGAAGCGTAAATTAGAGTAAGGTAAACCCGCAGCCTGACAAGCGCCATCTAAGCCGCTCCACTAACCACATTACCAAGACCTGTTGTTATGGCAACACAGTCCCCTTTTTTTGCGACATATTCTCTGTGGGGCGAGAATCCCTAGAAAAATTTGAGTAGATTTTTAACTGGAATTTTTCCCGAGCAGCGGTCGTTAGACCCACTCTTTTCGATTTCCAACTGCTAAGGTATTTTTAACATGCGCGCCACTGCACACGGGTGTCTGATCTCACTACTCAGAAACCAGCACCCGAGGCGAACACCTTACCTCGAGACTACTGGGTCCCCACGACTATTTTGTTACCAAAGTTTAAATCCACCCTTAAAGGTCGCAGATTTCAGACCATAGACGATATCAAGAGGCAAAACAGCTTATCAAAGCCAGATACATGACCAAATGGGAAACCGAACATACTGGTTACACCAAAAACGATGCCTATTACCAGTTGAACCGAAGAGAGCAGGTCGTGGTCTTCAGACTTCGCACTGGCCACAATAGACTGAGGTACCACCTATTCAACAAATTGAAGATGGGTGGTACCGACGAATGCCCGTGCGGTACCGGTAAAATGACCGCTGAACATCTGCTGCAGAACTGCCCGACATACGAGGATCAGAGAAAGCAGATGTGGCCATCACCAGTGGAACTGCAAGACAAGCTCTATGGCAGTGTCGACAGCCTCAGGATGACCGCCGCTTTTTTCGAAAAAATAATGGTTACTGTCTGACTGCGTACGAAGAAGAAGAAGAAGACCATAGACGATATCAAAGACATTTCATTTGAAGACATGCCAGCTTTCTCAGCAAACGAAACCAAGGACACATTCAAAAATTGGTAAACACTTTACGAGTGGTGCATCGACAGTGAAGGCAATTATTTTGATATGACAATTTTGAATAAATTATAAAACATTTTTTTTTTTAAAGTTCGATGTCTATTTGGAAGCCTCGTATCTTGAATGTCTGTCTTCGTCTTTTTTACTCCATGTGTCTTTTGTTTCTCTATTGTTGTCACAATATTTTCTCTATTGTTGTCACAATAGTTTCTCTATTGTTGTCACAATAGTTTCTCTATTGTTGTCACAATAGTTTATTGTTGTCACAATAGTTTCTCTATTGTTGTCACAAAAGTTTCTCTATTGTTGTCACAAAAGTTTCTCTATTGTTGTCACAAAAGTTTCTCTATTGTTGTCACAATAGTTTCTCTATTGTTGTCACAATAGTTTCTCTATTGTTGTCACAATAGTTTCTCTATTGTTTTCACAATAGTTTCTCTATTGTTGTCACAATAGTTTCTCTATTGTTGTCACAATAGTTTCTCTATTGTTGTCACAATAGTTTCTCTATTGTTGTCACAATAGTTTCAGCTACAAGAGGACGGCTCAAAACTCACATCATGGACCCAACTGGTAGAATGCCATACACAACAAATTTTATCAAATGTCCATATGTTATCCAGACTCGTTCAATGGCCTACCAGAAAACAGTTTTGGAGATAAAAGTGGGGTCTCCCAAAAACAGTTTTGGAGATAAGTGCCGCATTCCTGAAAACGGTTTTAGAGATAAAAGTGGGATCCTCCTGAACACAGTTTTTGAGATAAAAGTGGGGTCCTCTTGAACACAGTTTTGGAGATAAAAGTGGGGTCCTCTTGAACACAGTTTTAGAGATAAAAGTGGGATCCTCCTGAACACAGTTTTAGAGATAAAAGTGGGATCCTCCTGAACACAGTTTTGGAGATAAAAGTGGGGTCCTCTTGAACACAATTTCGGCAAGCGTTGGACACTCAAATAGATGGTGCACGGCCGGCACTCTGGAGTATGTTCTGGTTGGATTCTGTTCAAGTGACTTAAGTTGTATGTGTTGAGTGCGAAGTTGAAAAATGGGGCTTTAATCGCTCTCAAATACAATGGGCAATGACAAGGCAGACAGACTGGCTAAGAAGGGATCAAGTGAAGAACAACAATACACACCAAGAATCCTACAGACAATCAAACAACTACTGAAGACTGTAAAAAAAGGGGCTTGGCTGAACAGATACGCAATGGGGAATACTGGGAGAGAAATCTACAAACATATGACCATCCCAAATCCTAACGACAACATCCTGAAAAGGAGAGACCAAAGCACCATTTTCCGACTTCGCACTCAACACATAGAACAGTCACTTGAACAGAATCCAACCAGAACATACTCCAGAGTGCCGGTTGTGCACACATCCCTATGGAACTGTTGAGCACCATATTTTTGAATGTCCAGCGCTTGCCAGTGTTAGGAAAGAGCTTCTTCCTCTGAGGGCAGACAAATAGAACACTCTGTACGAACTAAACAGCAGCTCACAAACACTTGCAGATAGACAGTACATTTTTGATTGACAAGTAACCATTTTTACTTGAGTAACAAAAAATAACCGTTTCTAATTTTTAATTACATTTTAATAGTTACTATATAACGACCCTCGCATGATTATTAATGATATTACGGTTATAATAGATTGTACATAAACTAGCTTATGATGGTGAACCTAGATGGACCTTTACTACCACAATTTAAACTTACTAAAGCCATCGATAAACGGTACTTCAGTGCTAAAACTACTAAAGCCATTGATAAACGGTACTTCAGTGTTAAAACTACTAAAGCCATCGATAAACGGTACTGCAGTGCTAAAACTACTAAAGCCATCGATAAATGATACTTCAGTGCTAAAACTACTAAAGCCATCGATAAACGGTACTTTAGTGCTAAAACTACTAAAGCCATCGATAAACGGTACTTCAGTGCTAAAACTACTAAAGCCATCGATAAACGGTACTTCAGTGCTAAAACTACTAAAGCCATCGATAAACGGTACTTCAGTGCTAAAACTACTGAAGCCATCAATAAACGGTACTTCAGGGCTAAAACTACTAAAGCCACCGATAAACGATAATTCAGTGCTAAAACTACTAAAGCCCTCGATAAACGGTACTTCAGTGCTAAAACTACTAAAGCCATCGATAAACGGTACTTCAGTGCTAAAACTACTGAAGCCATCAATAAACGGTACTTCAGGGCTAAAACTACTAAAGCCACCGATAAACGATAATTCAGTGCTAAAACTACTAAAGCCCTCGATAAACGGTACTTCAGTGCTAAAACTACTAAAGCCATCGATAAACGGTACTTCAGTGCTAAAACTACCAAGAATGTTCAAGGACACACCCCATACCTCTGACACTAGTGCATTTTTTCTTAAGAAGAAATAGACTAATACTGTGTAAGTAATACAATATATTTTGGTTTGTTTAACATTGTTATGTAGAAATAGAGGTAAATGAGTGCCTAGTATAAATTTGTTAACAGAAATTGCATGACTGTAGTCCCACCATGTGGACTTCTCACATTTTTGACTGACTGGTGAGCCACCCTAAAATTAGTCACGCACTGCAGATATCAGTATATGGCATTGGGCAAATGGGTAGGAGCCAACAGGCCGCTCGATCAATAACCAACCAACACCCTATTCAGTGCGCACAAAAGAATCAACATACACATCGTGCACATTCATCATCATCATGAGCCCGCAACAACGTAATCTGTAAAACACCACTCCATGAGACCAAGCTAAGTCTAGTCTCCGAAGATCTGCCAACATTTCAACAAACAAGCTATCAACTGCCACGGGGAGCGCTGGAAGACGCCAGCAGAACATGATTACCATCTGAAACGAGGCGCCATCTTGAAGGTGAGAAACAACACCAGCAGGTAGCTGCACGTGTCTCGTGTTATAGTCCGTCTTGTAATTCATGAACAAGGTTCGAAGCCATTTTCTACTAAACTGCATGTCAGGAGAAAGGATCGAAGAGGGAATGCTAACCCGGTACTCAAAAAATGCTTGCTGAAGTCGGATGTGTTGGACCGAAAGGTGCAAATATCGCAGTCAAGCTGTAAACTACGACACAACGCATTCCGTTCTCTGGACTACATTCTGCTACTTAAGCCCTTTCAGGGTTTGGTAGTGGGAGATTGAGAACGAACGAAGAAGAAGAAGATCCAAATAATTTTTGGCATGCAGCCTTAGAATATCCACGGCACTAAAACATTGATATTATTTAGTACATAAATGTTAAGACATTTGCACATCTGCGAATTCTTTTGATCTTTTATGACCATTGCAAAGAAATTACATTAAATTTAAGATTTACAGTACATAGCTGAATTTCTCATCTCATTTTGTTCATAGGCGTATCTCCTTAATGTCTTGATAAATCAATTGATTGTTTATGTTGCCCTTTATGTACAATCGTAAAAATGGCACCAATATGCAACAGTTAGTACAGCCCTTCGACGACCCTTAGAAAAATCATTTGGATCTGACATGCAGTTTAGTAGAAATTGGTTCGGACCTTCATATCTTCATGCACAAGGGATCCAAGTTCCACTCTCAAGCGCAGACTGTGCCCACATTTGTGCTTCCGCCTTGTGTATGTGATCGTCTGCATGTAAGAGCTAGCAGACGAGATAAAAGGCGGGGGGGGGGGGGTGTCGGCCTACCTGTCTTCGTCGGTATAGAGACCAGGTGACGACACTAACGTGACACACGAGTGTTACGTGGCCCGAACGGGGAAGGAAGGAACTGTAACACTAACCTTCTATCGATGTGGTAAGGAGATTGGTATTGGGCTGGCTGTCGAGTCCTGTAGAAACGTTTAGCGTTAACGTGTTGAAAACCCATGCTCCGCAGGGAGTTAATGTATTGATTGAGGGAGGGAGGGGACAGCCGTCTAGGGTCTTCACTCACAAGTACCATCTTCCTCTAGCACGCACGCGCGTGCACATGCACACACAAACGCGCGCGCGAACACACACACACATACACGAGAATGGATAGAAGGACCGACCGACGGACGGACGGACAGAAAGACAGACAGACAGATAGGAAATAAAACAGAGACAGGATAGACTAGACAGACAGACAGATAGATAGATCAGATATGCAGGCATGCAGATAAGACATAAAACAGACAGACAGGATAGATAGACAGACAGATACATAGTCAGACGTATACATAGCTAGATGAAAGAACGGACGGCCGGACGAACATAGTCTATGCTCTGATCTGACTCCCTCTCTCTCTCTCTCTCTCTCTCAGCTGCATGCTATTGCTTGGAACAAAGGTCAACTTAAGCGTGGCACGTGAAAATGAGTTTGACCTCAAGGAGCACCAAGGGTACAAAGCAGCAACGTGAGTCATGGGAGGCAAGATGGGTGGAGGGTATTAGAGATGGGGATTTGGGGGAACAAGTTAGGGAGATATGGGGGGGGGGGCGGGGGGAGAGAATATGTACGTCTTGAATAACTTGATGAATTTTGGTCTTTGGTAGAGGGTTACACTTGCTGTTTACATCATGACACGCGCTGAAGAAGGTGATTTTAGGTACTCCTAGTTGTAGTGTAATGCCAGGCTTCAAAGCAGTTTCATCACTACGAGGATAATATTATCGGTCCCTACCTTGATGGCCAGGCTGTTGTAACACAGTATGTTTCACCTGACGCTGATCTGAGGTGGGGGGCTTGGTCAGTATGTTTCACCTCAACCTGGCGTGAGGTCTTAATATGTTACAGCTAACGAGTTGAAACTGAGATCTGACATAAGGTTAGCATGTTCCCCCTGACCCTGACTTAAGATTAGCATGTTCCCCCCGACCCTGACACGAGGTCAGCATGTTCCTCCTGACCCTGACACGAGGTCAGCATGTTCCCCCTGACCCTGACACGAGGTCAGCATGTTCCCCCTGACCCTGACACGAGATCAGCATGTTCCCCCTGACACGAGGTCAGCATGTTCCCCCTGACCCTGACTCGAGGTCAGCATGTTCCCCTGACACGAGGTCAGCATGTTCCCCCTGACCCTGACTCGAGGTCAGCATGTTCCCCCTGACACGAGGTCAGCATGTTCCCCCTGACCCTGACTTGAGGTCAGCATGTTCCCACTGACACTGACACGAGGTCAGCATGTTCCCCCTGACCCTGACACGAGGTCAGCATGTCCCCCCTGACACTGACACGAGGTCAGCATGTTCCCCCGACCCTGACACGAGGTCAGCATGTTCCCCCTGACACGAGGTCAGCATGTTCCCCCTGACCCTGACACGAGGTCAGCATGTTCCCCCGACCCTGACACGAGGTCAGCATGTTCCCCGACCCTGACACGAGGTCAGCATGTTCCCCCGACCCTGACACGAGGTCAGCATGTTCCCCCGACCCTAACACGAGGTCAGCATGTTCCCCCGACCCTGACACGAGGTCAGCATGTTCCCCCGACCCTGACACGAGGTCAGCATGTTCCTCCGACCCTGACACGAGGTCAGCATGTTCCCCTTGACACGAGGTCAGCATGTTCCCCCTGACACGAGGTCAGCATGTTCCCCCTGACCCTGACTCGAGGTCAGCATGTTCCCCCTGACCCTGACTCGAGGTCAGCATGTTCCCCCTGACACGAGGTCAGCATGTTCCCCCTGACCCTGACTTGAGGTCAGCATGTTCCCCCTGACACGAGTTCAGCATGTTTCCACTGACACGAGGTCAGCATGTTCCCCCTGACACGAGATCAGCATGTTCCCACTGACACGAGGTCAACATGTTCCTCCTGACACTGACACGAGGTCAGCATGTTCCCCCCGACCCTGACACGAGGTCAGCATGTTCTCCCCGTCCCTGACACGAGGTCAGCATGTTCCCCCTGACACTGACACGAGGTCAGCATGTTCCCCCCGACCCTGACACGAGGTCAGCATGTTCCCCCTGACACTGACACGAGGTCAGCATGCTCCCCCCGACCCTGACACGAGGTCAGCATGTTCCCCCTGACACGAGGTCAGCATGTTCCCCCGACCCTGACACGAGGTCAGCATGTTCCCCTGACCCTGACATGAGGTCAGCATGTTCCCCTGACACGAGGTCAGCATGTTCCCCCGACCCTGACACGAGGTCAGCATGTTCCCCCGACCCTGACACGAGGTCAGCATGTTCCCCCAACCCTGACACGAGGTCAGCATGTTCCCCCTGACACTGACACGAGGTCAGCATGTTCCCCCTGACCCTGACACGAGGTCAGCATGTTCCCCCTGACCCTGACACGAGGTCAGCATGTTCCCCCTGACCCTGACACGAGGTCAGCATGTTCCCCCTGACCCTGACACGAGGTCAGCATGTTCCCCCTGACACGAGGTCAGCATGTTCCCTCTGAACCTGAAACGAGGTCAGCATGTGCCCCCTGACCCTGACTCGAGGTCAGCCTGTTCCCCCTGACCCTGACACGAGGTCAGCATGTGCCCCCTGACCCTGACTCGAGGTCAGCCTGTTCCCTCTGACCTTGACACGAGGTCAGCATGTTCCCCCTGACCCTGACTCGAGGTCAGCCTGTTCCCCCTGACCCTGACTCGAGGTCAGCCTGTTCCCCCTGACCCTGACTCGAGGTCAGCCTGTTCCCCCTGACCCTGACTCGAGATCAGCCTGTTCCCCCTGACTCGATGTGATGTGTCCCATTACATGAGGGCGTAGCCTGTTTCACTGAACCCTGACCCGACGTGTGGCCACCAGCGCTCTGTACCTGCTCCTGGCCACTGCCTTCCTACCGGAAATAATAATAGAAAGGCACACACAGAGATAAGGTCGTGGAGACTTTCATTAGGCGAGGAAGGGCGTACATTGGAGATTGAGAGACAGAGTTAGAGAGAAAGTTAGACACAGAACGAATGAGACAGGAGAGAATAAGCGACAGACTTTCAGAGGAGGAATGAATGGAGAAATTAACATTTTAAAAAACGATTGCAATGGGAAAAGTAGGGAGGGAGGGGGCGGGGGTGTGGAGGGGGCGTTTAAAAAACGATGAGCACTAGAGATCTATTTTCAGCTTCAGCGCGAAGAGCCGTCGAACACATGTGCGCTATGTAAACACCAGGTCTTTCTAGTCAACGGAACAATAGATACAACGGGGGTCTCTAGCAGATCAAAGAGTGGGAGGTGGGTCGTTGTGTCTAGTAGACCAAAGAGGGAGGTGGGTCGTTGTGTCTAGTAGACCAAAGAGTGGGAGGTGGGTCGTTGTGTCTAGTAGACCAAAGAGGGAGGTGGGTCGTTGTGTCTAGTAGACCAAAGAGGGAGGTGGGTCGTTGTGTCTAGTAGACCAAAGAGGGAGGTGGGTCGTTGTGTCTAGTAGACCAAAGAGTGGGAGGTGGGTCGTTGTGTCTAGTTGACCAAAGAGTTGGGAGGTGGGTCGTTGTGTCTAGTAGACCAAAGAGTGGGAGGTGGGTCGTTGTGTCTAGTAGACCAAAGAGGGAGGTGGGTCGTTGTGTCTAGTAGACCAAAGAGTGGGAGGTGGGTCACTGTGTCTAGCAGACCAAAGAGGGAGGTGGGTCGTTGTGTCTAGTAGACCAAAGAGGGAGATGGGTCGTTGTGTCGTTGTGTCTAGTAGACCAAAGAGGGAGGTGGGTCGTTGTGTCTAGTAGACCAAAGAGTGGGAGGTGGGTCGTTGTGTCTAGTAGACCAAAGAGGGAGGTGGGTCGTTGTGTCTAGTAGACCAAAGAGGGAGGTGGGTCGTTGTGCCTAGTAGACCAAAGAGGGAGGTGGGTCGTTGTGTCTAGTAGACCAAAGAGGGAGGTGGGTCGTTGTGTCTAGTAGACCAAAGAGTGGGAGGTGGGTCGTTGTGTCTAGTAGACCAAATAGGGAGGTGGGTCGTTGTGTCTAGTAGATCAAAGAGTGGGAGGTGGGTCCTTGTGTCTAGTAGAACAAAGAGTGAGAGGTGGGTCGTTGTGTCTAGCAGATCAAAGAGTGGGAGGTGGGTCGTTGTGTCTAGCAGATCAAAGAGTGGGAGGTGGGTCGTTGTGTCTAGTAGACCAAAGAGTGGGAGGTTGTGTCTAGTAGACCAAAGAGTGGGAGGTGGGTCGTTGTGTCTAGTAGATCAAAGAGTGGGAGGTGGGTCGCTGTCTCTAGCAGATCAAAGAGTGGGAGGTGGGTCGTTGTGTCTAGCAGATCAAAGAGTGGGAGGTGGGTCGTTTTATCCACTTCTCCCTTCTCCCCCGAGGGGAAATCTGTGGCATAGGGATTTTGATATTGGTTTATAATCCTTCTTCATCTTCTTTGATTAACTGAGTCTGCGATGTCCCGTTGTGAGTCTACTATGCCCCTTTGTGAGTCTGCGATGTCCCGTTGTGAGTCTACTATGCCCCTTTGTGAGTCTGCGATGTCCCGTTGTGAGTCTGCCATGTCCTGTTGAGAGTCTGCGATGTCCCGTTAGGAGTCTGCCATGTCCCGTTGTGAGTCTGCGATGTCCAGTTGTGAGTCTGCAATGTCCCGTTGTGAGTCTGCGATGTCCAGTTGTGAGTCTGCGATGCCCCGTTGTGAGTCTGCCATGTCCCGTTGTGAGTCTGCCATGTCCCGTTGTGAGTCTGCGATGTCCCGTTGTGAGTCTGCAATGTCCCGTTGTGAGTCTGCGATGTCCAGTTGTGAGTCTGCCATGTCCAATTGTGAGTCTGCCATGTCCCGTTGTGAGTCTGCGATGCCCCGTTGTGAGTCTGCGATGTCCAGTTGTGAGTCTGCGATGTCCCATTGTGAGTCTACGATGCCCCGTTGTGAGTCTGCGATGTCCCGTTGTGAGTCTGCCATGTCCCGTTGAGAGTCTGCGATGTCCAGTTGTGAGTCTGCGATGTCCCGTTGTGAGTCTGCGATGTCCCGTTGTGAGTCTGCGATGTCCAGTTGTGAGTCTGCGATGCCCCGGTGTGAGTCTGCCATGTCCAGTTGTGAGTCTGCCATGTCCAATTGTGAGTCTGCGATGTCCAGTTATGAGTCTGCGATGCCCTGTTGTGAGTCTGCGATGCCCCGTTGTGAGTCTGCGATGCCCCGTTGTGAGTCTGCGATGCCCCGTTGTGAGTCTGCGATGCCCCGTTGTGAGTCTGCGATGCCCCGTTGTGAGTCTGCGATGTCCAGTTTTGAGTCTGCGATGTCCAGTTGTGAGTCTGTGATGCCCCGTTGTGAGTCTGTGATGCCCCGTTGTGAGTCTGCGATGCCCCATTGTGAGTCTGCGATGCCCCGTTGTGAGTGGGAGGAACAGCACCTGATGTAATATTTTATTTCGTGTGAGAGTCTATCTTGTTTGGGGCTTGAGATGGTTGGGAGTACGCTCCTGGAGTCTATCTTGTTTGGGGCTGGGAGTACGCTCCTGGAGTCTATCTTGTTTGGGGATTGAGATGGCTGGGAGTACGCTCCTGGAGTCTATCTTGTTTGGGGCTGGGAGTACGCTCCTGGAGTCTATCTTGTTTGGGTTTGGGATGGCTGGGAGTACGCTCCTGGAGTCTATCTTGTTTGGGGCTGGGAGTACGCTCCTGGAGTCTATCTTGTTTGGGGATTGAGATGGCTGGGAGTACGCTCCTGGAGTCTATCTTGTTTGGGGCTGGGAGTACGCTCCTGGAGTCTATCTTGTTTGGGTTTGGGATGGCTGGGAGTACGCTCCTGGAGTCTATCTTGTTTGGGGCTGGGAGTACGCTCCTGAGTCTATCTTGTTTGGGGCTGGGAGTACGCTCCTGGAGTCTATCTTGTTTGGGGCTTGGGATGGCTGGGAGTATGCTCCTGGAGTCTATCTTGTTTGGGGCTGAGAGTATGCTCCTGAGTCTATCTTGTTTGGGGCTGGGAGTATGCTCCTGAGTCTATCTTGTTTGGGGTTGGGAGTACGCTCCTAGAGTCTATCTTGTTTGTGGCTAGGAGTATGCTCCTGGAGTCTGTCTTGTTTGTGGCTGGGAGTACGCTCCTGGAGTCTATCTTGTTATGGGCTTGAGATGGCTGGGAGTATGCTCATGGAGTCTATCTTGTTTGAGGCTGGGAGTATGCTCCTGAGTCTATCTTGTTTGTGGCTTGGGATAGCTGGGAGAATGCTCTTGGAGTCTATCTGGCTTGGGGCTTGAGATGGCTTGGAGTATGCTGCTGGAGTCTGTTAGAAAGACCGGCATAGTTGACAGAGTGCTGCTCTTAAATCATTAAGTTCAGTATTTTTCTGGCATTTTAGTGCTGTGACTACGGCCAGGGCATCTGTAAACAGGACTATATGGCTTTCATTTCTTTTGCCTGTCACCATTTCTTCTACTGCAGCCCTCAGTGCCTCTGCCTCCGCTCTCAAATTGCTTGAGTATTTTCCAGTTGCCACTGACCGTGTTATTTTTCTACCATTTGGTAGACTCAGGGATACCCCTGCCCCTCCATTCTGTGTTGTGTTTGTTACAGAACCGTGGGTGTATGCATGGGTCCAGTCCATGCTTGGGTAGTTTTCCGTTATGTACCTCAGGGTTGTATCTCTTCTTTCTTTTTCAGTCTGGCTGTTCTTGTTTCCAATACCTGGTATATGTTCTACCACCTCTGGAAATATATGCTGCCTCCAGGTAGGTTTGCGTACAGTAGGGATGGGCTTTGGTGTTGTTAATGCGCTCATAGGGTCTTCGCTCATCTTTGCTTTGGCTATTTCTGGGGAACAAACCCAGCACCTTCGATTTGTGAGCGGTGCCATTAAACCACGCCGTTCCCATGTCTCCGTTAGAGTGTGCGATGTAGATTCCACTGCCTATGTGGCCAATCCATCTGTGTACACGTGTCCAAGAGTTGCTAGCGTACTGTCTCTTGAGCTCCTGTAGAACGTGTGTCCAAGAGTTGCTAGGGTACTGTCTCTTGAGCTCCTGTAGAACGCGTGTTCAAGAGTTGCTAGGGTACTGTCTCTTGAGCTCCTGTAGAACGTGTGTCCAAGAGTTGCTAGGGTACTGTCTCTTGAGCTCCTGTAGAACGTGTGTCCAAGAGTTGCTAGGGTACTGTCTCTTGAGCTCCTGTAGAACGTGTGTCCAAGAGTTGCTAGGGTACTGTCTCTTGAGCTCCTGTAGAACGTGTGTGTTAGAGTTGCTAGGGTACTGTCTCTTGAGCTCCTGTAGAACGTGTGTCCAAGAGTTGCTAGGGTACTGTCTCTTGAGCTCCTGTAGAACGTGTGTGTTAGAGTTGCTAGGGTACTGTCTCTTGAGCTCCAGGAGAACGTGTGTCCAAGAGTTGCTAGGGTACTGTCTCTTGAGCTTCTGTAGAACGTGTATCCAAGAGTTGCTAGGGTACTGTCTCTTGAGCTTCTGTAGAACGTGTGTCCAAGAGTTGCTAGGAGTCTCTTGAGGTCCTGTAGAACGTGTGTCCAAGAGTTGCTAGGGTACTGTCTCTTGAGCTCCTGTAGAACGTGTGTCCAAGAGTTGCTAGGGTACTGTCTCTTGAGCTCCTGTAGAACGTGTGTCCAAGAGTTGCTAGGGTACTGTCTCTTGAGCTCCTGTAGAACGTGTGTCCAAGAGTTGCTAGCGTACTGTCTCTTGAGCTCCTGTAGAACGTGTGTCCAAGAGTTGCTAAGATACTGTCTCTTGAGCTCCTGTAGAACGTGTATCCAAGAGTTGCTAGCGTACTGTCTCTTGAGCTCCTGTAGAACGTGTATCCAAGAGTTGCTAGCGTACTGTCTCTTGAGCTCCTGTAGAACGTGTGTCCAAGAGTTGCTAAGATACTGTCTCTTGAGCTCCTGTAGAACGTGTGTCCAAGAGTTGCTAGGGTACTGTCTCTTGAGCTCCTGTAGAACGTGTGTGTTAGAGTTGCTAGGGTACTGTCTCTTGAGCTCCTGTAGAACGTGTGTCCAAGAGTTGCTAGGGTACTGTCTCTTGAGCTCCTGTAGAATGTGTGTCTAAGAGTTGCTAAGATACTGTCTCTTGAGCTCCTGTAGAACGTGTGTCCAAGAGTTGCTAAGACACTGTCTCTTGAGCTCCTGTAGAATGTGTGTGTTAGAGTTGCTAGGGTACTGTCTCTTGAGCTCCTGTAGAACGTGTGTCCAAGAGTTGCTAAGATACTGTCTCTTGAGCTCCTGTAGAACGTGTGTGTTAGAGTTGCTAGGGTACTGTCTCTTGAGCTCCTGTAGAACGTGTGTCCAAGAGTTGCTAAGATACTGTCTCTTGAGCTCCTGTAGAACGTGTGTCCAAGAGTTGCTAGGGTACTGTCTCTTGAGCTCCTGTAGATCATGGATTTATTTGTTCTCCTGCTGGCTGCTCACTTTTCTTTGTTACTCCTGGAACCCCCAAGACTAATTTGGACCAGTCCTGGCTCCGTGTCCAGGGTTCTGGAATGAGTACTTCACTTTTTTATTTCAGCGTCAAGGATGTCTGCATGGTTTCTGTGGATTTCTCTGACCAGGTGGTTGGAGCTTTTCCTTAGTAGTCTGTTTTTTGTTCTCTCTTGGAACTTCTGGTGTAGAGGGTGATCAGGTAGCCTCTTTGGTTTTTGAAACTGACTAAGGGCTCAATATTTTCTCCTTAATTCAAGGGGCTCAATATTTGCTGTTTTCTTAGCCTTGCAGCTGGAGTGCTTTTGAACGACCCACGGGTAATTCTGAGACCCATATTTTGAACTCGGTCTAGTTTTCCTATGTTTGTTTTAGCCGCTATTGTCCAAATAATAGAAGCATATTCCAATATTGGTCTGGTTGCCAAAGTGTAGACTTGCCTGAGGATTTGTTTATCTGGTTTCTTATCTTTATTGTTATTGGGGTTATAATAGAACATACAGGAAAGGTGAGTGAGCAAGTCCAGGTAGCAGTGAAAAAGGCAAATGCAATGTTAGGTACGATAAAAAGAAATATTAAACATAGGAGCAAGGAAGTGATCGTCAAACTGTATAAAGCTTTAGTTAACCTAGATTGGAGTACTGTGTACAGGTGTGGAGTCTTTATCATAGAGGTGATATAAACATGCTGGAAAGAATACAAAAAAGAGTGACAAAGCTGACAGTGGGATTCCAGAATTACAGTTATGGGGAAAAACTCAGAAAAACCGGCCTACAGTGTCTCGAAGAGAGAAGAATTCGAGGTGACTTAATACAGGTTTATAAGATGATCAGAGGAAACGATAAATTAGACTATAACAAGTTTTTCATAATACAACCACCTACAAGAACAAGAGGGCATAGCTACAAATTAACTAAAGAAATGTCCAGATTAGATATTAGGATATCTTTTTTTACTCAGAGAGTGGTGAATGTTTGGAATGCATTGCCACAGGAAATAGTGGAGGCAGGGACAATTAATGCATTTAAGAATAGATTGGATGCCCATAGCTTTTAGAGCAAGATAATGTAAATGAAACTGGTTGTATACAGACTCTGCAGAGTCTTATAAACCAGTATAAAGACGTTAAGTTAAGTATCTTTTTGGGAGGAGAGTGAAAAAAGAGTGGTGGATGTTTTGGTGTGGTTTATTTCCAGTCCCCACCCTTTTGTCCAGTTCTCCACCTTCCCTAATGTCTTTTGGAGCATATATAAGGCTTTTGTTGCATGTTATGTGGCTGTCCATACAGCAAAGTTTTGGAGCACGTATAAGGCCATTGTTGCATGTTATGTGGCTGTCCATACAGCAAAGTTTTGGAGCAAGTATAAGGCTTTTGTTGCATGTTATGTGGCTGTCCATACAGCAAAGTTTTGGAGCAAGTATAAGGCTATTTTTGCATGTTCTGTGGCTGTCCATACAGCAAAGTTTTGGAGCAAGTATAAGGCTATTTTTGCATGTTCTGTGGCTGTCCATACAGCAA
Source organism: Ariolimax columbianus (assembly GCA_036924085.1). Classification (NCBI taxonomy): domain Eukaryota; kingdom Metazoa; phylum Mollusca; class Gastropoda; order Stylommatophora; family Arionidae; genus Ariolimax; species Ariolimax columbianus. Next base: position 4,764,730 of record JAVGWX010000015.1, read on the forward strand.
AGTTTTGGAGCAAGTATAAGGCTATTCTTGCATGTTATGTGGCTGTCCATACAGCAAAGTTCTGGAGCAAATATTAGGCTATTGTTGTGTGTTATGTGGCTGTCCATACAGCAAAGTTTTGGAGCATATATAAGGCTATTGTTGTGTGTTATGTGGCTGTCCATACAGCAAAGTTTTGGAGCATATATAAGGCTATTGTTGTGTGTTATGTGGCTGTCCATACAGCAAAGTCATCTCATATTAAGTTCAAATCACATCATGTTCGCTTCAGCAGACCGGGCATGTAGTGGGCTATTTTCATTGTATGACCGCTTCTCCCAGTCAATCTGGCTGTAAAATGGTACCTGACAAAGTGGTGGCTATCTGGGATCTCTTTAATAAAGAACGTAATCATCTCTGATTCAATTGTTGCTTTAGAAGGTGCAGAAGGGTTGGCTGTGGAATGAGTGGATAGCAGACAGTGAGGACTCGAACCTCAGGGAACTTGTGTGGATCTACTGTCTGGGCCATGCTGGGGTTTGTTGAGTGGATAGTGAACAGTGAGGCCTCGAACCTCAGGGAACTTGTGTGGATCTACTGTCCTGACCATGCTGGGGTTTGTTGAGTGGATAGTGAACAGTGAGGCCTCGCACTTCAGGGAACTTGTGTGGATCTACTGTCCGGGCCATGCTGGGGTTTGTTGAGTGGACAGTAAGGCCTTGAACCTCAGGGAACTTGTGTGAATCTACTGTTCGAGCCATGCTGGGGTTTGTGGGAATGAAAAAGCTGACATCCTGGCATCGCAGGTACTCGCAGTGGGGACAATTGTAAATGGATAGAGGTGATATTTTGAAGTTGTGGGTAGTGAACCAAGAGCACAGTGGATGTGAACTAGAGATGTAAATGCTATGGAGCAGGGTTCCTGTACGAAGGCAAACGGTTGTGGCTCCATGCTCAAACTGGAGCTTAATTGCAAGAATTACATTGGGGATTGCTACAGCTGAATTGTTAGGCGGTCGCTTCGAAGGAAGTGAAAGCACAAAATGGAGGGTGTTCAAATCCAGCAAGTTTCAAGCATCTCATGGTCTCAAGAAAGGGAGATCAGTGCCTAGTCATATCACAGATGGACGATAAACTCGGACATCCCATGTACACGCACACATTCTAAAGCTAATGAAATTCCTACTCAATAGTGACCTGCATGAAGGTCGCTGTGCCATCAATGAAAGACACAACGGACCAATCACGTATTTGTCTGAATGCTTGGTTGCAAGTGTGTATAAAAGTACCTCTACAATGAGCGACAAAGTGAGTAAGATAGAAGGCTCTACACTTCCTGGGGTAGTAGATGAGTAACTAGGTAAGTAAAGTAGAGGAGTGACTAGGTAAGTAAAGTAAAAGACCCTACACTTCCTGGGGTAGTAGAGCAACTAAGTAAGGTAGAAGGCTCTATACTTCCTAGGGTAGTAGAGGAGTGACTAGGTAAATAAAGTAGAAGACTCTACACTTCCTGTGGTAGAAAAGGAATGACCAAAGTAAAAGACTGTACCTCCAGTAATAGAAGAGGAGTAACTAAATGAGTACGGTAGAAGGCTTCACATACCCAGGGTAGAAGAGCGACTAAGTGAGTAAGGTAGAAGGCTCCACATACCCAGGGGTAGAAGAGCGACTAAGTAAGGTAGAAGGCTCCACATACCCTGGGGTAGAAGAGTGACTAAGTAAGGTAGAAGGCTCCACATACCCAGGGGTAGAAGAGCGACTAAGTGAGTAAGGTAGAAGACTCCACATCCCCTGAGGTAGACAGAAGAGTGACTAAGTGAGTAAGGTAGAATTCTACTTCCACAGGGTAGAAAAGCTACTAAGTGAGTAAGGTAGAAAACTCCACATCCCCTGAGGTAGACAGAAGAGCGACTAAGTGAGTATGGTAGAAGACTCCACATCCCTTGAGGTAGACAGAAGAGCAACTAAGTGAGTAAGGTAGAAGACTCCACATCCGTTGAGGTAGACAGAAGAGCAACTGAGTACAGTAAAAACTACACTCCCAGGGATATAAACGAAATGAATCAGAGGAGAGAAATATTGGTGATCTTAAAGATCATCTTCAGTATTCCCTGAGGGAATCCACAACTGACAAGCTAGACTTCCTCAGGCTCTTGGCCTTCATAGACAGAATGAGGAATGATATGACGGTTGACTCACAGATGTCTGCTACACCCCTGTCGGTATGTGACGATCCTGTGACAGACTCTCTCGACTGCCTTCCTTCTGGGATGAACGAAATTAGATCACACCCTCGTCTTCGATATCATGTCTCTAAGAAATCAGGGAGAAATTGGACTGAAACAGAACTACCAGGGATTATATCATCATCTTCATTCCCAAACAGTAACCCAGATACGATATTACAACTGGGTCAACTGGAGCATGTCGATAACTGGGATTGATTCCCGTACCTTCAGCTTCAGAAGCGAGCACTTCTACTAAACTGGCACGGACGTGCATGTATGAGGGGAAATAACCATTAAAATCATGCATGGAGTGAAAATTAGTAGTTACATCCCTTGGAACAGTGGAGCAGTAGACCAGAAGAGACGCTCTCATTGGTAACTGATTGCTTCAATGCCAGCTAATCTAATCTGTCCAAGGCCTTATTCCGACATCTGTACCTGGGAATAGACTACATATATGCAGTATTTTATCTGGCTGAGAGAAAAGTGGTAAATAACGGACAGTAAAGTCGGTCCCAAAAATGTGGCCAGATGTGTCAGATCGATAGATGCAGATATCGTAGCCTCGATGCAAACTACAAAACAATGAAACAAGATATCCTTTTCAGGGAAAACGTCCCACACCCCCCAAAAAAGAGAGATAGAGAGAGAGAACGTGTGAAGTTGTAAAATAGTTACTGACATGGCCTACGACACAAACTTGCCAGGATCTGATTCTTGGAACAGTTGTTTGCGAACGCACACAATGAATGGATTACTCTTTTGTGTGCCCTGAAAAAGGCGGGTTACAGTAGCTTTCCTCACATCCTGAGTGCTGATGAAGGTGGACCTGGGTCCTCCAGGCAGTTGTGCTATGCTTGGCTTCATCTGCGTATTGCTCACTACTACAGGGATCAAGTCGATCCCTGACCTCGTTAGCCAGGCTACCACAAAAACCGCTCATTTCCAAGGAGGACTACAAGGAAGCCGATGTGAGGGTCTTGATCAGTATATTTTGCCTGACCAGATGTTAGTCTTCCTCCCCCTCTTGAAACAGCAAGATAAGTATTCCTAGCTTTAAAATGCGCACTAAAGTCGACAGCAAAAGGCCATTAGGCGCAAAACATAGTACAATGCATGCCACCTTGACAAAAGGAGAATCATTGTTGCCAATATAGACAGCGTCAAGGGAGGGGAGGAGGGTGTGAAAGAGCATATCACAACAAGAACACAAATGGTAAGGGTAACTTTCAACACATTGCTAAACTATCGAGTCAATAACATAAGAAAGTCAGTCCAAAGGCAGACATAAGAGAGATAAGGCAGATATAAGAGAGATAAGGCAGACATAAGAGAGATAAGGCAGACATAAGAGAGATAAGGCAGACAGAGAGATAAGGCAGACAGAGAGATAAGGCAGACATAAGAGAGATAAGGCAGACGTAAGAGAGATAAGGCAGATGTAAGAGACATAAGGCAGACATAAGAGAGATAAGGCAGACATAAGAGAGATAAGGCAGACATAAGAGAGATAAGGCAGACAGAGAGATAAGGCAGACATAAGAGAGATATGGCAGACAGAGAGATAAGGCAGACATAAGAGAGATAAGGCAGACAGGGAGATAAGGCAGACATAAGAGAGATAAGGCAGACATAGAAATAAGTCAGACATAAGAGCAATAAGGCAGACATAGAAATAAGTCAGACATAAGAGCGATAAGGCAGACATAGAAATAAGTCAGACAGAGATAAAGCAGACATGATAAAGCCAGAGACAACGGACACAGAACATGTGACTTTGCATGCATGTATTTGTAAAGACATATGCTCCACAGGCAACAGAAAGATTTTGATGATTGAAGCCTTACCTAGCTTACAGACCAGGTGGTATGCCTCGGACCTGGAGTGATGCCTTGAATCCACAGACACAATGAACCTGCTGTTCAAACCAGCAATTTCTCCCTGGACCAGATCTGGGAGCTCGTCTGAAGGCTCCGAAGTGTTCTCCAGCTTCCTCTTCCTGCTGGGCGACGTGCTCGGTGCTCTGTGGATGTCAGTTCACCAAGGTGAGCATTCTGTAATTCAATTTCTAGTCCAAGGTATATAAGGAGTATGAAGAGCACCTCCATGGGGATCTAGGGTTAAAGGCGAGGGCTCGACTTCATCGCTGCAGTTTTCCCCATAGGCTCGGTCTCTCTCTGCAGAACGTTATGTCACCCGCCGAGAGCATCACTCAAAGCACGAACTCCAACGATGAACCCAGGGATCTTTGGGAACCAACTGCCGCAGCTCAAATTTTGAACCACGACCGACTGAACACAAGGTAAATGATTTGACCATTTCGCTGCGCAGACCCCCCTAGACTAGGATAGAATCACTTAACCTCCATCAGCAAGTGACAAAAGAGATAAGTGCTTGGAAATAGCAACCTCATTCATTCACCTTTTCTCTCCAATGTTTGTAACTTGAGGTTGCCAATCCCAAGCACAACCTTATTTAGTCGACCTTTACCCTATTCTTTTCGTTCTTGACACCATATGGGTTAGCAAACTAATCATGTTAAACTGCTACAGAAACCACCATTGTATGAACTGGTAAGATCCTAAGGGGCAGGCTTCCTGAAGGGGGCCAGTTATAGTTGGGGGTAACACACACAGACATCAAAAACAATAACACCAACAAGTTATTGATTAATTGTTATCTCTACACACAACAAAATCATTATAAAGTCAACAACCATTGTATTATGTGACGTGCTGAAAAATAATGCTGTCGCAGGTTACATTTGCATCTTCTTCTTCTTCTGCATTCATTCTCAATCTCCTGCTACCAAGCCCTGAACAGGACTTTGCAAGTAGCATGATGTAGTCCGGAGAATGGAATGCGTTGTGTTGCTAGTTTACAGATTGACTGCGATATTTGCACCTTTTGGTCCGACACATCTGACTTCAGCAGAAAATTTGCATCAATTTTTAATGGAGGGTGGATAAGAATAAAGTGGGAAAGATTTGAGCAGTCAGTCCCATTCCCCTGTCCCCTGCTACCTTAACTTTTACCGTACCACAGACGAGAAAGCCAAGGTGAGGGTCTTGGCTAGTGTGTTTGCCTGACCCTGACTAACATGTCTGATCAGTATGTTTTGTCCGACCCTGACTAACATGTCTGATCAGTATGTTATGCCTGACCCTAACTAACATGTCTGATCAGTGTGTTATGCCTGACCCTAACTAACATGTCTGATCAGTATGTTATGCCTGACCCAAACTAACATATCTGATCAGTATGTTATGCCTGACCCTAACTAACATCTCTGATTAGTATGTTTGCCCGACCCTAACATGTTTGATCAGTATGTTATGCCTGACCCTAACTAACATGTCTGATCAGTGTGTTATGCCTGACCCTAACTAACATGTCTGATCAGTATGTTATGCCTGACCCAAACTAACATATCTGATCAGTATGTTATGCCTGACCCTAACTAACATCTCTGATTAGTATGTTTGCCCGACCCTAACATGTTTGATCAGTATGTTATGCCTGACCCCAACTAACATCTCTGATCAGTATGTTTGCCCGACCCTAACATGTTTGATCAGTATGTTATGCCTGACCCCAACTAACATCTCTGATCAGTATGTTTGCCCGACCCTAACATGTTTGATCAGTATGTTATGCCTGACTAACTAACATCTGATCCGTATGTTATGCCTGACCCTAACTAACATGTTTGATCAGTATGTTTGCCTGACCAGATTCTAGCCTTCCTCTCCATGTGGCTGAGTTTAAAGTGGTAAATATTTGCACAATAAAGAGTTAGTCCCACTCTCTCATTCATTGCTACCTTGATCCAGTGGCAAGACATAGTCAAGACGACCAAAGGCACCACAGGATGCAGATTTTTTTCTCAGGGTTTACTTACTTAATTGGTGGGCCCATGTATGCTTCCAGGGCTGGGCCGAAGGTCCGGTACAGCGAGTGGTTCAGAGATGGTGCTGCGGAAAAGTGTGCGATGGCATCCAGCAATGGTTGACACATGTGACCATGAGCACTGGAACTGCTTGTACTTATCGTCTGAGTGACATGACAGAACACAAATTAACAAAATAATGTGACGACATCTTTCTGGATAAGAAATGGAGGGAGTATGTGGTTGCCCAGACACGTCACTAATAACGTTGTCAGTCATTACCACAGATCTAAGGAGTGGAGGGAGTTTGTGGCTGCCCAGACATGTCACTAATCACTTTGTCAGTCATTGACCATGGATTTTGGAACCAGAGAAACAAAAAGAAAGCAGAAATTAAAACAGCAAACACTTTAGGACATCAAAATTGCCTTCTAGTGCTCCTTAGGACATCAAATTGCCCTCTTATGACATCAAATTGTCTTCTTGTAACCCCTAGATCATTAAAATTGCCTTCTTGTGCACCTTAGGACATCAAATTGTCTTCTTGTGTCCTATAGGACATCAAACTGTCTTCTTGTGCACCTTAGAACATCAAATTGTCTTCTTGTGTCCTATAGGACATCAAATTGTCTTCTTGTGCACCTTAGGACATCAAACTGTCTTCTTGTGCACCTTAGGATATCAAAATTGTCTTCTTGTGTCATTTAGAACAGTAAAATTGTCTTCTTATGCCCCTTAGAACATCAAAATGGTTTTTTGTGCCCTTCTGGGTGTAGTTTGAGACCCCTAAATGTGCACCTATACAATGGTGTAAACCTTGAAGACACAACTAAACAAAGAACACCAAAGAAAACACTTTGAGAACCACTCACCAATTTTAAAAGAACTTGCTCACACTTTTCCAGAACATTGATTGGAACTCTATTAAAAAAAATTTTTAAAAGCCAGAATAAGAAATGAATCAAGGTCACAGTTGTTGTAGGAACAGTAAAATGTGCATCTGTGGAATGTTGTGGACTAGGATACAAATATAGACTAAGCACCAACTGTATCTTCTTTGCCCTTATCATCTTGAGGTGTGTATAAGTCATCAACCAATCCTCTCTAGGCAGACCTGTCCTGTTTTCTCCAGTGCTTTCACCTGTATTTCCTGTACCAGCCTACTCTGCATGTGTTCTTTGGTCCTCCTTCGCTTCTTTCTCCTGCCGAGGCGTGGCATGGCGAGGGTGTCCCCATGACTGTTGGGTGATACTTGAGGTTTTTGCAATGTGTAGTCTATTTATAGTCCAGAGTAGACCTCAACTGGAGAGAAGCAGAAAGCACAGCTCAAGATCGAACTTGCTGGAAGAGGGTTGTTAATGGCATATGCCCCGAAAGGCATTGACTGATTGAATTTCTGCTCTAATTATAGAACTGAGGTACAAACACGCAGATCAAGCTGCTAACATGATCCATAATAAATGTTAGTTAATCAACTGGAAAATGCAGCTCTAACTACTCAGCCTGAGTACTGACAATACTACTACTACTACTTCGTTCTCAATCTCCCGCTATCAAGCCCTTAAAAGGGCTTTGCAGGTAGTAAGATGTAGTCCAGAGAATGTAGTTTACTGCGCTATTTGCACCTTTCGGTTCGATACATTCGACTTCAACAGGCATTTTTGGGTATCGGGCTAGCCTTCCCTTTTCGATCCCTTCTCCTTAGCCAGTCTGACCTGCTGCAGCCTGTTATCCATGATCACTGCGTGGAGGTGTACAAGGGTCTTGGCAGTTCTGGGTCGCTGACCACTGCAGCTCATGCAATGCTCAGCATCAAGATCCATTGAAAAGGGTCTTGGCAGCTCTGGTTCGCAGGCCCTGACGCTAGCAGTCAGCTATGGGTCACTGACTGCTGCAGCTCATACGCTGATCAGCCTCTTGATCCCAGTACAGACATTAATTGCTGCTTCCAAATAATGAACACTGCAAGCCAATGTCAGCAGCTTGTATTCCTTACAGATGCCAACGTCAACAGCTTGTATTCCTTACAGATGCCAACGTCAGCAGCTTGTATTCCTTACAGATGCCAATGTCAGCAGCTTGTATTCCTTACAGATGCCAACGTCAGCAGCTTGTATTCCTTACAGATGCCAACGTCAATAGCTTGTATTCCTTACAGATGCCAACGTCAATAGCTTGTATTCCTTACAGATGCCAACGTCAATAGCTTGTATTCCTTACAGATGCCAACGTCAGCAGCTTGTATTCCTTACAGATGCAATGTCAGTTCTGCAAGTCCTCAATAATGATAAAATTCCAGTTAAGAAAGGCATTAGATTTTAAAAGCAAAGAGACTGAGATTGCTACAGTAGATATTATCACACTGTGGCATACCAGGAAATCAGATAGATGTTAGCAAACGAAGAGCAATAGAGATAGAGAAAGAGAGTGTCATACACGGCCTACCTTTTTTTAGGGTTCGACAGGATGTCTAACAGACTCTTCATCTTGTTATGATTTTTCTTGCTCTCTGGAAACAGACAAAACACAGACAATAACACATACATGAAAGAGAAAATGCACAAGTAACATATATGAAATGCTTAAATATGCTAAATAACAACAAGAATATAGTTAACTTTAATTATTATAAATAATTTTAACAAATAATAATAACCAACTTTAATTATTATAAATAATATAAATAATCAATTTAAACAAATAACAATTGCACTGAATAAAATAATATAAATAATATTAATTACAACTAATATAAATCAATAATATAAATATTGAAATAACATTATTACAAATTACAAATAAAAGACAGTGTAAAATATTATAAATAATATAAATAAACAATCTACACAACATAAATAGCAAATAACAGAACAAATAATATAAATTTCAATTAATATATATACGATTAATTATTATACATAACAAATAATATAAATAACAAATTACTATAAATAATACAGATAACATAAATAACAAATAATATAAAAACAAAATAACAAAAATAATAAAAAAATAAATTATAGATAATGTAAAAGAATTATAAATAATATTAACTATAAATCATGCTTTTTAAAATAATAATATAAACATTAATTATAAGTAATGGTTTTAAAAAATAATTAAATTAATAATATAAATACCAACAGAAGAGCAGCAGAGATGGCGCCATAACTGGCTGCGGGTATACATTACTCTTCTGTTTTAGTTCATTATGGATTCCGCCAGACCATGGTTTTGCCTGGAATTCACACTAGTCGACTTGTGTTCACGGAAATGTGGTGTTTTCCATTTGGACTGGTTAGTTTGTCCGTTTGGTGTGTTTTCTTCCGTCCGATTGTCCTGGAATGGACATCGGCTATATGAATAGCACTACAATTAAACATGTGTTTAATTTCGTCGTCTAGTTCACACGGCTGAACTTCACGAGATTGGCACCCTACGCCCTAGCTGAAGACAGTGTCGGCTTTGTGTGAAATTTAGACACAACTATAATGAACTGCCACCTGAAGAGAGATGGCCTCCGTCGGGTGGGTAGCGGCCCAAGACACACCGTTGTTTGTATGGTGGGAGCTAGTACTACAAACTGCAATAACGGTGCCTTAACGACCTTCTAGGTTATGGGACAGATGATGATGAAATACCAACAATTATTATCAATAATATAGCTAACTTAAATAACAACCAATATAAAAACATAAAATAACAGAAAAAACGAATAATATAAATAGCGTTAAAGTGTAAAGAAATTGACATATATACCGGTGAAATACATGATGTGGTAGGTAACAAAGAAATGCGTTTTTCTCTAACTTTCGCCCGCACATTAATGTCATTTAATACTTCAATACTAATATAATAATAATAATAATGTTCGCTTAGGCGTCTGAGGTCCGTTGTGTCGGTTTGTCGCATCCATGACCCTCTGCTACGGCGGGGTTTCAAGCCTCGTCCAGGACGGAGGTTGATATCTGCTGGAGCCACACCGTACGGCCTCTTCTGCGCCTCCATCCGGTCGAGGAAGTCTTTTGGCGATGAGGAACGACTTGTATAGTAGCTTATGTGCCAGGGTTTCCTGGTCCAGCCGCACAACATGACCGAACAAAGAAATTCGGCGGCGGTCAAGTGTTTCTGAGATTGGAAGTAGGCCTGTTTTGGAGGAGACCTCCGCGTTGCGCCAAGTCATGACATCGGATGCCCAGGATATGCCGCTGGTTGCGCATGTCGTGTTTCAGCAATTATATCTTTATTATGAATACTTCATGTTATGGATAGTTTAATGATGTGTCTTAGGATGTTTAGATCGTAATTGTAGCTCACTTTGTTCAATATTAATTTATTTAACCTTCAGCACGCCAGGAATTGTTTGAAAAAATTTGACCTAATTAATTTTCTTAATTTCTCGCCATGGTAGTCGTCTTAGAAAATTTTTATTTTTTATGTTTGTTTGTCAATAAATATGATTTTCTGGCGTGTAGACACACAATAGCATAACGAACATGTGGGTGTTATTGTTGTTGTTGTGTGTTTGATAGTTTTTGAGATTCAAAAAGACGAAGTTGAAAATTTATGAAAATCTCGGAAAAAATTTTGACTCGACCACTAGGCCTAGTCGCTTCGATAGAAAACCATGGAAACCACATCAACGTATCGATACTGTGTTTACAATATCGACACAACTGTTAGTTTCCAATTCAAACGTAGTTCTTTCATTTAAACAAACAAAATAAACAGATCTACTCAATAAAGATCTTTCCCAACAACCTACTTTCCCTTTTGCAAAAAGTCGGCTTGGTCTAAACGGCATATACAAAATTAAAACTGTTCAGAAGCCATTTGTAATCGCACATACGATACTTTAACCGGCAAACTATCGTGTATATATGGAGTATGTATTCAGCAGTAAAAAAATGGCTGTCGGGAGTGACTCCGTTCAAAAAATAAAAATTTTTTCCGTACACCGTTTTTGTAGGCCGAGTGTGTCAAGATGATCTGGACTGGGGCGTGCTGCAGGTTAAATAAAACTTCTGCGCACGGAATCCCAGACAGAAAAACACAAATCGGCAATAATTAGCCCGGGTTGAAATGGGTTAACTTGTCATTTAGTCATTGAGCTGGGAAAAGTTTTCAACTCTAGATTTTTCCTACCTTCGTCATTCTTCTTCTCCAGGTCCATGATGAAGATCCTCAATGGCTCTATGTATCTGGACAGCTTATCCAACTTCTTGACATATTCAATCTCCTCCTGGGAGGTGCTGGGAGGGCCAGGGCTGGGGTCATGCATGGCCGTGCCTGGGAAGATGCAGGTCATGTTTATTAGAACAATGAACACTCCCTGACAAGTTATACGAGTGCTTCAAATGAAAACCGCACATTTTTTTCTCTTCAAAACTTATCAAGAAGTGGGACACGATTGGATTATTTTCCTATTCGATCTGTCTTGAGTTTCTTCTTCTTCTTCTGCGTTCGTTCTCAATCTCCCGCTACCAAACCCTGCTAGGGCTTAAGTAGCAGAATGTAGTCCAGAGAACGGAAGGCATTGTGTCGTAGTTTACAGCTTGACTGCAATATTTGCACTTTTCTGTCCAAAACATCCGACTTCAGCAAGCATTTTTGGGGTACCGGGTTAGCATTCCCTCTTCGATCCCTTCTCCTTAGCCAGTCTGCCCTGCTGCAGCCTGTTATCCAGGATCACCGCGTGGAGGTGTAGAAGGGCCTTGGCAGCTCTCGTTCGCTGGCCCTGACGCAAGCAGTCAGCTATGGGTCGCTGACCACTGCAGCTCATGCGCTGCTCAGCGTCTTGATCCCTGTCTTGCGTTTGACGAAAGTTCCCCCTGTGGCCTACAACGTTCATGGATTCCTCTAGAAAAAACAAAACAATTTCTTCTGGGTTCCGCGTGAAACCACTCGCTGCATTTCTTCACCTGAAAGACTTTCCAGACTGAAGATGCAGCGCAGTGAATCAGCTGACAGTAAGCCAGCGACTTATAGCCGGTTGCTTGCATCGGGTGGTCAGCGAACTACAGCTGACTCAAGGCCCTATTCCTGCTCCAAGCAGCGGCCCTGGAAACATGCTGCACTACTGCAGTCTGGCTAAGAGAATAGGGATCACAGCTGGAAGGTAAATCTGGTTAGGCAAAAAAGCCAGCTGTAACAGGATGTGTTGGGCCGAAAGGTGCAGATACCGCAGTAAACTCAGGGTGTGTTGGGCCGAAAGGGGCAGATACCGCAGTAAACTCAGGGTGTGTTGGGCCGAAAGGGGCAGATACCGCAGTAAACTCAGGGTGTGTTGGGCCGAAAGGGGCAGATACCACAGTAAACTATGACGCAGTTTTACATAAGCTAATTTTCATGAAGTGAACACAAGGTTTTACAAGGGTTAATCTGCATGAAGTGAATGTACTTTTACAAGGGTTAATCTGCATGAAGTGAATGCAGTTTAACAAGGGGTAATCTGTATGAGTGAATGCAGTTTTATAAGGGCTAATCTGCTGAAGTGAATGCAGTTTACAAGGGCTAATCTGCTGAAGTGAATGCAGTTTTATAAGGGCTAATCTGCTGAAGTGAATGCAGTTTACAAGGGCTAATCTGCTGAAGTGAATGCAGTTTACAAGGGCTAATCTGCATGTAGCGAATGCAGTTTACAAGGGCTAATCTGCATGTAGTGAATGCAGTTTACAAGGGCTAATCTGCATGTAGTGAATGCAGTTTACAAGGGCTAATCTGCTGAAGTGAATGCAGTTTACAAGGGCTAATCTGCTGAAGTGAATGCAGTTTACAAGGGCTAATCTGCTGAAGTGAATGCAGTTTACAAGGGCTAATCTGCTGAAGTGAATGCAGTTTACAAGGGCTAATCTGCTGAAGTGAATGCAGTTTACAAGGGCTAATCTGCTGAAGTGAATGCAGTTTACAAGGGCTAATCTGCATGTAGCGAATGCAGTTTACAAGGGCTAATCTGCATGTAGCGAATGCAGTTTTACAAGGGCTAATCTGCATGTATCGAATGCAGTTTACAAGGGCTAATCTGCTGAAGTGAATGCAGTTAAGGGCTAATCTGCTGAAGTGAATGCAGTTTACAAGGGCTAATCTGCTGAAGTGAATGCAGTTTACAAGGGCTAATCTGCATGTAGCGAATGCAGTTTTACAAGGGAACAAGATAAAGACAATACATAAGACACAAAGCCCACATCAGAAAGTGGAAATTTCAGTTTCTCTCAATTCCTTTCGCTCGTTTCCTTCTTTCAATTCATTTTACCTGTCTCTCTCTTTCAATTCATTTCTCTCTCTCTTTCAATTCCCTTTGCCCGTTTCTCTTTCAATTACTTTCGCTCCCTGACTAATGTAAACAAGTAAACATAAATAAATAGCACGAGTCAACACATCGTCCAGACTGGCAATAAGAAGGTAGATACGAACCAGGGGTATGAAGCATGGTGGTGGGCGACGGGACCCCCATTCTGACAGCTGGCGAGGACATCACTCCAAAACAGTTTGACGATGGAGACGGTAACATGGTGACGGGAGACCTGTTCGAGGGTAAGTATATCAGCAGTCCATGAGTTCAGATAATGTAAAAATAAATAATTAAATAGAAGCTACACTTAACGCCTTTATAGAAGGCTCTGCAGTCTGTATACTAACTTAACAGCTTTATAGAAGGCTCTGCAGTCTGTATACTAACTTAACAGCTTTATAGAAGGCTCTGCAGTCTGTATACTAACTTAACGCCTTTATAGAAAGCTCTGCAATCTGTATACTAACTTAACAGCTTTATAGAAGGCTCTGCAGTCTGTATACTAACTTAACGTCTTTATAGAAGGCTCTGCAGTCTGTATACTAACTTAACGTCTTTATAGAAGGCTCTGCAGAGTCTGTATACTAACTTAACGTCTTTAAAGAAGGCTCTGCAGTCTGTGTACTAACTTAACGTCTTTATAGAAGGTTCTGCAGTCTGTATACTAACTTAACAGCTTTATAGAAGGCTCTGCAGAGTCTGTATACAACCAGTTTCTTTAACTTCACTTGATCTAATAACTATGCGCATACAATCTATTCTTGAATGCATTAATTGTCCCTGTCTCCACTATTTCCTGTAGCAACACATTCCAAGAATTTACCACTCTCTAACTAAAAAAAATATTTCCTAATATCTAATTTGGACCTTTAACTAATCTTTAACTAATATGTGGCTGTCTTTCTTCATAACTAATTCTGGAATCCCACTATCAGCTTTGTCGCTCTTCTTTGTATTCCTTTGCATGTTTATATCTACGATAAGGACTCTACGTCTGTTCACAGTACGCCGATCTATGTCTAACTAATGATTTATACAGTTTGACTACTACTTCCTTGCCCTTATGTTTAATATTTCAGACTCACGCGTTCCTGGCCACTCACTTCCTGGTAATATGGCTTCCAACTCGAGCTGTATTGTATCACTGTCATTCATCATGTCTTGTTTTGTTGTTGTGATTTGTTTCTGGCGATGACCTTGTGGCCACAATGTGGATTTGGCTTGGCTTCGTTCGTTCTCAATCTCCCGCTACCAAACCCTGAAAGGGCTTAAGTAGCAAAATGTAATCCAAAGAACGGAAGGCGTTGTGTCGTAGTTTACAGCTTGACTGCAATATTTGCACCTTTCTGTCCAACACATCCGACTTCAGCAAGCATTTCTTGAGTACCGGGTTAGCATTCCCTCTTCGATCCCTTCTCCTTAGCCAGTCTGCCCTGCTGCAGCCTGTTATCCAGGATCACTGCGTGTAGGTGTAGAAGGGTCTTGGCAGCTCTGGTTCGCTGGCCCTGACGCAGCTTATGCGCTGCTCCGCATCTTGATACCCAATGTGGATTTAACTTTTGTATATTTTTTTTTTGGTCCTGGAGCTGTTACTTTGTCTTTGCCCTCAAACTCCCGCTACCAAGCTCCGAACAAAATTCATTGTGTAGAAATTTACAAGTTGACTGCGATATTTGCACCTTTCAGTCCGACGCATCTGACTTCAGCAAGCATTTTTGGGTATCAGGTTAGCCTTCCCTACATGATTCTCCTTACCCAGCATGCCCTGCTGCAGCCTGTTATCCAGGATCATCACGTGGAGGCGGAGAAGGGTCTTGGCAGCTCTGGTTCGCTGACCTCCGCAGCTCATGCACTGCTCAGCATCTTGACCCTGGAGCTGTCATTGAGTCTTCTATCTAATTATTTCTCAAATGTGTGCCTGTTTGTATTTCCAAAAGAAATTTTGGAAAAAGTTGCAGTAGCTATCCTCACATCCTGAGCGTGTCGATGAAGGTAGACCCGGGGTCCTTCAGGCGGTTGTGCTATGCTTGGCTTTATCTACTTACTACTACAGGGATCACATCGATCCATCACTTGTTAGCCAGGCAGCCATGAAAACAGCACGTTTCCAGGGAGGGCTATGATTAGGCCGAGGCAAGGGTCTTGGCCAGTATATTTTTGCTTTGACCCTGACTAACATGTCTGATCAGTTTATTTTGCCTGATCCTGACTAACATGTCTGATCAGTAAATTTTGCCTGATCAGACTTCAGTCTTCCTCCTCACCCCCTGGAGGTGGAATAGGGTCTTTGACAGCTCCGATTCGGCAGACCCTGATAAAAGCAAGCAGCTGTCAGTCACTGACTGCAGTCATGTCATTCACCGCACCTTCTGCTCTAACGTTCCCTTCTAATATCAATGGTAGAGAAACATGCCACTGGATCTTACCCTTGAGCCGGAGACTGGATCGGCATTCCAGGTCCCTGCATATTTACATCTCGAACCTGCAACAAATTCAGAAGCAGGCCAGAACCACGTAAAACACTAAAGAAAGATGAATTTCAATGAACCTTTCAAGGTTCAAATAAATACAAAAGTAAATCAATCAAAATAACTCAGCTTCATATGAAGCACAGGACTTTATATATGAGGGACGTTCAAGCCAAACTGGGACTTTTTTTTTTGTAATGAAAAAATAATTTTTTTTCAAGAAGTTAAAATTTATTTTTCTGTATTTTATTTTACGTGTTTGCCTCACTAGTTTCTACTGGCAGAGGCGCGCCTATTCCACCCTAGACCATAGTTAATCGCTTGGAGCGAGGTCTGAGCTGTAAGGTGGATGTGGCAATACCTCCCAGTCGAGTTGCTGCAGTGTGGTGAGCCATATGAGGTCGAGCATTATCTTCCAGGAGCAGGATGGGATCATCACTCATGGATGTATAGCCTTTTCTAAAATGTTTACAGCATTTAAATGTCTTACTGCAGCTGAGTGTCTCATCACCGCATTGTGAATGCAGTCTGTTGTAAATTTCCACAGGTGGTTTGTTAAGAGCAGCTATAAATGGCGCCTATCTGGCTGGGGGTCTACTTAGCTCTAGTGTTTATCTATTAAGATGGGACTCGTACAACGGTTAAATCACTCTCCAAAAAACTCTGGAGTCTTCTAAAGTACAACACAGATTTAAGCGGATTATAAATAATTGAAAGCAAGCAGAATGCAAAGAAGAAAAAGAAAAATTGAAATTTCCAAATTAGAACTGCAACTTCAATGAACCATCCTCCCATACTCTCCGGCATGTTACACAACCTCGCCAGGAACTTTTCATCCGGCACTAAATCTGATTCCTAGATAGTAAACAAATTTGTCACCTCCTGTCATAGACAGCCCTTATTAGTCATTTGTGATAAAACTATTAGCATTAATTAACATATGATAGAAGTGCATAAAGTGTGGTCTATGAACGGCCCCCGAGGAGTATTTGTAGCCTCGGAGGAGGATCCATAGATACCAATTTATGAACCACTCTCAAAGGCTGCCTGTGTACTTACTGGCATGTACTGTCCTGTCATATTCATGGGAACCATTGTCCGGACGGGACCAGTAGGACCTGGATAGCCCATCTAGAGGATGGATTGAGAAACAAGGACATACAATACATATCACTTTTAACCAGAATATCACATTACAAGCCAAATTATTACTACTTCCTCATACTCCATAGGGTCACAGTGCAAGCTGGCCTTCTGCTCATCAGCATCAGGTGCCATGCCAGATTACATATGCGATCATGGACCCTAAACAACTCTCTTTCCCTGATGTAAGAATTCAGTTCTGTAGTTGATGCTCTCCTATGCCCCGCACTCAGACCGTCTGTTATATCTTCTTTGTCGTCATTTGTTCTCAAACTCTCGCTACCAAACCCTGAAAAGGGCTTTGCAAGTAGCAGAATGCAGTCCAGAGAACGGAATGTCTTGTAGTTTACAGCTTGACTACGATGTTTGCACCTTTCAGTCTGACACATCCGACTTCAGCAAGGCTTTTTTGGGTACCTGGTTAGCCTCCCCTCTTTGATCCCTTCTCCTTAGCCAGTCTGCCATGCTGCAGCCTGTTATCCAGGATACATGGAGGTGTAGAAGATCTTGGCAGCTCTGGTTCGCTGGCCCTGACGTTAGCAGTCTGCTATGGGTCGCTGACCGCAGCAGCTCATCTCTGGTTCGCTGGCCCTGACACTAGCAGTCAGCTACAGGTTGCTGAACGCTGCAGATCTCGCGATGCTCAGCATCGTGATCCTATCTGTCATGTCTCTGTTTTCCTCTGTCTCTCTCAGCTGAAATTTTGCCTGCTGTAAAAACATTTTCCATACCTTCTTCTTCGCTCGTTCTCAATCTCCCGATGCCAAGCCCTGACCAGGGCTTTACAAGTAGCAGGATGCAGTTCGGAGAACGGAATGCGTTGTGTCACTAGTTTACACCTTGACTATGATATTTGCACCTTTCGGTCCGACACATCCATCTTCGGCAGGTCCATACCTTCCATGCTCATGATATGTCCTAAAAACACTAATTGTTTCTTACAAATGTCGTTGAAAAGGTTTCATTGTGTGCTCACTTCTAACAGTATATAGGCATTAGATCTTAAACCACTAGGGTAGAAAGATTTCCAACACTTGGTACTGAACCTAGGAAGCACATCTAGAACGGATTTAGACACAGAATAACATACAACACTGGCCACTTTACGGTTAGCTCAGAACCAGCAACCGCTACAGAGTCGCCTTGAAAGTGTAGCCGAGAAGCTTCAACGTTGATGTCACCTTCTGAGAGTTGCTTTCACGGAACTGCTGCCCCTGGTGTGCTAGCATCACCAGTGGTGCTCAGATCACAGAGCAAAAGTTCATAATGAAGGTTCAGAGCAGATGTGCCATTCAAAAAAACAAAATGTACAATGACTATACAGTCGACTGCTCCCATGAGTGTCCTGGTTGCGGCAAAGTCTGCCATGCCAGGATGAGTCTCTATAGCCATATGAGTACACATCTCGCAAATCCGACGATGTCTACATCTTCGTTTGCGATGGGCAATAATTATTATTATTATCATCACTATGACAACCTAAACTATCACTACCTCTTCTTACTCCATTCTGCTGCCAACAAAGCATAGGCTCACAACAGCCTGCTTGTCCTTTGATACCAAACAGCACTACTATTCCAGGTTGGAAGGTTTCCCGATGTTTGGTACTGACAATGATCAGTTTCCGAAACAGAAGGACATACAACACTTGTCGCTTTGTGACTGAAGATCACATCACAAGGCAAATAACTTCTTAATATTTTCCGTTCCAACAGCGCGAGATTACAACGATTTGGCTCCATTCCACTAGCGTTGTATGCCGCCAGTTCTAGGGTCATAGCTGTATCGCATATAAACTACGAAGTTAATTCCATTTAAACAGCTGAACATACTGCTCTTTTGATTGTAGAGAGTGCATGGTTAGACAAAAACAAAGGCGATTTTAAGAATTCTGTTATATTTTGGAAATGATTTCTTCTGTTTCTCACTTACATTTGAAGATTCACCCATTATTGAGAATGGGGGAGTTAAGTTTCTGCAACAGATTTTTCGGCGGTAGATCTATTTAGTTTGTATATGTTGATACAATGACGACATTTACAGTCAAAGTGACCTTTACGGTCAACATCGATAGTAGTTTACAAAAAATTACAACAATAACAGCAAGTACTTAATTAATATATGTCTCTAGACACACAAACAAAAACACAAAAATTAGAGGTTCTAAAAATCGTGCTGAAAAATTATGCAGATACAGGAAATAGACGTAATTTTGTAATCTCGAAAGCAAAAGGTTAATCTATTGTTACTTCTTTATGAACCAATTGGTCATCACTTCCTGATAGTGGCAGAGACAGTAAACAAGGTGACACTAGTCAGTAACTCATGCCCGAGTTAAGTTAACCAGAGCTGTCCAATACCCTATTCTGCTTTCCAATTGGAGTGCTGGAAACAGACTGCATCCTGAGAGAAACAAGATTGAATAAGCATCTTCAGTCCTGGTTCCATAAACAACCATCTTCTGGCTACAGGATGGAGTTATGGACCCCATGCTAGATAGGTTATGGCTACAGGATGGAGTAATGGACCCCATGCCAAACTGGTTATGGCTACAGGATGGAGTAATGGACCCCATGCTAGATAGGTTATGGCTAGAGGATGGAGTAATGGATCCCATGTCAGGCATATTTTGGCTACAGGATGGAATAATGAACCCCGTGCCCAACAGGTTCTGGCTACAGGATTGAGTAATGGACTCCATGCTAGATAGGTTATGGCTACAGGATGGAGTAATGGACCCCATGCCAAACTGGTTATGGCTTCAGGATGGAGTAATGGACCCCATGCTAGATAGGTTATGGCTACAGGATGGAGTAATGGACCCCATGTCAGGAATATTTTGGCTACAGGATGGAATAATGGACCCCATGCCAGATAGGTTATGGCTACAGGATGGAGTAATGGACCCCATGCTGGACAGGTAACTATTCTTGACTCCACTTTTGGACCCCAAAGACACACAGGAGTCTGGGACTCTGAATTAGAAAAAAAAAATGAGATAACGAAACTGACAAATGACATGTGGAGAGGCATCATCTCCTATGCCAGTCGGTCTTGAACGAGAACAACAAATGAAACTTGAACGAACTTGCCAGCTGTACTTACACCTGCAGATGACGACTGCATCGGTTGTCCGGGTACTCCAGGCATTGACTGGGGTGAGGTGACCATGAAGGCATCCTGGCGCTACAAAACAAGAGGCTTGGTTTAATGTGCGGGAAAAATAATAAAACCTGCACACTTACCATATTTCTTCGATGTTGCAGCCATGACAAGACACACCCCCTAATTTCAGCATCCTATTTTGCGGCCATGACAAGACACACACCCTAATTTCAGCACCTTTTTTTGCGGCCATGACAAGACACACCCCCTGTTTCAGCACCATATTGTGGCCATGACAAAACACGCCTCCTAATTTCAGCACCATATTGTGGCCATGACAAGACACGCCTTCTAATTTCAGCACCATATTGTGGCCATGACAAGACACGCCTTCTAATTTCAGCACCATATTGTGGCCATGACAAGACACGCCTTCTAATTTCAGCACCGCACATCATATCAGCGTCAATCTGCCAGGTATGGTCCATATGCGATGAAGCCAGCAACATTTTGTATGCATCTTGATTCTTTGCAACATTGTATCACAGATGACTGAGATATTTTGTTAAACTGTCTTGCAGGATCAAGATGCTGAGCTGCTGAGGTCACTGACCCAAAGCTGGCTTCTAGTGCCACGGCCAGTGACGCAGAGCTCCCAAGACCCTTCTACACCTTCACGTAGTGATCCTGCTGCAACAGAGAAGACATTGAAGAGAGAAGGCATCCAACAGAGACGGCATCTAAGAGAGAAGGCATCCAACAGAGAAGACATCCAACAGAGACGGCATCTAAGAGAGAAGGCATCCAACAGAGAAGACATCCAACAGAGACGGCATCTAAGAGAGAAGGCATCCAACAGAGACGGCATCTAAGAGAGAAGGCATCCAACAGAGAAGACATCCAACAGAGAAGACATCCAACAGAGAAGACATCCAACAGAGAAGGCATCCAACAGAGACGGCATCTAAGAGAGAAGGCATCCAACAGAGAAGACATCCAACAGAGACGGCATCTAAGAGAGAAGGCATCCAACAGAGACGGCATCTAAGAGAGAAGGCATCCAACAGAGAAGACATCCAACAGAGAAGACATCCAACAGAGAAGACATCCAACAGAGAAGACATCCAACAGAGACGGCATCTAAGAGGGAAGGCATCCAACAGAGAAGACATCCAACAGAGAAGACATCCAACAGAGAAGACATCCAACAGAGAAGACATCCAACAGAGACGGCATCCAACAGAGAAGACATCCAACAGAGAAGACATCCAACAGAGACGGCATCCAACAGAGAAGACATCCAACAGAGAAGACATCCAACAGAGAAGACATCCAACAGAGACGGCATCTAAGAGGGAAGGCATCCAACAGAGAAGGCATCCAACAGAGAAGACATCCAACAGAGAAGACATCCAACAGAGAAGACATCCAACAGAGAAGACATCCAACAGAGAAGACATCCAACAGAGAAGACATCCAACAGAGAAGACATCCAACAGAGAAGACATCCAACAGAGAAGACATCCAACAGAGAAGACATCCAACAGAGAAGACATCCAACAGAGAAGACATCCAACAGAGACGGCATCCAACAGAGAAGACATCCAACAGAGACGGCATCCAACAGAGAAGACATCCAACAGAGAAGACATCCAACAGAGACGGCATCTAAGAGGGAAGGCATCCAACAGAGAAGACATCCAACAGAGAAGACATCCAACAGAGAAGACATCCAACAGAGACGGCATCCAACAGAGAAGACATCCAACAGAGAAGACATCCAACAGAGAAAACATCCAACAGAGACGGCATCTAAGAGGGAAGGCATCCAACAGAGAAGACATCCAACAGAGAAGACATCCAACAGAGAAGACATCCAACAGAGACGGCATCTAAGAGGGAAGGCATCCAACAGAGAAGACATCCAACAGAGAAGACATCCAACAGAGAAGACATCCAACAGAGAAGACATCCAACAGAGAAGACATCCAACAGAGAAGACATCCAACAGAGAAGGCATCTAAGAGAGAAGGCATCTAAGAGAGAAGGCATCCAACAGAGAAGACATCCAACAGAGAAGACATCCAACAGAGACGGCATCCAACAGAGAAGACATCCAACAGAGAAGGCATCTAAGAGGGAAGGCATCCAACAGAGAAGACATCCAACAGAGAAGGCATCTAAGAGGGAAGGCATCCAACAGAGAAGGCATCGAAGAGGGAAGGCTAACCTGGTACCCAAAAACGCGACGTTGAAGTTGGATGTGTCGGACTGAAAGTTTACAGCAGGCTGCGATGCCTGTGCCTTTTGACCCGAGACATCAGATTTCAGCACAGCATTTTTTGGGACTGGGTTTTGCTTTTCCTCTATGACCCCTAATCTCATAACCAGGCTGCAGTCTGTTTCCAGCACCGCTACTTGGAAGTGAATAGGGTCTTGGTCAGTTATGAGTCACTCACCCTGATGCAAACAATCGGTTATGAGCCACTAGCCAAAATCAGCTCATTCACCGCCGGCTTCTCAAGCCCGCAATTAATTACAGCACCCTGAACCAATAAAATTAAAAGTTGCAATCCTAAGGAGCATAATTACCACACACACAATTAATAACATCAATCAATTTACTGAGAGGGATCAAGATGCTGATCAGCGCATGAGCTGTAGCGGTCAGCGACCCATAGCTGCCAAGACCCTTCTACACCTCCATGCGTTGATCGTGGATAACAGGCTGCAGCAAGGCAGACTGGCTAAGGAGAAGGGATCGAAGAGGGAATGCTAAACCGGTACTAAAAAAATGCTTGCTGAAGTTGGATGTGTTGGACCGAAAGGTACAAATATCGCAGTCAAGCTGTAAACTACGACACAACGCATTCCGTTCTCTGGACTACATTCTGCTACTTAAGCCCGTGTCAGGGTTTAGTTACGGGAGATTGAGAACGAACGAAGCCAAGCCAAGCTACTGAGAATAAATGTTAAATGATTGGTCAATTGTGCACTTGAGCGTTGGCCCACAGAGATGAACCTCCACAGAAAACTGTTTGGAAGCCTTGGAAAACTCTCCACTATAGCAACCTTTAGCCTTAGGCACTCCAATATATTTTATTTTTAAATTTGACCTAATTAATTTTCTTAATTAGTCGCTATGGTAGTCGTCTTTCAAAATTTTTAATTTTTATGTTTGTTTGTCAATAAATATGATTTTCTGGCGTGTAGACACACAATAGCATAACGAACTTGTGGGTGTTATTGTTTTTGTTGTGTGTTTGTTAGTTTTTGAGATTCAAAAAGATGAAGTTGAACATTTATGAAAATCTCTGGAAAAATTTGGACTCGACCACTAGGCCTAGTCGCTTCGATAGAAAACCATGGAAACCACAACAATGTATCGATACTGTGGTTACAATATCGCCACAACTGTTAGTTTCCAATTCAAACGTAGTTCTTTCATTTAAACAAACAAAATAAACAGATCTACTCGATAAAGATCTTTCCCAACAACCTACTTCACCTTTCGCAAAAGTCGGCTTGCTCCAACGGCGTATACAAAATTAAAACTGTTCAAAAGTCATTTGTAATCGAACATAAGATACTTTAACCGGCAAAATATCGTGTATATATGGAGGACGTATTCAGCAGTAAAAAATGGCTGTCGGGAGTGACTCCGTTCAAAAAAAAAAAAAAAAAAATTTTTTCCGCACACCGTTTTTGTTGGCCAGGAAGGATGGTTTTCTTCTAACATTGGCGTGCTAAAGGTTAGACTTAGCACTTGACCTCATGTGTCAAACGAGGGGTAGACAAATGATTTATTAGATAGTGTATCACTTTCCTCTGAATTGAAAGCCAACTTGACCTTCAGTTTTCGATTCTTCAAAATCATTTGTTGAGCAGTTGATGCCTGGATTATTCCATTATATTGTCCTCCGGGTCTACGATGAAGAAGAAGAAGTACGATGAAGTCCTTCGGGTCTCCGGCAGGTTTGCACGAAAATATGGAATTACTGTCATTTCTCAAACAACGAACATATGCTTCGCTAATGTAGAATTTTTTTACTTGCTACTCTTCCATGTTTTTCTGCATACACAATAACTTTGCTTCTTAGCGCACAAGGTTCGGATCATGCTGTGTTCAGTTTGGCAGATACAGGTTTTTTTTTCAGTGAGATCATGCAAGTGCCAGCATCACGAGTTGCCTCAACTACTAGTCTTGCCAATGGGCCAAGGTAGCTTGGGACCAGAGTGAGGTTGATGACCAGCGCTGCTTCTTCCTCGCTATAATCTAAATATAGCACAAGTTACATCATCAAGACAAAACCGTCTGTTGATGTCACCATCATCGCTTGAGATGGACAACTAACTTTTAATTTTTTCATTCCCTAATATTTTGGACCTCAGGACGCACTTTTCTTTCTTGTGCAAAACTTAAACACAGGATCACTTAGTTGTAATCTAGGGGGTCTCTGTGGCAAAGTGGTCAAGTCGTTTGCCTCGTGTTCAGACGATTGGGGGTTCGAGTTCGAGCTGCGACGGTTGGTCCATGATGTCAATTTTTTCCGGAGATCCCTGGGTTCATCGCTGGAGCTACAAAGTCCGTGCTTTGTGCGATGCTCTCGACAGATGAAGTACCGATCTGCCAAGAGAGACCGAGCTAAGTGGGGAAAACCCGAGGCAATGAAATTGAGCCCCTGCTGGAATTTTTTTTGTTTTGGTGTATTTCTTAAAGTAAAGATTCACTGAAATTGCGGGATTATAGTTGCATAATCGTTTGTTATTTTTAAAAATTATGAGACCTCATCCACACATTATTCAACTCTAAAGCAGCACACAAATAACGTAATTCCTGGGTTTTTTTTGGCGTTGGCCTTATTTCTCCATTCCCCAAGGCGGTGTGCAGTGCATCCTACTTCAGCATGCATTTTATTTTAAATTTTTTTTTTTTTGCGTTCGCCTTATTTATCTATTCCCCAAGGCGTGTGTGCGTTACACTGTGGTTTTTATTTTGCGCCTGTCGGCCCAGTGCATCCGACTTCAGCGTGAATTTTATGTAAGGGTCTGCTTCCTCCTGCATTTTCTAAGGGTTTGCTTCCCCGGGGTAACGGCCGGTGCTGTGATGGGGATCGAACCCAGCACCTTCTGATTGTGAGCCGTGCCACTTAACCACTAGGCCACGCCGTCCCCACTAGCATGCACTTAATGTAAGGGTCTGCTTCTTCCTGCAATTTCTAAGAGTTTGCTTCCCTGGGCTAACAGCCGGTGCTGTGATTGAGGAGCAAACCCAGCTTTTTTGGGTTGTGAGCCGTATCACTTAACCACTAGCCCACACCATCCCGAATAACGCAAACGTAATGACTTTCCATGGACAGAAATCCATAAGTGGAGATGTTCTGAAAGTTACACCTAGTTGTTAGTTACAGTTTTTTTCACATTTTACTGAAGCTGAAAAAGTGCTCAGAAATAAAATCCCCAATGAACATCAGCATTCACAATTTACGCTCCTCCAAATAGAATGTTTCAGCAAATTATATGCACACACACATTTATATTATACACACTAGCATGACTGTGAAGGATCTTGAACCTTTACTGAATTTGTGAACTGTTACTACCATTGCTTGATAAAAATGAGGTCTCCGCCTCCTCGTTTCACTTTCATCGCTCGACTAGATAAAGAAATTGAAATGTTGATATCAGAACGATCTATATCTTCATCGTCACTATCATTAGCAATAACATAATCTATCTATTACCGAGCTTGTACTGTAAAAAACTATTTGGTCTGTCTAAAGGGGCGTGGGCTATCTATTACCCAGCTTGTACTGTAAAAAACTATTTGGTCTGGCTGAAGGGGAGTGGGCTATCTATTACAGAGCTTGTACTGTAAAAAACTATTTGGTCTGGCTGAAGGGGAGTGGGCTATTTATTACTGAGCTTGTACTGTAAAAAACTATTTGGTCTGGCTGAAGGGGAGTGGGCTATCTATTACAGAGCTTGTACTGTAAAAAACTATTTGGTCTGGCTGAAGGGGAGTGGGCTATTTATTACTGAGCTTGTACTGTAAAAAACTATTTGGTCTGGCTGAAGGGGAGTGGCCTAGATTCATAGCTGCCCCCCCCCCCCCAATTTTTCCTGAATCTAAGTACGAAAATAAAATCTTTTTGAATGAATTCCACGCCAACTCTTCAGAAATGAAAAGTACAAATTCTGGACTTGGGCAATAACCAAAATAAAACATTTAGAAGTAGGAATGGGAAAATATGTGATTTTGTTAGTCAATACATTGGCTCCTGGGTTTTCTGAAAAGTTCCGGAAGTGACCATCAGCGTATGGGAGTGAATGAGTTAAACTACAGCACACCGTCCTTTCCAAGATGGACGCAGAAGAAGAAGAAATAGAAAAACACCAACAATGCATTACAAAATACTGGGCGGCACAAACAAACAAACGAGACGTACATGAAGCTGGGGTGGTCTCTGAGCCATCCCACCTCTGGCATGTAGCAACATCTGTTGGCGTACCATCTGCGGTGGCTGCTGGTTGATTGGCCCACTCATTCCGTGCATTCCTTGCATCATACCACCTGAACAGAAAAGTGGAATAGTCTGCGATGAGAAGTAGGTCAAGGTCTCATCAAGGTCAAAGTTACACAGGTCAGCAACTAACATCTACCTATCTATAATAATAATTGACAATCACAAGCGAAGATGGTGACAGCATTAGACTTGTGCTGCAAAAAGTGCTCTCATATGGCTGTAAAGACCAATCCAAGCATGGCAGACTTTTCTGCACCCAGGGTACATATCTAAGGAGTTGTCATGAGCTCTGTTCTTCCAAGAGTATGGTTTCTTTGAGCCTCCGTGTCTGTTCTGAGCTCACAATATAGCAACTGTGTGGAGATGCGATCATCGGGCTTGCAAGCACATATTCCGTCCATCTAATCTGGGCCTTCTGCAGAAGTGTATGGAATTTCAGTTAGGCCATTTTGTCCTGCCCCCTGATACTGAGCAGTCTACACAGACAGCTCAAGTAAAAACGATTGAGCTGTCTGGTGCATTTGCTATACATCGTCCATGTTTCACAGGCATACAGCAGAGTGGTTAACCCCACAGTACGATACACTTTTACCTTGGTGATGACACTGATGAGGAAGAAATATGCCCAAATGAACATACGAAATGAAGAAATATGACCAAGTTAACATCTACAAAAGGAAGAAATATGACCAAGTGAACATCTACAAAAGGAAGAAATATGACCAAGTGAACATCTACAAATGGAAGAAATATGACCAAGTGAACATCTACAAATGGAAGAAATATGACCAAGTGAACATCTACAAATGGATGAAATATGACCAAGTGAACATCTACAAATGGAAGAAACATGACCAAGTGAATATCTACAAAAGGAAGAAATATGACCAAGTGAACATCTACAAAAAGAAGAAATATGACCAAGTGAACATCTACAAAAACAATGTGCTTGATTATGCAAAGATGATGGACAGATCATTAAACGGACACACCACAATCAGAACAAACATTTTCAGGCAGACATTCACAGAAGTGAAAACTAAAAGTGAGAATCGAACCTTGCTGTGTCCGTCCCATGGCTCCACCCCCCTGACCTGCTAGGCTCTGTAAGGCATTGATTGGATCTTGGTCTTGGCCAGGCATTGCCCCTTGGGCTCTCATTCCTGCCCCCATTCCCACCTGACCCATAGTTTGAGGCACCATGCCAGGCTGGCCAAGCTTCTTCTCTCTATCTGCAAATACACAAACAATGTATGAGTCAACATAAGCTGAGAATAGAGAGTAGATGGTAACATAAATATGGGGCAATAAAGGCTGAGAATAGAGAGTAGATGGTAGCATAAATATGGGGCAATAAAGGCTGAGAATAGAGAGTAGATGGTAACATAAATATGGGGCAATAAAGGCTGAGAATAGAGAGTAGATGGTAACATAAATATGGGGCAATAAAGGCTGAGAATAGAGAGTAGATGGTAACATAAATATGGGGCAATAAAGGCTGAGATTAGGGAGTAGATGGTAACATAAATATGGGACAATAAAGGCTGAGAATAGAGAGTAGATGGTAACATAAATATGGGGCAATAAAGGCTGAGAATAGAGAGTAGATGGTAACATAAACATGAGGCAATAAAGGCTGAGAATAGAGAGTAGATGGTAACATAAATATGGGGCAATAAAGGCTGAGAATAGAGAGTAGATGGTAACATAAATATGGGGCAATAAAGGCTGAGAATAGAGAGTAGATGGTAACATAAATATGGGGCAATAAAGGCTGAGAATAGAGAGTAGATGGTAACATAAATATGGGGCAATAAAGGCTGAGAATAGAGAGTAGATGGTAACATAAACATGAGGCAATAAAGGCTGAGAATAGAGAGTAGATGGTAACATAAATATGGGGCAATAAAGGCTGAGAATAGAGAGTAGATGGTAACATAAATATAAGGCAATAATGCCTGAGAATAGAGAGTAAATGGTAACATAAATATGGGGCAATAAAGGCTGAGAATAGAGAGTAGATGGTAACATAAATATGGGGCAATAAAGGCTGAGATTAGGGAGTAGATGGTAACATAAATATGGGACAATAAAGGCTGAGAATAGAGAGTAGATGGTAACATAAATATGGGGCAATAAAGGCTGAGAATAGAGAGTAGATGGTAACATAAACATGAGGCAATAAAGGCTGAGAATAGAGAGTAGATGGTAACATAAATATGGGGCAATAAAGGCTGAGAATAGAGAGTAGATGGTAACATAAATATAAGGCAATAATGGCTGAGAATAGAGAGTAAATGGTAACATAAATATGGGGCAATAAAGGCTGATAATAGAGAGTAGATGGTAACATAAATATGGGGCAATAAAGGCTGAGAATAGAGAGTAGATGGTAACATAAATATGAGACAATAAAGGCTGAGAATAGAGAGTAGATGGTAACATAAATATGGGGAAATAAAGGCTGAGAATAGAGAGTAGATGGTAACATAAATATGAGGCAATAAAGTCTGAGAATAGAGAGTAGATGGTAACATAAATATGAGGCAATAAATAACTAGCAGATGTCTACATTCAGAGAAATAAAGACATATCTAAATTCGAGGCGTTTTCAAATGAAATTGGACCAAACTGCAACAAGTGAACGTAGGTACGATGCTCAAGATGAGGTCACTTCTGGTGTAAACACATACTAACCGTCATTATCCTCCGACTCAGTTTCCGCAGCAGACCGTTGAAAACATGGCGGGTGTGATACGGAATCCGTCCAGAGTTGATCAGCGAGCGGTGATTCAGTTTGTAACAGCTGAAGGATGTCGACCAGTTGACATTCATCGCAGAATGCAGGCAGTGTATGGTGATAAAAGTGTGTCGAAGACAATAGTGAAGAACTGGACAAGGATGTTTAAAGGACGTGAGTTAACACAACAATATGCACCTGACCTGGTCTCGGAAGATCTTTCCTTAATTCCCGTCCATCTTTAAACATCCTTGTCCAGTTCTTCACTATTGTCTTCGACACACTTTTGTCACCATACACTGCCTGCATTCTGCGATGAATGTCAACTGGCCGACATCCTTCAGCTGTTAGAAACAGAATTACCGCTCGCTGATCAACTCTGGATGGATTCCGTATCACACCCGCCATGTTTTCAACGGTCTGCTAAGGAAACTGAGTCGGAGGATAATGAAATTTTGCAAACTTGACAGTATGTGATGTTTACATCAGTAGTAGCACCATCATGTGCATCGTAAGTATGTTCACTTTTTGCAGTTTGGTCTGATTTCATTTGGCACGCCTCGTAGTTAGTAATTGTAAAGGATAAAGCGGAAGCAGGGGGGGGGGGGGGGGGGGATTAGCAGAAAGAAGGGGGAAGTGTAAGGAGGAGGGAAGGTGGGAGGTAGCGGAACGTGAGAGGAAGTAGAAGGGAGGTTTGCAGGGTGTGGATGGAAGGATAATAGTGGAAGGATCAGGAACAATTTAGAGGCAAAAAATTTCGGAGAAGAGGGGTATATGGAAGGGGGGAAGAAATGTGCAAAGTGGGAAGAAAAGTAGAAGGTGGGAAGGGAAGAAAAGTAGAAGGTGGGAAGGGAAGAAAAGTGGAAGGTGGAAAGCGAAGAAAAGTGGAAGGTGGGAAGGGAAGAAAAGTAGAAGGTGGGAAGGGAAGAAAAGTGGAAGGTGGGAAGGGAAGAAAAGTAGAAGGTGGGAAGGGAAGAAAAGTGGAAGGTGGGAAGGGAAGAAAAGTAGAAGGTGGAAAGCGAAGAAAAGTGGAAGGTGGGAAGGGAAGAAAAGTGGAAGGTGGAAAGCGAAGAAAAGTGGAAGGTGGGAAGGGAAGAAAAGTGGAAGGTGGGAAGGGAAGAAAAGTGGAAGGTGGGAAGGGAAGAAAAGTGGAAGGTGGAAAGCGAAGAAAAGTGGAAGGTGGGAAGGGAAGAAAAGTGGAAGGTGGAAAGCGAAGAAAAGTGGAAGGTGGGAAGGGAAGAAAAGTGGAAGGTGGAAAGCGAAGAAAAGTGGAAGGTGGGAAGGGAAGAAAAGTGGAAGGTGGGAAGGGAAGAAAAGTGGAAGGTGGAAAGCGAAGAAAAGTGGAAGGTGGGAAGGGAAGAAAAGTGGAAGGTGGAAAGCGAAGAAAAGTGGAAGGTGGAAAGCGAAGAAAAGTGGAAGGTGGAAAGGAAGAAAATGGAAAGGTGTGAAGGGAAGAAAAGTGCAAGGTGGGAAGAAAAGTGGAGAGAATTGAGAATGTGTATCAAAGGAAGGATGATTATGATTAAATGTATGAAAGAACTATTAATAATCATGACAAGGAACAAGACGTGGGTCGAGAAGAGCAGACTCAGGTGGAGAAGAACAGGAGACTCAGCTGGAGAAGAACAAGAGGAGAAGAGCAGACTCAGCTGGAGAAGAACAAGAGGAGAAGAGCAGACTCAGCTGGAGAAGAACAAGAGGAGAAGAGCAGACTCAGCTGGAGAAGAACAAGAGGAGAAGAGCAGACTCAGCTGGAGAAGAACAAGAGGAGAAGAGCAGACTCAGCTGGAGAAGAACAAGAGGAGAAGAGCAGACTCAGCTGGAGAAGAACAGGAGGGGAAGAGCAGACTCAGCTGGAGAAGAACAAGAGGAGAAGAGCAGACTCAGCTGGAGAAGAACAAGAGGAGAAGAGCAGACTCAGCTGGAGAAGAACAAGAGGAGAAGAGCAGACTCAGCTGGAGAAGAACAGGAGCCGAAGAGCAGACTCAGCTGGAGAAGAACAGGAGGAGAAGAGCACAGTTGGAGAATAGAAGTTACAGTAGGAGAAGAGAAGATACAGTAGGAGAAGAGAAGATTCAATAGGAGAAGAGAAGGTGGAGCAAGAGAAGGGAAGATGGAGCAGGAGAAGATGTAGGAGAAGAGAAGATTCAATAGGAGAAGAGAAGGTGGAGCAAGAGAAGAGAAGATGAAGCAGGAGAAGAGAAGATGAAGCAGGAGAAGAGAAGATGAAGCAGGAGAAGAGAAGATGGAGCAGGAGAAGAGAAGATGGAGCAGGAGAAGAGAAGATGGAGCAGGAGAAGAGAAGATGGAGCAGGAGAAGAGAAGATGGAGCAGGAGAAGAGAAGATGGAGCAGGAGAAGAGAAGATGGAGCAGGAGAAGAGAAGATGGAGCAGGAGAAGAGCAGATGGAGCAGGAGAAGAGAAGATGGAGCAGGAGAAGAGAAGATGGAGCAGGGGAAGAGCAGATACAGTCAGAGAAGTGACTTACAATCAAATATGTCAACAAACTGCATAGGCCAACAAAAGAACTGGTTAATTAGCAAGCAACAAAAACCTAGAAAAACAAGTTGAAATACACACTTCCTAGCCCATAAGAACACACGAGCAGTGAGTCGTCTGCTACACACAAACCCACACCATAGGCCTGGGAGATCCAAATTCAAATAGAGGTTGGAGCTAACACCCCAGGCCATCTCACAAGCCTGGAGAGCTGCTGACAATAATAACACTAAATAAACTAATTGCCTGAAATGGTAATAAAGTCTGCCCTGTCCTTCCCTGTTCTTCATCATCTTTCTACAGCCCAGCCACTGCCTACAAAATCAATAATCAGTTTGTTGAGATATAAGGTTTCCCCTCCCCCGCAGACAGGCTGTTGTGTTTGATGGTGTGTGTTTAAACTCTGCACAGGGAGAAAGGGACATTAGTGTGTGTTTAAACTCTGCACAGGGAGAAAGGGACATTAGTGTGTTTGATGGTGTGTGTTTAAACTCTGCACAGGGAGAAAGGGACATTAGTGTGTTTGATGGTGTGTGTTTAAACTCTGCACAGGGAGAAAGGGACATTAGTGTGTTTGATGGTGTGTGTTTAAACTCTGCACATGGTGAGAGGGACATTAGTGTGTTTGATGGTGTGTGTTTAAACTCTGCACAGGGAGAAAGGGACATTAGTGTGTTTGATGGTGTGTGTTTAAACTCTGCACAGGGAGAAAGGGACATTAGTGTGTTTGATGGTGTGTGTTTAAACTCTGCACAGGGAGAAAGGGACATTAGTGTGTTTGATGGTGTGTGTTTAAACTCTGCACAGGGAGAAAGGGACATTAGTGTGTTTGATGGTGTGTGTTTAAACTCTACACAGGGAGAAAGGGACATTAGTGTGTTTGATGGTGTGTGTTTAAACTCTGCACAGGGAGAAAGGGACATTAGTGTGTTTGATGGTGTGTGTTTAAACTCTGCACATGGTGAGAGGGACATTAGTGTGTTTGATGGTGTGTGTTTAAACTCTACACAGGGAGAATGGGACATTAGTGTGTCTGATGGTGCGTGTTTAAACTCTACACAGGGAGAAAGGGACATTAGTGTGTCTGATGGTGCGTGTTTAAACTCTACACAGGGAGAAAGGGACATTAGTCTGTTTGATGGTGTGTGTTTAAACTCTGCACATGGTGAGAGGGACATTAGTGTGTTTGATGGTGCGTGTTTAAACTCTACACAGGGAGAAAGGGACATTAGTGTGTTTGATGGTGTGTGTTTAAACTCTACACAGGGAGAAAGGGACATTAGTGTGTTTGATGGTGTGTGTTTAAACTCTACACAGGGAGAAAGGGACATTAGTGTGTTTGATGGTGTGTGTTTAAACTCTACACAGGGAGAAAGAGGTACTGGGTGGTCTGGAGGTAAGGTGCAGGAGGTCAAGTGTTCGAATTACAGTGGAGACCCAAGATTATTTTCATGTAGATCTTCTGGTAAAAATTCCCCCGAACTCGGTGTAGTGAAATCAGACTCCAGTGTTGAGAACACTAATAATTCCTTCGCAGGTGGAAATCGAAGAGACTAGGCTTAACGGCCGCTGCCCAGACAAAATTCAAGTTAGAAATCTAAATCTACCCAAGTTATTTGTACCTTTCCCCAGGTGGTTTGTTATAGATGGCGCCTAACTGGCTGTGGTTCTACTTAGCTCTAGTGTTTGAGTTTATTAAGATGGACTAGCACATCAGTTAAACCACCATCCAAGAAACTAGTTGTATACATACTCTGTAGTCTTCTAAATCAGTATAAAGACGTTACTGGACGATCCGTTTTTCAGCGGCAGTTGCACCGTTGCAGGTCCCAACTTTTCCTCCAGCGGTCTCTGTCTTGGACCATGGTGGACCATTGGAGAATGAGTCGTCCCTTTGTGGCATCGTAAATGTTGTTGCGGGTTGTAAGGGAGTCGGACCAACATGCTGGTGGTCGTTTCTTATCTCTAGGGGACCATATTGCTCCAACAATCGTCCATTCTTGGCATTAAGTGGCAACCCCAGCGGTTTCATCTTGTCTGCATAAATAACTCCATCTCTCACCAGGGACAATTGACGTATGTCCGAGTTGGGAAGACTTATTGAGAGCTGGCTATGAAGCTTGAGGCCGGCCATGATCTGAGTTTGGACTCCATTTCTTCCGTGAGCGACCATTTTTTCGCCGCATAGCATATTGCAGGTACTACTGTGGAGTTGAATAGAGAGGTACGCAGGCTCTGGTCCACAAATGGTAATAAAGTCTGGCCCTGTCCTTTCCTGTTCTCCATCATCTTTCTACAGCTCAGCCACGCCCAGACTGGCTGTTGTGTTTGAAGTTGAGTACTTGAACTCCGAACACGGAGAAAAGAACATTAGTGTGTAGGATGGTGTTTTCAAGTTTTGAAATAAATCACTGCGGCATAGAGAAAGATTTAACTATAAACACAATAATTTCTCACTACTGACGTCTGCAGTATGGGTGCGCGCGATTTATTTGGACAGAGAAATAACGACTACTGTTTCCTCCAGTCACCTTGCTGTGTGTGGCTCCCTGTTCGAACGAAATGCACTGTGTCGTAGTTTACATCTTGACTGCAATATTTGCACCTTTTGGTCCAAACACATCTGACTTAGAAGAATGGTATTTTTGGGTACCGGACTAGGCTTCCAACTTTGATCCCTTCTCCTTAGTGTATGAGTCCTTAGTGTATGAGGGTGTGGTTACAGCAGTGACGAAATGGTTATGTGATTAGGACAAATACTGGTAGGGGCCAGGCATACATGCACCTGGTCCGGGCTGGCGTAAGGCCGTACGAGCCAGGCATACATGCACTTGTTCCTGGCTGGCGAAAGGCCGTACGTACAAGGCATACATGCACCTGTTCCATGCTGGCGTAAGGCCGTACGGACAAGGCATACATGCACCTGTTTGGGCTGGGGTACGGCCATATGGACAAGGCATACATGCACTTGTTTAGGCTGGGGTACGGCCATATGGACAAGGCATACATGCACTTGTTTAGGCTGAGGTACAGCCATATGGACAAGGCATACATGCACTTGTTTAGGCTGGGGTACGGCCAAGGCCTACATGCACTTGTTTGGGGCTGGCGTAAGGCAGTACGGACAAGGCATACATGCCATTGTTCCACGCTGGCGCACAGACATACAAGTAGATGGGGATTATGTTGAGTAATAAATATGTTGACATTACATACTCTTGCACATTGTGTCAAGAAGTCTTCTGAAAAAATGGCGCGGAGCATTACATTCTGACCGCCTCTCGTATTTTTGATGTGACCAAAATATCTAAACTGGCAGGCTCTGATTTGTCTTCGTTCATGCTCATACTCCCGCTAACAAGCCCTGAATGCTCTCAATCTCCCGCTACCAAGCCCTGAACGTTCTTAATCTCCCGCTACCAAGCCCTGAAAGGGCTTTTCAGGTAGCACAATCTAGTCCAGAGAACGGAATGCGTTGTCGTAGTTTACAGCTTGGACTGCGATCTTTGCACCTTTTAGTCGACACATCCAACTTCAGCAGGCAGTCTGCTATCCAGGATCACCGTGTGGAGGTGTAGAAGGGTCTTGGCAGATAAAGTTTGCTGGAACTGACGCTAGCAGCCAGCTTTGTATCGCTGCAGCTCATGCGGTGCCAGGATCTGGTTTAATTCATCTGTTTTATTTCGACTAAGCAAAGTGCATCGGTTCTCTCAATGCCATTGACAACATCCCACCAGCATACACGGTCCTGGGCTGCTCTTTCTGCATTTCTCTAGGTGTAACCGTTCTCTTCTTCATGCATTTGTGGGTCAAAGTCTCTCTCTTCACTTGAAGATTCCATGTAAGAGCTTGTCTGGCTATATTGAGCGATGCCTTATGTAACGTATGTCCTATCCAGCCCCATTTCTTCATTTAATTTGTTGTTCCAGGGGCTGTTGTTGGCTTCTTTCCCGTAGGTCTTAATCCCTCCTCAAGAATCCACAATTCAGAGGAGTCCACTCTCTTCTCAAATCATTTGTATATTGATCCTGTTTCTACACCTGGAAGGAAGACTAATGTCTGGTCAGGGAAAATATACTGGCCAAGACCCTCACCTTGGCTTCCTCGTAGCCCTCCATGGAAACGGGTTGTTTTCATGGCAGCCTGACTAACAAGGTGAGGGATCGACGTGATCCCGACAGTAGTGAGCAGCATGGAGACGAAGTCAAGCATAGCACAACCGGCCAACCTTCATCAGCAAGCTCGGGATGTGAGGAAAGATACTGCAACCCGCCACTTCACATCCAAAAGAGTAAACCTACTCATTGTGGGCATTCGAAACAACATGTTTCTACACCACACAGTGAAGATTGGTATACATAGAACTTGATCGTTCGGGCAGATTGGGCTCAAAAGTCTAGGAAGGCAGCTCATCTAGGAGAAGGAAAACTCTGATTTCAAAGCATCTGAATCATTGCAGATGAGATACTGGCGTATCTTGTCGGGTTCTGTCAGATATGGCTGTGCAACCTGTTTTGGTAACTCTGAAAGGTGGTCAGCGTCTACCTAACCTGACAACCGACGATATGCGAAGGAGGACAAGCAAGAGGATACAATGCCTTATCATAAAGGGAGGAAAGGCAACCTCAGCTGAATGTTGAGGCAGGGTAGACCAGGCCCTTAGCCTTGGTTGGCAGCTGGTCTAGGAGTGACCCCCCCCCCCCCCCCCCCCGCGAACAGATAGAGCATTGCTCTGCTGATACAACAGCATCTGTAGCTTGCCTTGTTCCAAATGTATTGGTATCACCTATGAGAAATCCACAGAAAACATGCAAACATCCTTGAAGCTGAAACCAAAAAGTGTGGAGTACTTATTCCAGAACCCTGGATATGGAGCCAGGATAGGTCCAAAATAATCTTGGAGATTACAGGGTTAAGGAAGAAAAGTGAGTGGTTGGCAACAGAGCAAAAAATCCACGTTCTACAGGAGCTCAAGAGACAGTAGCCTAGCAACTCTTGGACACACGTGTACACAGATGGATCTGCCTCAGTGAGCGACAAAAGGGAAGGCAGTGGAATCTACATCGGACACTCCAATGGCGACATCGAAAATCGCCCCATACCAGGAGGAGAGACCTGCACCAATTTCAGAGCTGAAGCAAGAGCTGTTCAGGCAGCAACTCAGATTCTTAGCAACCAAAACATAACTACAAGGACAACGGTCGTTCTAACAAACTCCATGGAGTGTACTCCAAGCCATCTCAAGCCACAAACAAGATAGACTCTCACAAGAAATAAAATACAACATAGGATTACTATATCAAAAAACAAATTTAGTCCTACAATGAATTCCAACCCACTGTGGGGTCCCTGGAAACGAGAAAGCTGATGAGCTCGCAAAAGCTGGAAGAGGAGGCCCACAGACTCCCCATCCACAAAGCTATAAAGAAACAAAGACACTCATCAAACGATCCATGAGGACAGAATAGAAAGAACAGCACAAAGAATACAAGCCAGAAAAACTCAGTACGTGACATTGCAGACTCAAGGCCCAGCTCCACAGAATGGGTCTCACAGACACCACCACGTGCAATTGTGGAGCACCTAAGCAGACACCAGAACATATTCTGCAAGAATGCCTACCTATGCAGACCAAAGAGAGGCAGTCTGGCTGGGACAGCGGCCATGCTCGAAGAGCTGTGGGGGACCTGCGCATACCTGAAACGCAGTCTCCTTCATAAACCTCACCGGACTAGAAGCATTGCATCAGCTGATCAATGAAGAAGGTATCACCTTTTCCTTGGAGCAAACAAGGCAGACCGAGAGAGGGACCATGTTGCATGGGCAACACATGGTCTCTATATTTCTGCCTGGGTTTTGTGCTAAAAGATAATTACTATCGTCTGATGAGACGAAAAGTGCCAATGAATGATCATTCTTATTTTTAATTTGTCAGCAACTTGTTTGGATGTCAATGATTAGTGGGTTATTGATTCAGCAGTCTGTGGGCTCCTGCCCTTTGACCCAGTGTCATATAGTGGTATCTGCAAGAATTTGTGATCTGTTTAGTTCCAGTCATAGTGTCCCATTTGTCGGACCTCTGACGAAGAAGCTCTTTCCTAACACCGGCAAGCACACAACATTCAAAAAGATGATGTTCAATAGTTTCATAGGGATATGTGCACAGCCGGCACTCTGGAGTATATTCTAGTTGGATTCTGTTCAAGTGACTGTTACGTTTTAAGTGTTGAGTGTGAAGTCAGAAAATGGTGCCTTGGTCTCTCCTTTTCAGGAGGTTCATGTCGTTGGGATGGTCATATGTTTGTAGATTTCTCTCCCAGTATTCCCCATTGCGTATCTGTTCAGCTAAGCATCTTTGTTCGCAGTCTACAGTAGTTGTTTGACTGTGTGTAGGGTTGTTGGTGTGTATTGTTGTTCTTGACTTGGGATGTTAACATATGACTTATGTTGGTGAAAACAGATTTCGTCATCTCTATTCTCTTCCTGATATCAATTTCCCATCTTCTATTTTCCATTATTATATTTCCAGGATTGTTGAATGTCCCCAGCGAGTAAGTTCTCTTTTTGTACATTAAGTGGTGGGTTGTTGTAGCTTTCCTCACATCCTGAGCATGCTGATGAAGGTGGACCGGGGTCCTCCAGGTGGTTGTGCTATGCTTGGTTTCAAATGTGTGATGCTCACTACTACGGGGATCATGCTGACTCACATCTTGTCAGCCAGACTGCCTCGAAAATAGCCCGTTTCCAGGGAACGCTTCATGGAAGACAGATAGTGGTCTTGGTCAGTATATTGTGCATGACCCTGATGCAATGTCCTAGTCAGTATGGGGTGCCTGATTAGACTAGCATCTCAGTTCCCCCTGGTCAGTATGGGGTGACTGATTAGACTAGCATCTTAGTTCCCCCTGGTCAGTATGGGGTGACTGATTAGACTAGCATCTCAGTTCCCCCTGGTCAGTATAGGGTGACTGATTAGACTAGCATCTTAGTACCCCTGGTCAGTATGGGGTGACTGATTAGACTAGCATCTCAGTTCCCCCTGGTCAGTATGGGGTGACTGATTAGACTAGCATCTTAGTTCTCCCTGGTCAGTATGGGGTGACTGATTAGACTAGCATCTTAATTTCCCCTGGTCAGTATGGTGTGCCTGACCGGACTCACGCCTCAATTCCCCCTGGTCAGTATGGTGTGCCTGACCGGACTCGCGCCTCAATTCCCTATATTTCCAAGATAGAAGCCCATGATCTGTTCGAGTATTTGACCGTCTGTCCATATCTGTATAGCAGATTCCAAGCCTCAAGCCTACTTTGCTGATTATCATGGCCTTCACTTCTTCGGTATTGATATTATCTACCGGAATCAGCAATTCTTCTAGTTCTTGTCCACTTTTATCCAGCACAACTTGGTCACCTCCTTATAAGATTATTTACTGATGCTCCACCAATATTGACACTCCGCTGATATTAACACCCCACCAATATTGACACTCCATCGACATTCCACCAATATTAACACTCCACCAACATTAACTCCCAACCAATAATAACACCCCACCAACATGCCACCAATATTAACACTCCATCGACATGCCACCAATATTAACACCCCACCAACATTAACACCTCACCAATATTAACACTCCACCAATATTAACACCCCACCAATATTGACACTCCATCAACATGCCACCAATATTAACACCCCCCCCCCCCCCCAATATTAACACTCCACCAATATTGACACCCCATCAACATTAACACCCCACCAATATTGACACTCCATCAACATGCCACCAATAATAATACCCCACCAATATTAACACCCCACCAATATTAACACTCCATCAATATTGACACTCCATCAACATTAACACCCCACCAATAATAATACCCCACCAATATTAATACCCCACCAATATTAACACCCCACCAATATTGACACTCCATCAACATGCCACCAATATTAACACTCCACCGACATTAACTACCCACCAATAATAACACCCCACCGACATTCCACCAATATTAACACCCCACCAATATTAACACCCCACCAATATTAACAAGAGGTTAAGGCACTCGCCTCTGACAGTAATGAACGGAAACGGCGGGCGATCGAATTCTGCAAGTTTCAAGCGACCCGTGGTCTCACGGGAGGTAAGACTAGAGTGCCTGCATCCTGAGTTACCTCGAGTTGTCTCAACCAATAGTCTTGCCACTGATCCAAAGTGACTCGGGATAAGAGTGAGGTTGATGACCAGCGCTTCTTCCTCACTATAATCCTCATACAGCGCACATCACATTATTAAGACAAAACCGTCTGATGGTGTGGCCACCATCGCTTCATGATGGGCAATAACTTATTGTCTTTTAAACCAGTATAAAGATGTTAAGTTAAGAAAGAAACATAAGAAGAAGGAATGAGATCAGCCCACTTACTTGGCTCACCAACTGTCAAAAGTACTCGAGCAACCAAGTCCAAATACTCCTCCTGGAACAATAATTATAACACCCTGACAAGCAGACAACTTCAGTTGAATGTACAAGCAATAATTATAACACTCTGACAAGCAGACAACTTCAGTTGAATGTACAAGCAATAATTATAACACTCTGACAAGCAGACAACTTCAGTTGAATGTACAAGCAATAATTATAACACTCTGACAAGCAGACAACTTCAGTTGAATGTACAAGCAATAATTATAACACTCTGACAAGCAGACAACTTCAGTTGAATGTACAAGCAATAATTATAACACTCTGACAAGCAGACAACTTCAGTTGAATGTACAAGCAATAATTATAACACTCTGACAAGCAGACAACTTCAGTTGAATGTACAAGCAATAATTATAACACTCTGACAAGCAGACAACTTCAGTTGAATGTAATCATAAAGAGCATGTGTTTCTAAGACCTTCATAAGGTGACTACTGTTTTGTTGTTGTTGTTATTAGCCCCACATGATGAGTTCAGTTAACTCTTGAGGACATTTCTTTGGTAGTCAATTGATGCTGTTGTTCAAAGCTATCCATGCTGAGCTCGTTCCATTCTTGATGCCAACCAACTTATCACTGTAAGTAGGGTGTTTGTATTTAGATAACAAAATGGTTAAAATGCTTGAAAGACAACTATATTAGAATATGTGTGTGTTCACGTATGAGTGCCTGTGAATGTACGTGTGTTTTGCGTGCTAACGTATAGCATGTATATTGTACTTTAAGGATGCCGCTGGTTCACGGATTTGCCTGGAATTAACGTTCCACGAATGAGTGTGCATGAGAATATGTCAAGTTTGCAAATTTTAATATCCTCCAACTCATAGTTTCCTCAGCAGACCGTTGAAAACATGGCGGATGTGATACGGAATCCGCTGGTATGTGCTGTTTACATCAGAAGTGACATCATACATATGTTCACTTATTGCAGTTTGGTCTGGTTTCATTTGAACACGCCTCGTAGATTAGCTTCAAAATGTACATTACTTAGTAACATGGGTAGTGGCGCCAGTCAGGCAGACAGGTTAACATACATTCTAGCGTTTCTTTAGAACTAAACCATGAGCGTAGCAATGTTGTATTTGCAGAAGAAATACAGAGGTCACAGCAAAGGCAAATCTCCCCCTCATCGTGCAACATTTAGTCCATCACCACCTTTCCATTTTCAGCCATGTTGTCTGGCAGGATCAGGACGTCCCAGCTGGTCAGGTCATCCCGTAACCGGCATGGTCGCTGGGGCACACATGAAGACATCCTCACAACCACACGCCATCCCTATGTCAACAGCCGCAGCATGTGCCTCCTCCGATCAGAGATTGGTTCATTCTTTTATGTTGTCCTTCCACCCCTTTTTGGGATGACTTCTTCAGCGTCTGTCTTGCACCTTTTCGTGCAGGATCATATTTGCAAGACCATTTGATCTCAATATGTGCCCGAACCAAGCGAGTTTCCATCTTTTGACAGATGCCAAAAGGTCTTCAAAAGAAGTTCAGAAACATCTCATCTCCAAGGCCTGTATTCTCCACTGCAGGTCAGTTGTAATCATCCATGTCTCACAAGCATAGAGGAATACTGACAGGACCAATGTATGCATTTATCTGATCTTCGTGCATTTTGTTACGCCGTGAAAGTGCCGCTATTGTCACATTTTAATCCTTATCACTCAGCTCCTTTTCAAATCATTCCTCGGGGGACGGCGTAGCCTAGTGGTTAAGTGGCACGGCTCACAACCAGAAGGTGCTGGGTTCGATCCTTATCACAGCACCGGCCGTTACCCCGGGGAAGCAAACCCTTAGAAAATGCAGGAGGAAGCAAACCCTTACATAAAATGCTTGCTGAAGTCGGATGCACTGGGCCGACAGGCGCAAAATAAAAACCAGTGTAACGCACACCCGCCTTAGGGAATAGAGAAATAAGGCGAAAGCAACAAAAAAAAAAATCATTCCTCTGTGCCAAGAATCACTCATTGGTTGGCTGGAGGGGTCGTCCCCGCACCGCATCGCTCAGACAGTTGACAGACTCCCCTTCAGTTCTAGCCAGGGTCAGACAACAAGCTGCAGCACGTAGTCATGGCAGTTGTCAATCTTCGCAGCAGCGAAAACAATCGGACATGTCACCCCAGCTGAGACGATAGCCAAGGGGAAAGAATGAGTCCACACTAGTGATAGAATGAGTACCAGAGAGTCATCATAACCTTAGGCAACGAATTAAGAGAATGGGGTAACGGGAGAGTAGAGCACGATGTGAATAAGCTGATAAGGAGAACACGCAGGAGAGTGGTGCAACTTCACGGCAAGAGTGAGAAGACAGGTCGTTTGCCGAGCGCATAAGTGTGAACAGCCTCCAGTTTGAGAATGGAGACAGAAGCAGTGACCTCAGCTCTGAGATGGATATCTGAGACTTCTTTAACAAAGGCAGTCATCATGGCAGGCGTGCAAGCTGTACTACAGAAGGGATTGCTTAGTTACAAGTGGATAGTACCTGTTGAGGCCTCAAACCTCCACGGGTTGACATGGATCTACTGTCTTGGTCATGGTGGGGTTGAGCGTAATCTTCTTCTTCTTCTTACGCAGTCAGACAGTAACCATTATTTTTTCGAAAAAAGCGGCGGTCATCCTGAGGCTGTCGCCACTGCCATAGAGCTTGTCTTGCAGTTCTACTGGTGATGGCCACATCTGCTCTCTCTGATCCTCGTATGTCGGGCAGTTCTGCAGCAGATGTTCAGCGGTCATTTTACCAGTACCGCACGGGCATTCGTCGGTACACCCTATCTTCAATTTGTTGAATATGTGGTATCTTAGTCTATTGTGGCCAGTGCGAAGTCTGAAGACAACGACCTGCTCTCTTCGGTTCAACTGGTAATAGGCATCGTTTTTGGTGTAACCAGTATGTTCGGTTTCCCATTTGGTCATGTATCTGGCTTTGATAAGCCGCTTTGACTCTTCGTACGTCATACTAGTATCTGTTTGTGGTAGTCTTGCACCTTCTTTTGCCAGTCTGTCTGCCTCCTCGTT
This sequence comes from Ariolimax columbianus, assembly GCA_036924085.1. Classification (NCBI taxonomy): domain Eukaryota; kingdom Metazoa; phylum Mollusca; class Gastropoda; order Stylommatophora; family Arionidae; genus Ariolimax; species Ariolimax columbianus. The sequence continues at coordinate 4,808,113 of JAVGWX010000015.1, forward strand.
GCCTTGGATGTTGCAGTGTGATGGGACCCACTGTACCACTACCCTTTTTGGTGCGGACTGCTGGCACAGTTTGCAGAGTGCTGCTCTTAAGTCATTAAGCTCAGTATTTTTCTGGCTTTTTAGCGCTGTGACTACGGCGAGAGCATCTGTAAGCAGGACTATATGGCTTTCATTTTCACTGTGTGTCACCATTTCTTCCACTGCCGCCCTCAGTGCCTCTGCCTCCGCTCTGAAATTGCTTGTGTACTTACCAGTAGCGAATGACAGTGTTATTTTTCTGCCATTTGGTAGGTTCAGGAATGCTCCTGCCCCTCCGTTCTGTGTAGTGTTTGTTACAGAACCGTCGGTGTATGCATGGGGGTTGAGGGTAATGAAAGAGCCGACATCTTGGCTTCACAAGCTCCCATCATGGACACGTCAGTGATGGATAGGAATGACATTTTGAAATCAATCAATGATAGCCTGTAAGATGAGGGCACTGCAATAGATGAACCAGCAGTACATAGGCTGCAAAGTTTTGACATTAAACGAGATTTGAGTGGAGTATGTCGCATGAGAGTGTACATCCAACGAGCTACAGGGACCATCAAAATACATACCCTGCGCCATTTGCTGAGAGACAGAGACTGAGCACCTATGGGTATACCCAGAGTGCAATGACGTTGATTCTTAGAAACAGAAACAATCTGTGCAACGGGTGATGCCTAGGTGAAAATTATTATATTAATGTTTTATTTGTGGTCGTCAGTCAATGAGGATTATTTCATTGAATGTTCTTTTATTCTTTGGTATATTAAATATGTTCATTTTAAGATTAAAATAATAAAAAATCAAATATATTCATTTAATAAAAATCAATGGATTTGTTCTGAAAAACTTGGATTCACTCAAAAGACCGCACTTATGGCACAGGGCTGTATGTTCCCTACCCTGGGTGTAGAGGATTTATTTTCTCCATTTCATATCTTATAGTTTCTGCAAGATGAAGTAGCCAGTCCCCATGTCCGCCAATCTCTTACAAAATGCCAGGCAGGTTACAGTGTTACTATTCTCTGCTCCTCTTTCCGGACCTAGTAACATACCAATTAAACATTTGCCAAATTTCTAAATGATTAAAAATGCTCTTACCCGAGTTCTTGCCTTGCGAAAAACAAATTCTTCCATTTCAGAGCTAGACTTTGCAATCTGAGACTGGCTGTTTCTCATTGCATCATCCCTAAAATGGAAACCAACAATTTAGTGAAACTTACTTATTTAGTTATCTTCTTCATTTGATCTTCCTTTCTAAAGTGTTATTTTGTTTGTTTTTTTATATTTTTATGGGCGTTAGTCTTATTTCTTTATTCTGCACTTCGGTTTTTATTTTGCACCTGTCGGCACAGTGCATCCGACTTCAGCATGCATTTTATGTAAGGGTCTGCTTCCTCCTGCATTTTCTAAGGGTTTGCTTCCACAGGGTAACGGCCAGTGCTGTGATGGGGATCGAACCCAGCACCTTCGTTTTGTGAGCCGTGTCAAGTGCAATAATAGTTGCCTATTGCAAGCGAAGATTGCAATAACAACAGATGTGATCTCATATAACTGTAAGGGGACGGCGTGGCCTAGTGGTTAAGTGGCACGGCTCACAAACCGAAGGTGCTGGTTTCGATCCCCATCACATCACCGGCCGTTACCCCGGGGAAGCAAGCCCTTAGAAAATGCAGGAGGAAGCAGACCCTTACATAAAATGCATGCTGAAGTCGGATACATTGGGCCGACAGGCGCAAAATAAAAACCACAGTGCAAAGCACACCGCCTTGGGGATTAGAGAAAATAAGGTGAACGCAAAAAAAAAAAAAAAAAATTACTGTAAAGTTCAATCATGGCACAGCAGACTGCCCAACGTGAGACGCACATTTGAGGAGTTGGCTGTATGGGTCATTGTGCGTTCTGTTCTTTTGGATGATTGGCTTTTTCTAAGCCTCCGCAGATGACGTTTTGCTCTGTGATCTGAGCACCTTGTGTAATGTTAATACACCATGTGGGACGGTTCTGTGCAAGTGCAAGCATCTCCAATGACGTGACATCAATGTTAAAGCTTTTCAAGAACTACTTCTTCTTTGTTCGTTCTCAATCTCCCCCTACCAAGCCCTAAAAGTGAATTTGCAAGTAACAGGATGTTATCCGGAGAACAGATTGCAGTGTGTCGTAATTTACAGCTTGACTTCAATATTTGCACCTTTCGGTCCGACACATCCAGCTTTAGCATGGCATTTTTGGGTACCAGGTTGGTCTTCCCTCTTCGATCCCTTCACTTTAACCAGTCTGCTCTGTTGCAGCCTGTTATCTATGATCATCGCATAAAGGTGTCAAAGGGTCTTGGGAGTTCTGGGTCGCTGGCGCTAGCAGTCAATTATGGGTGCTGCCCGCATCTCATGCACTTCTCAGCATTAAAAAACAACAACAATACGCTGTAACAAAATATCAGGAACAAGTAGCAAAGGTAAGAATAGCTGTCGAGACATCTGACTGGTTTGATGTGCAAAAGGGAGTAGGACAAGCATGCACACTCTCTCCTTATCTATTCAACATCAATGTAGAAACCATAATGGGAAATGCGAGAAGCAATCAAAATTACTTAAAGTTCAAACCCTCTTACAAAATTGTTGAAATGAAATACAAGATTATAAGATATGCAGATGAAACAGAGTACAGAAGTAGAACAAAATATCCTGTCTGTAAAACAACACAGCAAATAACAAAATCTACATACCTGCACATCATTAAAAACTAAGATAATGACCACTGACAAAATAAAACCTAAAGCTACTGTGTTTGTTTCAAATGCCCACAATGGGATCAAGATGTTGAGCAGCGCATGAGCTGCAGTGGTCAGCGACCCATAGCTGACTGCAAGCATCAGGGCCAGTGAACCAGAGCTGCCAAGACCCTTCCACGCGGTGATCCTGGATAACAGGCTGCAGCAGGGCAGACTGGCTAAGGAGAAGGGATCGAAGAGGGAATGCTAATCCGGTACTCAAAAATGCTTGCTGAAGTCGGATGTGTTGGACCGAAAGGTGCAAATATCGCAGTACAGCTGTAAACTATGACACAACGCATTCCGTTCTCTGGACTACATTCTGCTACTTAAGCCCTTTCAGGGTTTGGTAGCGGGAGATTGAGAACAAATGCAGAAGAATGAAGCCAAGTCAAGCCAAATGCCCACAATGAGTAGGTTTACTTTTTTGTGAGTCCTGAAAAGGACATTAAGTGGTGGGTTGCAATAGCTTTCTTCACCTCCCGAGCATGCTGATAAAGGTAGACCAGGGTCTTCCAGACGGTTGTGCTGTGCTTGGCTTCATCTGTGTGTTGCTCACTACTACAGGGATCATGTCGATCCCTTACCTCGTTAGCCAGGCTGCCATGAAAACAGTCCGTTTCCAGGAAAGGATACGTGGAAGCCGAGGTGACGGTCTTGGCCAGTATAATTTGCCTGACCCTGACTGACATGTCTGATCAGTATATTTTGCCTGACCCAACATTAGTCTTCCTCCCCAAAAAGCTACTGTAGAAAATGAAATCATAGCAGCCACAAGTTTTGAATATCTCTGCACCACTATCAGCAATAAAGCAGACTGACAAAAAGAAATCAGGAGAAGAAATTGCCATAACAATGCAGATGTTAAATAAAATGAGAAACGTATGACAGAACAAGAACACAAATTCTGAGGACATGCATCTTCCCTGTGAAACATGGACCATCATACAAACACTACAAAGAAGAATATTTTCGAGTTTTTAAATACTTACTAATACTGGACAGGTCTCAGAATGTCATGGCAACAAAATTAGAAACAAAAAATATCATAAAACTAAAAGTAAAAGACCTGGGTTTAGATCGAAATTCAAATTGGCTGGTAGACAAACTGAAATAACATGCATGACGTCTAGGGGTGTAGGACTTCTGGGAAACAAATACTTGGTCACATGAAATTGAAACTCCGGTCTAGTCTAAAACTATATATTCCGTTAAACGGTTAGGTAACTCAAACTGTATATTATATTTATATAGTTATGGTACCTGGAATGGAAAATGAGGCAAACCGAGGAAAAGATGTACACACGACATCAATTTATAAAACAAAGATGTTCTGAAGATATCTGATGGTCACTGGGGAGAACTCAGAACTGGCTACTAAAGACAAAGTTTAGCTAAACAAGATTAAAATTAAATTATTAAAAGATCCGGTCTTCTTACTAGTTTCCTTAATAAAGTCTTACTACATGCCACATGGCGACTGTGATGAAAGCGACGCTCTTTAAAAAATACCTCAATAGGAAAGACAAACTAAACAATCATCATGATCAATATTCAATAGCATGATCATATTATGCCCTGTATTGTCATGATGAAAACACTAAAAACAAACATTTCAAATTTCATTTACAACAATCAATGAAACATCACAAGAAGAATCAACGTCAATCACAATGAGAACAATGATGGCTAGCTTTTACTAAGAATGCATTACTGTTTGAAAATACTTAAATTTCTCAAAACCTTAAGTGTATGTGATTAAAATATAAACTCACAATCTGGTTACTATCTTGTTTCTAAATGTCTGTGATTGCCAATCTTCTGCCATTCTGCTAGGATCCGCCATTATTGTGTTTCGTTTGAAAGTAAATAGCAAGTTGTCTCCCATTTAGGTGCGGCTAAATACAAAAGGCAACAGACAATGTCTGTGATAGAAATGCCTTGAAGAGCAGTGGTGAAAAGCAGGCAGGATTCAGACAGGGAATAAACACTTCAGAAGAGACTACAACCCAAAATCCAAAGAACCTCAACAGTTGCTCTTCGGTGGCTACATTCCCACTGTGGAATTACAGGAAATAAGAGAGCCGAAGACTAGTCTAAAGCAAACATTAAAATGATGCAGCAAAAGAAAAAGTGGAAAAACAACAAAATTGCAAACTAAAATGTTTTTATGCAAATGTGAGAAGCATAGTAAATAAAAGAGAAGAATTGGAACTGTATGTAGAGGAAGAAAAACCAGATATAATAAGGTTAAACAATGTTAAGGAAAGATAGGATAGTTGGAGACAAGGCGCGCAGGGGGGGGGGAGTAGGGGGGGGGGGGGTTTTTTATACTGCATAAATTCTGTTAATATAATGAGCTGAGAGGATTTATCATGTGGTAACAAAAATGAAAGTGTATGGGGTGAAATAGAAAGTGGGGGTGAAAAAACAGTGATTGGAGTATGCTATAGATGTCCATCAAGTCAAAAGGAGGAAGATGAGGAGCTGATTAGTAGCATAGTAAAGGCAAGTGATAGGAAATTATTATTAATGAGGGTTTTCTACTTTCCAGAAATAAAATGGGATATGGCAGAAGCACTTGTAGATTCAAAACCTTTTGTTAAGTGCATAACTGAAAATTTTTTAATTCAACATGTAGAAGCAGCTACCAGAGGCAAAAACATACTGGACCTAGTTTTTAATACAGAGGAAAATATGATTGAAAACGTTACCGTTGGGGAACTGTTTGGCTCAAGTGACCATCAAATCATCCGATGGGATCTTATTGCAGGGAAAGAAGTAAACATAAACACACGAACATATGACTACTCTAAAACAGATGTTAAGAGGATGAAAGAGGCAGCAAACCACATAATCTGGGAAGATATTGTCTGAGGAACAGATGTTGAACAGGAGTGGGAGAGTTTAAAATCAGTTCTCGAAACGCTAAAAGAGGATGGTGTTCCACATAGGGAGGTAAACCCCAAGCGTAAAAGGTGGATAACTAAAATTGTAGTTAAATGTAGAAGAGCTAAAAATAAAGCATGGAAAAAATATATAGAGGCAGGTAAATCAAAAGAAACATATTTAAAATATTTGGACAAGCAATACATATCTCAGAAAGCGAATAAAACAGCAAAAATAGACTTCGAAAAGAAACTTGCTCAGAGGATCAAGACTGATAGTAAAAGCTTTTTCTCTTCTGTTAGAAATAAACAGAGATCAAAGGACAAAGTAGGCCCTCTCATAGACAGCAGAGGAAAAAAAATAAGTGAAAATAGGGAGGCAGCAAATCTACTCAATCACTACTTTGGCACAGTGTACACAAAAGAGGACTGCTCCAAGATACCAGAGCCTGTAGATATTTTTTAACGAGACATGGATACAGCAGGATTAGGATCAATCTGTATTATAGAGGAAATGGTTTTTTTTAAATTGGAGGGGGTGAAAGTGGATAAATGTCCAGGTCAAGATGGTATTCATCCAAAATTGCTGTTTGAAATTAGAGACCAATTAGCAAAACCATTGGCTACATTTATGTTCTCAATCACTTGCACAAGGGATTGTTCCACGGGATTGGTAAGATGCGGGAGTGATCCCCTTATTCAAAAAGGGCAAAAAATCAGATCCAGCAAACTATAGACCTGTGAGCTTAACGAGCATAGTCTGTAAATTGTTAGTCAATAATCAAAGAAAACATTGTAATGCATTTAGATAAATTTAATCTAATTAGAAATAGTCAGCATGAGTTTACCAGAGGGAGATCATGCTTAACAAATCTATTAGAATTCATGGAGGAGGTTACAAAAATGTTAGGAAAAGGGGAGCCAGTGGACGTTATTTATCTGGATTTTGCAAAGGCCTTTGATAGAGTACCTCATCAAAGATTATTTCGAAAGTTAAAATCACATGGAATAGGTGGGGAAGTTGCCAAATGGATTTAAAATTGGTTAACGGGAAGAAGGCAAAGGATTGGTATAAATAAGGAGTACTCTGAGTGGTGGGCAGTGAAAAGTGGAGTGCCACAGAGCTCGGTTTTGGGACCAATTTTATTCTTGATATATATAAATGATTTGGACATTGATATGGGATCCATGATTGCAAAGTTTGCTGATGACACAAAACTATGCAGTAGTGTCTCATCTAAAGCAGAAGTGGATATATTGGGGTCGCATTTAGATAAAATTTGAGAATGGTCTGTAAGCTGGCAAATGGAGTTTAATGTAGATAAATGTACAGTCATGCACATGGGTAGATCCAATATGGAACATAATTACAGAATGGGAGAAAACAATATTAGAAAGATAGATAAAGAAAGGGACTTAGGGGTCATAATAGATCATACATGTAAGGTGAGGGAGCAAGTTCAGGTAGCAGTAAAAAAGGCAAATGCAATGTTAGGGATGATAAAAAGAAATATTAAACATAGGAGCAAGGAGGTGATAGTCAAACTGTATAAAGCATTAGTTAGACCTAGATTGGAGTACTGTGTACAGGTGTGGAGTCCTTATCAAAGAGGGGATATAGACATGCTGGAGAGAATACGAAAAAGAGCGACAAAGCTGATAGTGGGATTCCAGAATTACAGTTATGGGGAAAGATTTTAAAAAACTGGCCCACAGTATCTGGACGAGAGAAGAATTCGTGGTGACTTAATACAGGCGTATAAGATGATCAGAGGAATAGATAAAGTAGACTATAACAAGTTTTTGTAAAATACAACCACCAATAAGAACAAGAAGGCACAGCTACAAGTTGACTAAGGAGAGGTCCAGATTAGATATTAGGAAGTATTTTTTTAGCCAGAGAGTTGTGAATGCTTGGAATGCATTGCCAAGTGAGGTGATGGAGGCAGGGACAGTTAATGCATTTAAGAATAGATTGGATGCATACAGCTTCTAGAGCAAGGTGATGTAATTGGAACTGGTTGTATACAGGCTCTGCAGAGTCTTCTAAACCAGTATAAAGACGTTAAGTTAAGTTAAGGTGGCACGATCGAACAACTTATTCAATTGTGGACTTGTCCTAGCAACGGGGCTACAGATCTAGTATGACTAAAGAGCATGAACGCAGAAGAAGAAAAATAATAATAATAAGAAGAAGAAAACGAAGAAGAAGAACTTGTTTTCAATGAGAGCATCTGCTGGGACTATACTCTGTGCAGAGAGCTCATGGATAATACTCCAAGCAACTCAACACTGTGGCAAACAGACCAATTGGGGATTATGCCTCTAGCTCTTGGGCAACAGCAGCCAAAACAAACACAGGAAAACTAGACAGAGTCCAAAAAATGTGTCTAAGAATTACCCTTTGGGCATTGAAGGGCACTCTTATTACTGAGCTAGGGAAAAGATCAAATATTTAGTCTTCGAATTAAGAAAAAAAATGCAAGTCCTTTTAGTTTAAAAAGCTACCAGAAGGTTCTACACCAGAAGTTCCAAGATAGGACCAAAAAAAAACAAAATAAAAACTAAAAAAACCAGACTGCTAAGGAAAAGTCCCAACCATCTGGCCAGAGATATCCACAGAAAACATGCAGACATTATTGAAGCCGAAATCGAAAAGTGCAAAGCACTCATTACAGAACCATGGATAAAGAGTCAGGACATGTTGAAAATAAGTTTGGAAATTACAGGGATAATGAAGACAAGTGGGCAGTCAGCAACAGAACAAAAAACATCCGCGTTTAACATGAGCTCAAATGACAGTACCCTAGCAACTCCTGGACATATGAGTGCACAGATGGATAGCGAAAAAAAGGGGAGGCAGTGGAATCTATATCACACACTCCAACGGCTACACAGAAACTCACTCCATACTAGCAAGAGAGACCTCTCCCAATTTCAGAGCTGAATCAACATGCAGCAACTCAGATTGTCATCAGCCATAACACAACTACAAAGAAAACAGTCATTCTAACAGACCTCCAGGAGTGCACCAAGTCATCTCAAGCACTAAACAAGATGGACTCTCATGCAAAATTAAATATAATATCGGATTGCTGTCTCATAAAGCAGATCTAGTTCTACGGTGGATTCCTGTCCACTGTAGGATCCTTTAAGACGAGAAGGTAGATTAGCTTGCAAAAGCAGGAAGTGGCGGCATGCAGACTTGCAATCCTCAGGGCTATACAAGACACGGTACTTGTGCGTTAATTCACCCACGGATTATAATAGGTCGATTTTAGTAGAATGTAGCCACACGAAGCTACATACTTTTCAAGTCGGGTGGTATACCTATTTCCATGTCATTCTCAGATCCAACACCGAACGTGGAAGATGGATTTCTTGCACACGCAAGAAAATAACTTGTGTGCAGTTTTCGCAGGAAAGACGATTTATACACACCGTCCGACTGTGTGCTATAAAACATGCCATGACTTGTTAGATCGTTAGAGATGTCACACATGTCAGCAGGACATTCCTGTTCGTTCTGGCACTTGGTTAGAGGGAACACCTCTGTCCTATAGGGAGATTATTCTCTTCATGTACTGAGTAAAGAGATGACTAGCATTGCTTTCTGTAATTCAGAGCTAGGAATTGTCAATAATTCTGCCATAAAATGGAATAGTAATCTCCGTGAGCTTTGTGCAAATTAATTAATTGCCCACAAAACCCACAAACCAGCATCAAGGTCCTTTTTGGGCCCATAAAAAACAACAAAACTGTACCCAATCAAACTGCACCCTGATAGCTAGACACACAATTATTTTTGTACGTAAGCCCGTGTAGTCATAGAATTTCAGAATGGGTGAATTAACGCATAAGTACCCAAGACACTCATCAAACGATCCACGAGGGCGGAATGGAGAGGTCAGCACAAATAATAAAAGCAAGACAAGGACATCATAAACAAACTTGGCAGAAATGAACAGACAAAGATCTCCAGACTCAGAACAGGCCGTTGCAGACTCAAGGCCAATCTCCACAGAATGGGTTTTAGAGACATGGCCACATGCGATTGTGGTGCACCAAAGGAAACACTAGAACATATTCTGGAGGACTGCCCCACATATACAGACCAATGATAGATAGTCTGGTCGGGAGGAGGGGAGGGGTTAACAATGCCTGAAAAGCTGTGAGGAACCAATGAAGAACTGAAACGCAGTCTCCTTCGTGAACTTCATGGGACTAGAAGCATAATATCAGTTGATCGAGGAAGAAGAAGATTCTCAGAGTGATTTCCGGGCGAGTGCGTGATATCTGACATCTAAAAATCCAGTCAAGCTATTACAAGAAAACAATACTAAAAGTACACCACTAATATAAAACACGCTCAGTAAGAATAGCCTGGAAAATATTTTGGTAACAGGAAAGAGAGACAGGGGGATGCAGAAAAAAGACGTAGGTTTTCGTAACAGACCTTGAGAATCTGATGCGCTAAATTGTTCAAAAGACAAATGGTTGTTGTTGTTTCTAATGGCCACAATGAGTAGGTTTACTCTTTTGTGCGCTCTGAAAAGGACGTTATATGGCGGGTTGCAGTAGCTTTGCTCACATCTCGAGCGTACTGTGCTGATGAAGGGGGACCGGGGTTTCAGGTAGTTGTGCTATGCTTGGCTTCATCTGCGTGTTGCCCACTGCTACGGGGATCACGTCGTTCCCTCACCCCGTTAACCAGGCTGCCATGAAAGCAGCCCTTTCCAGTGAGGACTTCAAGGAAGCCGAGATGAAGGTCTTGGCCAGTATATTTTGCCTTACCCTGACTAACATGTCTGATCAGTATGTTGTGCCTGACCAGACGTCAGTCTTCCTCCACACCCAGAACAGGAAAAGTTAGTGATGGCGATTCTCTATTTTGTCTAGTTCGTGTATTTACGCTCAGTTTTGATTTTTAGTTCAAACTTTATCCAAATATGGCAGACACGGACGGTCCTGTGAATGAACCTTCTCCTGTAGGAGAAGAAATTCAAAAGACTGAAGAAGCACCAGAGTCCGATGACTGGAAAACTGAAAAATATCGTAGCAAAGTTATCGAGCGCATGTAAGTAGAACATGTTTTGTTCGCGAGCTTGCACCAAAAAGTCAAGGAATTCATTTGATCTCCAAGAGCCTATCTAGGAATTAGACCTCGATCAGTCGGACATGAACTTGGGCCTTGGGGATTAGTCACGTTTCATCGAGCCGTAATAATTTTTAGTATAGGCCTATATATAGAATACTACAATTTACAGCAAAACGATTAAATAACAGTAAAAATGCATAACAAATTATCGCAGTTTTTCGATCATTGTAATTTTGTGTTTTTTAATATTAAAATATAAACTCAATATGAGTCAATCGTATTTACTATTTATTTCTACCATGTAATTTATTGTATGTTGATGTCAGTATTGTCAGCCATTCTGCCATTGTAATTTGTAGCTACTTAACTAACTTAAGTTAACCTTCATTTAACCGTTAGTAAAATAATTTTGAGACTTTCTGACAGTATTATTACAGATTTGTATTTCCAATTTTTAACCCATCATCTATGGCCTTAGTTTAGGAGTTTAGATAATGTCCTGATAATGGGAGATTGGAATGTGGTTGTTAGCATGGGCTCTGAGGGGGATATAGTTGGGCTGGGTACTAGGAATGTTGGCATGGTGGGCTCTGAGCTGGACATAGTTGGGAAGAATGGGCTGGGTACTAGGAGTGTTGGTATGGGCTCTGAGCTGGACATAGTTGGGCTGGGTACTAGGAATGTTGGTATGGGCTCTGAGCTGGACATAGTTGGGTTGGGTACTAGGAATGTTGGCATGGTGGGCTCTGAGCTGGACAAAGTTGGGAAGAATAGGCTGGGTACTAGGAGTGTTGGTATGGGCTCTGAGCTGGACATAGTTGGGCTGGGTACTAGGAATGTTGGTATGGGCTCTGAGCTGGACATAGTTATGTTGGGTACTAGGAGTGTTGGTAGGGGCTCTGAGCTGGACATAGTTGGGTTGGGTACTAGGAATGTTGGTATGGGCTCTGAGCTGGACATAGTTGGGAAGAATGAGCTGGGTACTAGGAGTGTTGGTATGGGCTCTGAGCTGGACATAGTTGGGAAGAATGGGCTGGGTACTAAGAGTGTTGGTATGGGCTTTGAGTTGGACATAGTTGGGCTGGGTACTAGAAATGTTGGTATGGGCTCTGAGCTGGACATAGTTGGGAAGAATGGGCTGGGTACTAGGAATGTTGGTATGTGCTCTGAGTTGGACATAGTTGGGTTGGGTACTAGAAATGTTGGTATGGGCTCTGAGCTGGACATAGTTGGGTTGGGTACTAGAAATGTTGGTATGAGCTCTGAGCTGGACATAGTTGGGCTGGGTACTAGGAGTGTTGGTATGGGCTCTGAGGGGGACATAGTTGGGCTGGGTACTAGGGGTGTTGGTATGGGCTCTGAGGGGGACATAGTTGGGCTGGGTACTAGGAGTGTTGGTATGGGCTCTGAGCTGGACATAGTTGGGCTGGGTACTAGAAATGTTGGTATGGGCTCTGAGGGGGACATAGTTGGGCTGGGTACTAGGAATGTTGGTATGGGCTCTGAGCTGGACATAGTTGGGAAGAATGGGCTGGGTACTAGGAATGTTGGTATGGGCTCTGAGCTGGACATAGTTGGGCTGGGTACTAGGAATGTTGGTATGGGCTCTGAGCTGGACATAGTTGGGAAGAATGGGCTGGGTACTAGGAATGTTGGTATGGGCTCTGAGCTGGACATAGTTGGGTTGGGTACTAGGAATGTTGGTATGGGCTCTGAGGGGGACATAGTTGGGCTGGGTACTAGGAATGTTGGTATGGGCTCTGAGCTGGACATAGTTGAGTTGGGTACTAGGAATATTGGCATGGGCTCTGAGCTGGACATAGTTGAGTTGGGTACTAGGAGTGTTGGTATGGGCTCTGAGCTGGACATAGTTGGGCTGGGTACTAGGAATGTTGGCATGGGCTCTGAGCTGGACATAGTTGAGTTGGGTACTAGGAATGTTGGCATGGGCTCTGAGCTGGACATAGTTGGGAATAATGGGCTGGGTACTGGGAATGAAAGAGAACAAAGATTTGTAGACTTCTGCCACCAGGAAAATTACTTAATAACTAACACCTGGGATCAAGTCATGGAAAGAAGGAAGTACACATGGAAAAGTCCTGGGAATTGAGGACGAAATCAAATAAACTACACCATGGTGGAATCAAGATATAGAGACCAAGTTACAAAATAGATTGCTTACCCTGGATTCTGATACAAGTCATAATTTGCTTATGATGAAATGCCAACTAAGATGGAAGGAATCAGGAAAATTGCAAAAACTAGCAAAGTGAAATTTAAGTGCTATATACATGTTCGAGAAAAAAGTTCAAATTCCAAAACTCTGTGACTGCTGCTTTAGGGAAAAATTAGTCACTGAAGTTATAGATCATAAGTGGCAGAATATAAAAGAGGCAGCAAAAGAAGAAGCAGAGATTACATTGAGTAACAAAAGAGCAGAAAACAAGAAACCGCGTGGGTAACAACTGAAATGGTAATCGAAATGGAGGACAGACGCAAATGGAAAAACATTAATACAGAGCCCGGCACTACTATATAGTATAAGCATATAAAAAATGAAGTAGATGAAAAATGCAAAATGGCACGAGAAAAATTGTGGTTAGACAAATTGAAGAACTGGAGAGAACAAGGAAATTCGATCAAGTACATAAGAAAGTATAACAATTGTTTCATAAACCTAAGGGCATGCAATAACGGATAACTAATGATAAGAATTGGAAACCAATAACAGACAAGTGAGATGGAGAGAATATGTTACAGCCCTGTACGATGATGGAGGCCTGTATCAAGATAACACACCACTAAATGACATACTCAGGGCTTCAAAATTTGCCTTTTTTACTCTCTTTAGTATTATCGTGGTCAGTATCTTATACTTGGAATCCTGGTATTCAGACAGGCATCTTGTTGCCAGGTAGCCGAAGGCTATTCGTTGCAGGTATGTCAAACTTCCTGCGGCTTACTAGGCCTGGGAGAAGGTGGTCAGTATCGTTTTTACAAAAATTAGAAGTCTTATTTGACGTTTGCCTCTAGACGTGAAATTATGCTTACCTCTGTTATTGATAACTAGTCAGATCTATGGCAACTGTGTTATTAAAACATGCATATTTAGTATTTTTTCAAGTATAACTATTGTGTTTCCAGACAAGAAGAAATCACTAAGACAGAATCTCAGGTTCCAAAGTCGGCTACCGACCTTGAGGAGTTTGTTTTTTCAAGAGCTACATCTCGTGTAAGTTTGATTAGTTTGTTTTCTTCCACCTTAATATTAGTTTCTGTTTTCTTCCACCTTCATATTAGTTTCTGTTTTCTTCCACCTTAATATTAGTTTCTGTTTTCTTCCACCTTCATATTAGTTTCTGTTTCCTTCCACCTTAATATTAGTTTCTGTTTTCTTCCACCTTCATATTAGTTTCTGTTTTCTTCCACCTTCATATCAGTTTCTGTTTTCTTCCACCTTCATATTAGTTTCTGTTTCCTTCCACCTTAATATTAGTTTCTGTTTTCTTCCACCTTAATATTAGTTTCTGTTTTCTTCCACCTTAATATTAGTTTCTGTTTTCTTCCACCTTCATATTAGTTTCTGTTTTCTTCCACCTTAATATTAGTTTCTGTTTTCTTCCACCTTCATATTAGTTTCTGTTTTCTTCCACCTTCATATTAGTTTCTATTTTCTTCCACCTTCATATTAGTTTCTGTTTTCTTCCACTTTCATATTAGTTTCTGTTTTCTTCCACCTTCATATTAGTTTCTGTTTTCTTCCACCTTAATATTAGTTTCTGTTTTCTTCCACCTTCATATTAGTTTCTGTTTTCTTCCACCTTAATATTAGTTTCTGTTTTCTTCCACCTTCATATTAGTTTCTGTTTTCTTCCACCTTCATATTAGTTTCTGTTTTCTTCCACCTTCATATTAGTTTCTTTTGCTAGTTACCCTTTACTCTGCCTCACGATATTTTCAGCATAACACATTTTGCTATGGCTGTTGACTTTGAGAGCCTGTACCATTTTTATTTGTTGGTCTATAGATATGATTTTGTTGTGTGTAGAGACATATATTAATAAAGAACTTGTTGGTGTTATTATTGTTTTTAATTGTGTGTATGTTAGTTTCTGAGATACAAGAAGATAGTCGTGAAAAATAGCACAAACAAATATACTTACACAGTCCCTTGGTTAGGAAAACCAAAATAACAGACAATGTATAGTCATCCACATTGGTAGATCCAATATGGAACATAATTACAGAATGGACGAGAACAATATTAGAAAGATAGAAAAGGAAAGGGACCTAGGTGTTAAAATAGATCATACAGGTAAGGTGAGTGAGCAAGTCCAGGTAGCACTGAAAAAGGCATGCAATGTTAGGTATGATAAAAAGAAATATTAAACATAGGAGCAAGGAAGTGATAGTCAACTTGTATAAAGCATTAGTTAGACCTAGATTGGAGTACTGTGTACAGGTGTGGAGTCCTTATCATAAAGAGGATATAAACATGCTGGAAAGGATTCTAAAAAGAGCGACAAAGCTGATAGTGGGATTCCAGAATTACAAGTATGAGGAAAGACTCAGAAAAACCGGCCTACAGTGTCTAGAAGAGAGAAGAATTCGAGGTGACTTAATACAGGTTTATAAGATGATCAGAGGAACGGATAAATTAGACTATAAAAAGTTTTTCAAAATACAACCACCTACAAGAACAAGAGGGCATAGCTATAAATTTTCTAAAGGAAGGTCCAGATTAGATATTAGGAAATATTTTTCTAGTCGATAGTGGTGAATGCTTGGAATGCAATACCACAGGAAGTAGTGGAGGCAGGGACAATTAATGTATTTAAGAATAGATTGGAGGCGCATAGCTTTTAGAGCAAGGTAATGTAAATGAAACTGGTTGTATACAGACTCTGCAGAGTCTTCTAAACCAGTATAAAGACGTTAAGTCTCTTGTTTGGAGGAGAGTGAAAAAAGAGTGGTGGATGTTTTGGTGTGGTTTATTTCCAGTCTCTACTCTACAGACTTTCCAGAGTCTTCTAAACCAGTATAAAGACGTTAAGTACTATTTAACACTATCGATGTTTGCTGTAATGGCTATGTCTGTCACTTTGACTCTAAACGTCATTATTCTATCTACATCAACAAACTAAGGTCTACCTCAGACAAATCTGTTGCTGAAACTTAGCTCCCCTATTCTCAATAATGGGTGAATCTTCAAATCCAAGCGAAAAACAGAAATCCTATCCAAAAATCTGAAACAAATTAAAAATATTGCCATTGTTTGCGTCTAACCTTACATGATGGAAATTGGAACTCTCTACAATCAGAAGTGCAGTATATTAGCCACTTGTATGGTATTAACCCGGTAGTTTATATACGATAAAGCAATGATGTTAGAGCTGGTGGTGTACAACGCCAGTGGTTCGAAGCCTATGTGTTGTAATTTCATGCAGCTAATATGGTAAAAGTGGAATCCTCCAAAATAGAATGAATAGATTTACATCTATTATATCCACAGATTTGTAGAAAATATGTCCCAAAAATACTTCTTAAAAACTAGAATCTGAATGCTTCTATAAAGTGCAGAGTTTGAGCTTTCACTTGTATAAATATTTACAACAAATTATTTTCAGATAAGTTATCTGGATCTTGTAGCCAGAATCCTGATCTATATTTCAGAATTCAGTGAGTATACTTTTTATTTTTAATCAATCTTTTTCATTTGCCTCACTTCTGGGAATATGGAGAATAACCTGAATTGAAAAGACGTCACCGGGCCAGCTGGGCAGCCTTCTTGTCCACTAACATGGTCCGGCTCTTGCCAAGACCAGAACCTACGAACCTCTCTCTTCCATTCAACTGTGCTCCCTGCTGTGTGTTTTGGTGCTGAGACAAGGGCCATAAAAAGACAGTGATGAAAAAACTGGCTGGTACATGTGGTTGGGGGGGGGGGGGGGGGGGTGCAAATAAAAAATCCTCAAGCACATCTACACTGGTGCAATCAGGCCGATTATGGAATATGCCTAGCACTTGGTCAACGACGGCCAAAACAAACATAGGAAAACTAGACCGAGTTCAAAATATGGGTCTCAGAATTGCCCTTGACGCATTGAAAAGCACTCAAATCACAGAGCTGGGAAAAACAGCAAATATTGAGCTCCTTGAATTAAGGAGAAAATATAAATCCCTTACTCAGTTTGAAAAACAAAAGAGGTTACCTGATCATCCTCTGCACCAGAAGTTCAAAGAGAGAACAAAAAACAGACTACTAAGGAAAAGGCCCAACCATCTGGCCAGAGAAATCCACAGAAAACACGTAGACATCCTTGAAGCTGAAACTAAAAAGTGTGAAAAGTTTAGAACCCTGGACTCAGAACCAGGACCGGTGCAAAATAATCTAGGAGGTTCCTGGGTTAATGAAGAAAAGTGAGCAGTCGGCAACAGAGCAAAAATTCCACATTCTACAGGAGCTCAAGAGACAGTAGCCTAGCAACTCTTGGACACACGTGAACACACATGGATCTGCCTCAGTGAGCGACAAAAGGGGAGGCAGTGGAATATACATCGGACACTCCAAAGGCGACATAGCAAATCACTCCATACCATCAGGAGAGACTTGTACCAATTTCAGATCTGAAACAACTGTTCAGGCAGCAACTCAGATTCCTATCAGCCAAAACAAAACTACAGGGAAAACGGTCATTCTAACAAACTCCAGGAGTGTACTCCAAGCCATCGCAAGCCATAAACAAGATAGACTCCAGGAGTGTACTCCAAGCCATCTCAAGCCACAAACAAGATAGACTCCAGGAGTGTACTCCAAGCCATCTCAAGCCTCAAACAAGATAGACTCCAGGAGTGTACTCCAAGCCATCTCAAGCCACAAACAAGATAGACTCCAGGAGTGTACTCCAAGCCATTTCAAGCCCCACACAAGATAGACTCCAGGAGTGTACTCCAAGCCATCTCAAGCCACAAACAAGATAGACTCCAGGAGTGTACTCCAAGCCATCTCAAGCCTCAAACAAGATAGACTCCAGGAGTGTACTCCAAGCCATCTCAAGCCACAAACAAGATAGACTCCAGGAGTGTACTCCAAGCCATTTCAAGCCCCACACAAGATAGACTCCAGGAGTGTACTCCAAGCCATCTCAAGCCACAAACAAGATAGACTCCAGGAGTGTACTCCAAGCCATCTCAAGCCACAAACAAGATAGACTCCAGGAGTGTACTCCAAGCCATCTCAATCTCCAAACAAGATAGACTCCAGGAGTGTACTCCAAGCCATCTCAAGCCCCAAACAAGATAGAGTCCAGGAGTGTACTCCAAGCCATCTCAAGCCACAAACAAGATAGACTCCAAGAGTGTACTCCAAGCCATCTCAAGCCACAAACAAGATAGACTCCAGGAGTGTACTCCACGTCATCTCAAGCCACAAACAAGATAGACTCCAGGAGTGTACTCCAAGCCATCTCAAGCCACAAACAAGATAGACTCCAGGAGTGTACTCCAAGCCATCTCAAGCTCCAAACAAGATAGAGTCCAGGAGTGTACTCCAAGCCATCTAAGCCACAAACAAGATAGACTCCAAGAGTGTACTCCAAGCCATCTCAAGCCACAAACAAGATAGACTCCAGGAGTGTACTCCACGTCATCTCAAGCCACAAACAAGATAGACTCCAGGAGTGTACTCCAAGCCATCTCAAGCCACAAACAAGATAGACTCCAGGAGTGTACTCCAAGCCATCTCAAGCCACAAACAAGATAGACTCCAGGAGTGTACTCCACGTCATCTCAAGCCACAAACAAGATAGACTCCAGGAGTGTACTCCAAGCCATCTCAAGCCACAAACAAGATAGACTCCAGGAGTGTACTCCAAGCCATCTCAAGCCACAAACAAGATAGACTCCAGGAGTGTACTCCAAGCCATCTCAAGCCACAAACAAGATAGACTCCAGGAGTGTACTCCAAGCCATCTCAAGCCACAAACAAGATAGACTCCAGGAGTGTACTCCACGTCATCTCAAGCCACAAACAAGATAGAGTCCAGGAGTGTACTCCAAGCCATCTCAAGCCCCAAACAAGATAGACTCCAGGAGTGTACTCCACGTCATCTCAAGCCACAAACAAGATAGAGTCCAGGAGTGTACTCCAAGCCATCTCAAGCCCCAAACAAGATAGACTCCAGGAGTGTACTCCAAGCCATCTCAAGCCACAAACAAGATAGAGTCCAGGAGTGTACTCCAAGTCATCTCAAGCCACAAACAAGAAAGACTCTCACATGAAATAAAATACAACATAGGGGTGTTGTCTCAAAAAACAAATTTAGTCCTACAATGGATTCCACCCCACTATGGGATCCCTAGAAACGAGAAAGCAGATGAGCTTGTAAAAGCTGGACGTGGGAGCAAGCAGATTCTCCATCCACAGAGCTATAAAGAAGCAAAGACACTCATCAAACGATCCATGAGGACAGGAGGGAGAGACCAGCACAAAGAATGCAAGCCAGAAAATGACAGCATAGACAAACTTGGCAGACAAAGATCTTCAGACTCAGAATGGGACATTGTAGACTCAAGGCCCACCACTACAGAGTGAGTCTCAGAGACACTGTCACGTGCGATTGTGGAGCACCCAAGCAAACACAGAACATATTCTGCAAGAATGCCTTACCTGTGCATTGGTTCTGGATAGTGATTCCGACCAAGCATCTCTCAAGAGAGGCCTGGGCCAGTCTCAATTTGTTCTCAGTGATTTTGTTACCAGTAGTGTCCATAGCACCTTCTTCTTCTTCATCGATCAGCTGATGCTAAGCTTCTACTGGAGGCTCACGAAGGAGACCGTGCATTTCAGGTCTTCGTAGGTCCCCCACAGCTTTTCGAGCATGGTTGCTCCCCCAGGCCAGACTGCCTCTCTTTGTCTGTATACGTAGGGCAGTCCTGCTGAATGTGTTCTGGTGTTTGCTTGGGTGCTCCACAATCACATGTGGCGGTGCCTCTGAGACCCATTCTGTGGAGGTGGGCCTTGAGTCTGCAATGTCCCGTTCTGAGTCTGAAGATCTTTGTCTGCCCATCTCTACCAAGTTTGTCTATGCTGTCATTTTCTGACTTGTGTTCTTTGTGCAAAATTTTGACAAAATGAATGACCAACAACGCCAAGGGCTTCAACCCTAGGGTAAAAGCTAATAGACAGGAACTCAGAAGTGATTGACTGTTTCAAATATTTGGGTGCGAGTGTCACTGGTGAAGAATCAAAATGTGAGGTAATGGCCAGAATAGTACAGACAATAGGGGCGCTTAAGTGGCTTAACAAAATCTGGCAAGACAAATGATTGTCCATATGCACAAATATCAGATTAATGTGTACATTGGTCCTGTCAATATTTCTCTATGCTTGTGAGACATGGACAATTACAGCTGTACTGCAGCGGATGATACAGGCCTTGGAGATGAGATATTTCCTAGGACTTCTAAACATCATATACAAAGACCAAGTTACAAATGAGGAAATACGAGAAGGAATTTCAAAGACCTCCTGGCAACGGTAACGAGACTGAAACTCACTCGGTACGGCCACATTTTGAGATAAAATTGTCCTGCAAATTCAATTCTGCATGGCAAGATGCATGGCGGACGACGTAGCGTTCGTCCCAAAAAGGGATTGGAGGGATATAGAAGAGTGGTGGGGAGTTGTGAGGGTGTCTTTATGTATGCCTCAATGACTTCACTGGTTACCGGATGACTTAACTTAACGTCTTTATACTGGTTTAGAAGACCCTGCAGAGTCTGTATACAACCAGTTACATTTACATCACCTTGCTCTAAAAGCTATGCGCATCCAGTTTATTATTAAATGCATTAACTGTCCCTGCCTCCACTACCTCCCCTGGCAATGCATTCCAAGCAGACACCACTCTCTGACTAAAAAAATATTTCCTAATATCTAACCTGGACCTCTCTTTAGTCAGCTTGTAGCTATGCCCTCGTGTTATTGTGGGTGGCTGTATTTTAAAAAATTTGTGATCTAATTTATCCATTCCTCTGATCATCTTATAAACCTGTATTAAGTCACCACGAATTCTTCTCTCTTCGAGACACTGTAGGCCAGTTTTTCTGAGTCGTTCCTCATAACTGTAATTCTGGAATCCCACTATCATCTTTGTCGCTCTTTTTTGTATTCTTTCTAGCATGTTTATGTCCCCTCTATGACATGACATGATTTTTTGTGCTGTCTCTCCATTCTTTCCGCATGGATCATTTGATGCGTATCTTTGCTTCGTTATAGCTCTGTGGAGGGTGAGTCTTGCATGCACACGACTGCAACTGCTGTCTACCAAGGTGAAGGTAGTCCCATAGCTGACCAATTGCTGTCATAGATGAAGGGGTATACACTTTAATATACAAGTTCTCCGGACTACATCCTCAGTACTAGAGAAAATCTGTCAAGAGTGAAGAACTTTGTACAAATAACTTTGGACAGTACGAATAGATTTGGACAGTATGAATAGCTTTGGACAGTACAAAGAGCCTTGGACGGTACAAATGGCTTTGGGCAGTACAAATAGATTTGGACAGTATGAATAGCTTTGGACAGTACAAAGAGCCTTGGACGGTACAAATGGCTTTGGGCAGTACAAATAGATTTGGACAGTATGAATAGCTTTGGACAGTACAAAGAGCCTTGGACGGTACAAATGGCTTTGGGCAGTACAAATAGCTATGGAAGTACAAATAGCTTAAGAAAGTGCAAATATCTTAAGAAAGTACAAATAGCTTTCTGGTCTGTTTCTAAGAAACGACGTCACTGCACTCCGGGCATACCCATAGGTACCCAGTCTCTCTCATCAAATGGCGTAAGGTATGGATGCTGATGGTCCCTGTAGCTCGCTGGTTGTGCACTCTGCTGCGCTGTCCTCTCATGTGCCCCTCTCCGCTCGAATCTTGTTTAATAATGTCACTTCTGTCCATCACCAATGTGCCCATGATGGGAGCCCGTGAAGCTAAGATGTCAGCTCTTTCATTGCCCTGAACCCCGGCCTGAGCAGGACAGTAGATTCAGGTCAGCACCTGGAGGTTTGAGGCCTCAACAGCAGCTATCCACTCTTACCTAAGCCATCCCTTCTGTACTTTCTGAAGTACGACTTACACGTCTGTCACGATGACTGTCTTTGTTATAGAAGTCTCAGATATCCATTTCAGTGCTGAGGTCACTGCTTCCATCTTCATTCTCATACTGGAGGTTGTTGACATTTATGCCCTACTGCGCTCAGCAAAGTCCTCTCCTCTCATTCTAGCCGAGAAACCCCAGCCTGATGTCCCACTGCGCACGACTGATCCGTCAGTGTATATGACAGTGCCACTCTCCTGGGTGTTTTCAGTTATCAGCTGATTTACCTCGTGCTCTGCTCTCTCATTGTTCCATTCTCTGCATTTCTTGCCTAAGGTTATGATGACTCTCTGGTACTTTATCATTCTATCACCAGTGTGGACCCATTCTTCCCCTTTGGCTATCGTCTCAGCTGGAGTGACGTGTCCGATTGTTGTCTCCGCCTGTGCCATCCATGACGACCCTCTCTTGATTCTTGATCCCTGGATGTCTGAGATACTACTGTGCAGAGGGTGTCTAGTGTCTGTGGTGACACGCATATAGGCTTTGACTTGTGCCAGTTTATGTCTGGATGTCACCGATAACAATCCCAACATGTACCGCATCATCACAATCGAGGTATCTCTAGTGCAGCCAAGAACCAGTCGCATACCTTCATTCTGGATGTGGTCCAACCTTTCACACTGTGTTCTTGATAGTCTGAGGATGCCTAGTCCGTAATTGATGACAGGCAACACGACCTGACGAAATAGGATGAACAGGAGGCGTTGTTCCAAGTCGGCAGCAGCCATGGTCTTGAGTTCTCCTAACCCTCTCTTGCATCTTTGTACGATGTGGTCAACCTGGCAGTTATAGGAAAGACTGCTATCAAATGTCACTCCGAGGTGTTGGACACATCGACAAATAGCATTGGACAGTACAAATAGCTTTGGACAGTATAAATAGCTTTGAATAGTACGAATAGTTTTGACAAGAACAACAAAACAGTGATAATTTTGGTTTTGAATTATTTTTCCTCAGATGAAAAGAAAGCAAAGAAAGAAGCTGAGGCAGACAAAGCAGAAGCTGGAGACAAGAAAGAGGAGACGGCAGATCCATAGGTTCTGTAAGTAGATGGTTTCTCAAACATTGGGCGCCCCACTACCTACCCCTCTTCCCCCGAAATATCCAAATAACCCTCCAATATCTTGCAGCTCACAACATAATTGGGGTCACAGGTTGAGATAACAAGAAGTGATGGTTAGACGAGAAAACAGGATGTAACATACTGTCGTAATGGTCAGTATATTGTACATTGATTGGTCGATTCATGAACAAAAGTTCATATATTTTCAGATGTTAACAAGTTTTTCTTCTTCGTCGTTCGTTCTCAAACTCCTGCCATGAAAAAAGGATTGGCAGGTAGCAGGATGTAGCTCGTAGAACGGAATCGTAGTTTACAACTTAACTGTGATTTTTGCACCTTACGGTCCAGCACATCCGACTTCAGCATGTCATTATTGGTAGCCTTCACTCTTCGATCCCTTCTCCTTAGCCAGCCTGCATTGTTGCAGTCTTCTTCTTCTTCTTCTTCGTTCATTCTCAATCTCCCGCTACCAAACCCTGAAAGGGCTTAAGTAGCCGAATGTAGTCCAGAGAACGGAATGCGTTGTGTCGTAGTTTACAGCTTGACTGCGATATTTGCACCTTTCGGTCCAACAACACATCCGACTTCAGCAAGCATTTTTTGAGTACCGGGTTAGCATTCCCTCTTCAATCCCTTCTCCTTAGCCAGTCTGCCCTGCTGCAGCCTGTTATCCAGAAACACCGCGTGGAGGTGTAGAAGGGTCTTGGCAGCTCTGGT
Organism: Ariolimax columbianus; assembly: GCA_036924085.1. Classification (NCBI taxonomy): domain Eukaryota; kingdom Metazoa; phylum Mollusca; class Gastropoda; order Stylommatophora; family Arionidae; genus Ariolimax; species Ariolimax columbianus. The sequence continues at coordinate 4,831,840 of JAVGWX010000015.1, forward strand.
TCGCTGGTCCTGACGCTAGCAGTCAGCTATGGGTCGCTGACCACTGCAGCTCATGCGCTGCTAAGCATCTTGATCCCCTGTTGCAGCCTGTTATCTAAGATCACTACATGGAGGTGGAAAAGGTCTTTGCAGTTCTGTGTCACTGGTGCTAGCAGTCTGCTTTCAGTCTTTGACCACTACAGCTGATACATTTCTCAGCATCTTGATCCTGTCAACTTGAATATTTTTAGTCATTTTTGGCCTATTACGATAGGCATCGGTGTTGTACAACAAATCATTTTCAGTTAGATCACATTTAAATCGATATCAACACACTAACATTGACGTTTGTTACATAACAACAAACTCTCATTGTTTAGGAAATCACTGACTGGTGAAAATAGGAACAAATTGTTCGCTAACCTGTGAAAATAGGAAAACATTGTTTGCAAACCAGTAAAAATAAAGATTTTTCGCGCTCTGACCCAAAAAATCCCATTATTTATACAGTATTTTGTCTATTAGTCGTTAAAGCTAATATTATAAAATGAAAATTCTGCAGCCATTTTAAATAACCAGGATTCGAGCAGTGAATAGATGAGTTGTTCAGCAGCAATTTCCTTTTCGCGGACAGTCAGGAAATTTCTGAGGACCAGCGGTTAGAAATAACTGGTTTAGGAGACCTATATTGAAACCAGATGTTCTGCGCCTGCCTAGCCTTCGTTTAACGTATGATTCATGACATTCCTCCAATATTTTCATGTTTTTTTAATGTGTTGAAGTTTACCAACAATGTCAATTTCTGTCCAATGAAATTTAGGCATGAAAACCCAAGAAATGATCCACTTTTTTGATCCGATCAATGATCATGTATCTCGAGTACACATGGATTGTCAACACACGTCCTATTCAGACTTTGACTGGGACTTTGGTTATGTTTTTGAGGGATTTAACATAGAAATACACCTGGTGTCATGAGTGCCAAAAATGTTTTTGGGGCCTTATTATTTCCACCATTTTTCTGCGAATGGTTTGTTTGGCTGATAGAATCACGTGATGTCATCGTAAGTGGGTGTTAAATTCGACATTGGCGTTAGGCACTAAACACGGGCCTCGCGCTGGATAATTGTGAAATAGAGTAGCTTAGAAATAAGGCAAGTCCTGAAATTGAAAGAGAACAGCGTGATTGGAAAGAGATCAGCTGTAGCCTAATTAGAGTGTCAACTTGCTGCATGAAATATGGGGTACTGCATGAAATAATTATGAAAGTTGGTACTGCATGAAATAATTATGAAAGTTGGTACTGCATGAAATTATTATGAAAGTTGGTACTGCATGAAATAATTATGAAAGTTGGTACTGCATGAAATAATTATGAAAGTTGGTACTGCATGAAATAATTATGAAAGTTGGTACTGCATTAAATAATTATGAAAGTTGGTACTGCATGAAATAATTATGAAAGTTGGTACTGCATGAAATTATTATGAAAGTTGGTACTGAATGAAATAATTATGAAAGTTGGTACTGCATGAAATTATTATGAAAGTTGGTACTGCATTAAATAATTATGAAAGTTGGTACTGCATGAAATAATTATGAAAGTTGGTACTGCATGAAATTATTATGAAAGTTGGTACTGCATTAAATAATTATGAAAGTTGGTACTGCATGAAATAATTATGAAAGTTGGTACTGCATGAAATAATTATGAAAGTTGGTACTGCATGAAATTATTATGAAAGTTGGTACTGCATGAAATAATTATGAAAGTTGGTACTGCATGAAATAATTATGAAAGTTGGTACTGCATGAAATAATTATGAAAGTTGGTACTGCATTAAATAATTATGAAAGTTGGTACTGCATGAAATAATTATGAAAGTTGGTACTGCATGAAATAATTATGAAAGTTGGTACTGCATGAAATTATTATGAAAGTTGGTACTGCATGAAATTATTATGAAAGTTGGTACTGCATGAAATTATTATGAAAGTTGGTACTGCATGAAATTATTATGAAAGTTGGTACTGCATGAAATAATTATGAAAGTTGGTACTGCATGAAATAATTATGAAAGTTGGTACTGCATGAAATAATTATGAAAGTTGGTACTGCATGAAATAATTATGAAAGTTGGTACTGCATGAAATTATTATGAAAGTTGGTACTGCATGAAATAATTATGAAAGTTGGTACTGCATGAAATAATTATGAAAGTTGGTACTGCATGAAATAATTATGAAAGTTGGTACCACAGTTTGAATCTGAATCAAACTTGGATGAGTTTAGATGGTGGATGACTTTAGATGGTGGATGACTTTAGATGAGGGATGAGTTTAGATGTTGGATGAGTTTAGATGGTGGATGGGTTTAGATGGTGGATGAGTTTAGATGGTGGATGAGTTTAGATGGTGGATGAGTTTAGATGTTAGATGAGGGAAGAGATGGGCATTTGGGGGAGGGGGTAGAGATGGGCTGGTTGAAAGAGAAAATGGCTGGTTTGGAAGGTGTTTTTTTTTCCTTTTTCTTTTTTGCGTCACCTAGCCCACACCGTCCCCTTTACTGTTTCTTTTATATTATACAGTTAGATTAGTGGGCAGATAATCAGCATGCGTCTGCTGGTTTTATTATTACAACTGGGGGCGGCGTGGGCTAGCGGTTAAGTGACACGGCTCACAATCCGAAGGTGCTGGGTTCGATCGCCATCACAGCACTGGCCGTTACCCCGTGGGAAGCAAACCCTTAGAAAATGCAGGAGAAAGAAGAGCCTTACATAAAAAGGATGCCGAAGTTGGATGCACCCGGCTGACAGGCGCAAAATAAAATCCGTAGTGCAACGCACACCGGGGAAATAAGAAATGAGGTGAATACAAAATAAACAACAAAAATTATTATTACAGTTCTATACATGTCTAATTGTTATTTAATTTTCTATTATTTTCCAGATTCCGTCATGGATGGACTGTCTTCCATGTAGACAGACATATGTAGAAGTGATAGGTCTGTCTTCCTTCTAGTAGTTCTATTAATATGCTTATTGTGATTGGCTTCATCTGAGGTTCAGATCTGCCTTTGTTGTGTGCTACATTCAGAGAGGTGAACAGTGTCAGTAGAAATGATAGTAGATAACACATTCCTTACCGAATTGGAAAACACTATGTGGCGTCATTCAATTTGTTGTTGCATATTACATACCGAAGTGAGTATACAAATTAAGTAGTATTAAATCAACATTTTAAACCAGATCTGAATGTAATTAGGTCAACTTTATAATTGTTTTATAGCTACACCAGGAACGGCCTTGTGAGCAGCACAATTGTTATACAATGGATCCCTGGTCACTCAAATACATCTGGCAATGACAAGGCAGACAGACTGGTTAAGAAGGGATCAAGTCAAAAACAAAGAGGCCTGGTTGAATAGATGGGAAATACTGAGAGAGAAGTCTACAAACATATGGCCATCCCAAAGACATTAACCTTCTGAAAAGGAAAGACCAAGGCACCATTTTCCAACTTCGCACTCAACACATACAACCTAACAGTCACTTGAACAGAATCCAACCAGAACATACTCCAGAGTGTCGGCTGTGCACACATCCCTATGAAACTGTTGAACAAAATCCAACCAGAACATACTCCAGAGTGTCGGCCGTGCACACATCCCTATGGAACTGTTGAACAGAATCCAACCAGAACATACTCCAGAGTGTCGGCCGTGCACACATCCCTATGGAACTGTTGAACAGAATCCAACCAGAATATACACCAGAGTGTCGGCCGTGCACACATCCCTATGGAACTGTTGAACAGAATCCAACCAGAACATACTCCAGAGTGTCGGCCGTGCACACATCCCTATGGAACTGTTGAACAGAATCCAACCAGAACATACTCCATAGTGTCGGCCGTGCACACATCCCTATGGAACTGTTGAACAGAATCCAACCAGAACATACTCCAGAGTGTCGGCCGTGCACACATCCCTATGGAACTGTTGAACAGAATCCAACCAGAACATACTCCAGAGTGTCGGCCGTGCACACATCCCTATGGAACTGTTGAACACCATCTTTTTTAATGTCCAGCGCTTGCCAGTGTTAGGAAACCGCTTCTTTCTCCAAGACCAGACAAATGAAACACTTTGTACGAAACTAAACAACAGCTTACAAACACTTGCAGATACCACTATATGGCATTGGGCCAAAGGGCAGGAGCCCATAGGTCGCTGGATCAATAACCAACCAAGACCACAATTGGTTAACTTCTCTAACACGTGCTGTGAGTGACGTGTGCCAGTTACTGTGTCCAATGAATTGACTAAAGGAGGTGGAGACAAATATGTTTAGGGTCTAGGAGACAGGTAAAAAATGTAGGATCCAGGTGTAGTTCTTTGTTGTATTGTGGAACATGACGGAGGATTGTTCTTGAAATTCTGAATTCTAAATTAGCAAATTTGTTTATTTTAAAACTAATACTGACATATTTATGTCATTTCTTATTTGAGTTATGTCTTAACTGCTTCATAGCTTGTCACTAGTAGCCTGACCTTGAAAGTCAGCTGAAATAGAGGAACGTCTGTGGGAAAATATATTATATTTTGTGTCCTTTAAAAGGGGGGGGGGGGAGATGCTGTTGTTGAATGCCCACAAAGAGTAGAATTACTCTTTTGTACAGCCTAAAAAGGACATTAAATGCAGGTTGTCTAGCTTTCTTCACATCTCGAGTGTGCTGATGATGGTGGATCGGGGTCCTCCAGGAGGTTGTCCTATGCTTGGCTTCTTCTACATGTTGCTCACTACTATGGGGATCATGTCAGTCCCTCACCTTGTTAGCCAGGCTGCCATGTAAACAGCCCGTTTCCAGTGAGGGCTACTAGGAAGCCGAGGTTAGGCATATATTAGATGTTACAGCAACATTTTTTGCCGACCTGGCACTCTGGAATTGCTGGCTGTTACTGTCTGGACAGTTCTGTAGGTTATTGGACCGGAAGTCTGTCAGTTCAACATAGGAATTGATTTGTGTAAATTATCTAGAGATGATCTTAGTCGTCATCATTGACCTCTTCTGCACAAAAACCGTGAAACAGTTGTAATCTTAAATGGAGTTTCTCTTTAGGTGAATTGTGATATGCAATCCCATGAGTTGGTGAGTCTTCTACTCACTTTGTATAGCGTGTATCATGAAATGTATTATTGGAACACTGACTACCAGGTCCATAAAATCTATTCTCTTGTGCTCCTGAGAAAATACGTAGAATGTAGACCATTACGGACAGCTGTTTACTATGACAAAACTATGTGATCTATTTTCATTATTCTCAAATTTACTGACATATCATCGCCAATATACCTACTTGTTATGCCTGTTTGTATTTTTGCGAGTGTGCCTTATTTCTCTTTTCCCCAAGGTGGTGTGTGTTGCGCTATGTTTTTATTTTGTGCCTGTCAACCCAGTGCATCCGACTTATGCATGCATTTTATTTAAGGGTCTGCTTCCTCCTGCATTTTCGAAGGGTTTGCTTCCCTGGGGTAACGGACGGTGCTGGGGTCGTGAGCGAACCCAGCACCTTTGGATTGTAAGCCATGTCACTTAACCACTAGCCCACGCCATCATCATTATGCTAGTAAATTGTGGAATATATTTATTGAAGACCACCTGTATCAAATTGACTTGATCCAATATGTTGGATACCCCACCAGACCGAAGTCTGATCCTCCGAGGGACAGGAACAGATCCAGTATGTTGGATAACCCACCAGACCGAAGTCTGATGCTCAGATGGACAGGAACAGATCCAATATGTTGGATAACCCACCAGACCGAAGTCTGATCCTCCGAGGGACAGGAACAGATCTAGCTTGATCATATTCCGGTATCGCATGTGCCGTCATTCAAGTAATTTATTGTCCGTTTCAGAATAACCTTCATCTAAATCCAATTTATCAACCTCCAAATCCTTGAGAATACGTTTTTAAGAACGGTTTGTTCTGTTGTTAGGCTTTTAGAACGGCCATTTTCCGAATTTTCAAAAGTACTTTCCATCATAAAAATTGAAAAAAAACATGAAAAATAGAAAATGTTTGGATAGTCGCTATATTTATTTCCAGAAAAGGGTCCTGTATAGACATCACGATATTATGGCCAAAATCCAAGCAGTACAGCTCGAAATAAACCTTAGAATAATGGTCCACCTGTCACAGCAAATCATGGGTGACTCAGGGAATGGGGTATTTGTGCACGCACACCAGTGCATCCATGTCACGGGTTTAAAGGGATAGGCACAATTCAGTTTCTGCAGTGCTATTTTGTTGAGTTTTTTGTTCTTTGCCCTAGCCAAGGCCTAGTCATATCTATGTTTTATCAACTGTTGATATTTAGTACCACCATGGCTTTGTTTTAATTTGATGTTTGTAAAGATACCTACAGTACCTAAGTACCTACAGTACATTGAAAAAAATTGGTGCTATTTTGACAGAGTTTCAGTATTGATGTTATCTTTATATACAGGTGCTAATTATTGTATGCATGTTTGATTCCTGAATTTTTGGTTCAGAATAGCCAGATGATACTAGTATGCATGTTTGATTCCTGAATTTTTGGTTCAGAATAGCCAGATGGTACTAGTAAGCATGTTTGATTCCTGAATTTTTGGTTCAGAATAGCCAGATGGTACTAGTAAGCATGTTTGATTCCTGAATTTTTGGTTCAGAATAGCCAGATGGTACTAGTAAGCATGTTTGATTCCTGAATTTTTGGTTCCATAGACCCAGATGAAACTTGTATGCATGTTTGATTCCTGAATTTTTGGTTCAGAATACCCAGATGATACTAGTGTGCATGTTTGATTCCTATTGTGTTGGTTCTTCTTCGTTCATTCTCAAACTCCCGCTACCAAGCCCTAAAAAGGGCTTTGCAAGTAGTAAAATGTAGTCAGAAGAACGGAATACGTTGTGTTATAGCTTACAGCTTAACTGCGATATTTACACCTTTCGGTCCCACACATCCAACTTCAGCATATATTTTTGAGTACTGGGTTAGCCTTCCCTCTTCGATCCCTTCTCCTTAGCCAGTCTGCTCTGTTGCAGCCTGTTATCCAAGATCACCGCATGGAGGCGTACAAGGGTCTTGGCAGCTCTGGTTCGCTGGCCCTGACGCTAGCAGCTTTGGCTCTTGATGAACGCTGCATGCTCATGCACTGTTCAGGGTCTTGATCCCGTTGTTGGTTCAATACACCAAGAAGATTCAGGTGGGTTTTTCCCTTTCAAATTTAAGCCATGTATTCAATTGAGTGTGATCTGATCGAGTGATTAAGATATAGCTAGTTATCTTGGTCTTGAGACAGGAATTCGAACCCCAGCATGTTCTATATTTTTTTTAGAAGGAAATTAATACTTAAGAATATATCTATAGCTGGTGATGATCTGTTGCAGCCCTATACTCCGAGGGGAACCTGTTGAATAAAAATAAGTGAGTTATTCAGTCAAATATGATGTTGTTTAATGCCCATAATCAGTAAGTTTACTCTTTGTGCGCCCTGAAGAGGACGTTAGTGGGTTGTAGTAGCTTTCCTCACATCCCGAGGATGCTGATGAAGGTGGACTGCGGTCCTACAGGCGGTTGTGCTATGCTTGGCTTCATCTGTGTGGCGCTCACTACTACGAGGATCACATCGATACACATCTCATCAGCCAGGCTGCCTTGAAAACAGCCTGTTTCCATGGAACGCTACATGGAAGAGAGATAGGGGTCTTGGTCAGTGTATTGTGCCTGATGAGACGTTCTGGTCAGTGTGTGGTGCCTGATGTGACATCCTGGTCAGTGTGTTGTGCCTGATGTGACGTCCTGGTCAGTGTGTTGTGCCTGATGTGACGTCCTGGTCAGTGTATTGTGCCTGATGCGACGTCCTGGTCAGTGTATTGTGCCTGATGTGACGTCCTGGTCAGTGTGTTGTGCCTGATGTGACGTCCTGGTCAGTGTATTGTGCCTGATGTAACGTCCTGGTCAGTGTATTGTGCCTGATGAGACGTCCTGGTCAGTGTGTGGTGCCTGATGTGATGTCCTGGTCAGTGTGTTGTGCCTGATGTGACGTCCTGGTCAGTGTATTGTGCCTGATGTAACGTCCTGGTCAGTGTATTGTGCCTGATGAGACGTCCTGGTCAGTGTGTGGTGCATGATGCGACGTCCTGGTCAGTGTGTTGTGCCTGATGCGACGTCCTGGCTAGTGTGTTGTACCTGACTGGACTAGCGTCTCAGTTCCCTATCAAATATGTTACTTCTGTAGTCCCAAGTAATCACGTCTCCGAACTGGCCACAACAGAAGGGGACACCACCTATACACTAAATTCTGGATAACGAAGACTACCCGCAGACAGATATATTTCTGTAGTTGTAAATCAGACTTTCTTTGTAGTGGTGCAATAATAGGTCTAAGATTGTCTGCGCAGGGTCTGTATGACTTTGCTTTGATATTTACAGCTTTTGTCCTCCACAATAGATTAGAAAAGATTTCCGGGTGATTTAATACAGGTTTATAGATGTTAGGAAAGATTATTGTTTTTAGTCAGAGAGTGATGAATTCTTGAAATGCATTGCCGCATGAAGTAGTGGAAGCAGAGTCAGTTAATGCATTCAAAAATAGTTTGGATGTTCAGTATTTTCAGTATCGAAAGAGTGAAATAAACTGGTTGTATACAGACTCTGTAGAGCCTTCTAAACCAGTACAAAGAAGTTAAGTTATCAACAGAAAGGATAACTTAGACTATAACAAGTTTTTCAAAGTACAGCCATCTACGAGAACAAGAGAGCACAGCTTTAAATTAGTTAAAGAAAGGTTCAGATTAGATACAAGGAAATATTGTTTGTAGTCAGAGTGGTGAATGCTTGGAATGCATTGCCACAGGAAGTAGTGTAGGCAGGGAAAATTAATGCATTAAAAAATAGATTGGCATACCATGACTCTTTGTTTCAATGCTATTTACAGCTTCCGTCCTCTACAATAATAGATCTGATGTGTGTACATGGTACTATGACACTTTGCTTGTTTCAATGATATTTACAGCTTCCGTCCTTTACAATAATAGATCTGATGTGTGTACATGGTACCATGACTCTTTGTTTCAATTATATTTACAGCTTCCGTCCTCTACAATAATAGATTTGATGTGTGTACATGGTACTATGACACTTTGCTTGTTTCAATGATATTTACAGCTTCCGTCCTCTACAATAATAGATCTGATGTGTGTTCAACGGTACCATGACTCTTTGTTTCAATGCTATTTACAGCTTCCGTCCTCTACAATAATAGATCTGATGTGTGTACATGGTACTATGACACTTTGCTTGTTTCAATGATATTTACAGCTTCCGTCCTTTACAATAATAGATCTGATGTGTGTACATGGTACCATGACTCTTTGTTTCAATTATATTTACAGCTTCCGTCCTCTACAATAATAGATTTGATGTGTGTACATGGTACTATGACACTTTGCTTGTTTCAATGATATTTACAGCTTCCGTCCTCTACAATAATAGATCTGATATGTGTTCATGGTACCGTGACTCTTTGTTTCAATGATATTTACAGCTTCCGTCCTTTACAATAATAGATCTGATGTGTGTTCATGGTACCGTGACTCTTTGTTTCAATGATATTTACAGCTTCCGTCCTTTACAATAAGTTGCTTTTCAAAAAAGACCTCCACATGTTTGAGGGGGGAAGAGAGGTATATACAAAAAATGGACATGTGGATGGGACAGTATTAAAGTTGAAAGTGAGCATCCAATTCACAAACCACATGGCAACTCTCACTCACAAACCACATGGCAACTCTCTCACTCACAAACCACATGGCAACTCTCACTCACAAACAAATTGATCCAGAACGACAAACCCTCTTATCTTTGAGAGCTCCTTGCTATCCAGCTAATCCAAAAGGAAACCTTCGGATGGTATCCCTCTTGCCATACCTGTCAATCATTTTAGACCCAGAATCATGTATTCTTCTTCTTTGCGTTCATAATCTTTGGTCATGCTATATCTGGCCAGACGCCGCCATGATGAAGTCTGTAGTCTCCCCGGTTGTAACTTGTGAGCGACACCATGGCAATTAGGTAGACTGTCGCATGACCATATTCTGTTGATGCGCGTGTGCCCTGATTTTTTCCAGGTTCCTGCACCATAGCTGACACTCAGTCTTTGGCAGGTCGGGTTGAGTTTTCTGTTTTGGGTTGTCTCCCACAGCCTTTCCATCTCCCGATGGTACCTGCAAGGCAGCAGGTTGGTTTATCTACCGTGGTTTCCTTCCCTTGGCTAGAGTATATATATTTTTGTAAATTTTGCGCTCACCTTATTTTCTCAATCCCCCGAGTGGTGTGCGTTGCACTATGTTTTTATTTTGTGCAGTCGACTTCGGCATGCATTTTATGTAAGGGTTTGCTTCCTCCTGCATTTTATGTAAGGGTTTGCTTCCTACTGCATTTTATGTAAGGGTTTGCTTCCTACTGCATTTTATGTAAGGGTTTGCTTCCTACTGCATTTTATGTAAGGGTTTGCTTCCTACTGCATTTTATGTAAGGGTTTGCTTCCTCCTGCATTTTATGTAAGGGTCTGCTTCCTACTGCATTTTATGTAAGGGTTTGCTTCCTCCTGCATTTTATGTAAGGGTTTGCTTTTTCCTGCATTTTATGAAAGGGTTTGCTTCCTCCTGCATTTTATGTAAGGGTTTGCTTCCTCCTGCATTTTATGTAAGGGTTTGCTTTTTCCTGCATTTTATGAAAGGGTTTGCTTCCTCCTGCATTTTATGTAAGGGTTTGATTCCTCCTGCATTTTATGTAAGGGTTTGCTTCCTCCTGCATTTTATGTAAGGGTTTGCTTCCTACTGCATTTTATGTAAGGGTTTGCTTCCTCCTGCATTTTATGTAAGGGTTTGCTTCCTCCTGCATTTTATGTAAGGGTTTGCTTCCTACTGCATTTTATGTAAGGGTTTGCTTCCTACTGCATTTTCTAAGGGTTTGCTTCTCTGGGGTAACGGTCGGTGCTGTGATTGGGGAGTGAACCCAGCACCTTCAGATTGTGAGCCGTGTCAATTAACCACTAGGCCACGCTGTTCCCTTGGCTAGACCATATAGCGGCTCTTACCCGCTTGGTGTGCCCGCCGTAGGACACATAGGGTATTTCAGTGAGGAAAGCAATGCCACCTGTTGTCTCACCCCATCCTGCTGGAATATGCCTTCCACTTTTCCCTCCAATATAACTTTCAGCAGACTTTCATGTCAATTGAGATGGTCATTTCAAAGGCGTCAATACTTTTCTCCATTTTCTTGGTCAAGGTCCAGGTTTCTACTGCATACAACAAAATTGAATGTACATAGCATTTCATGAATCCCATTTTCAAATTCTGAGATATCTGCTCGGACAGAAGTGTATCTCTCATGCTGTTAAATGTTTTCTTCACCATTGCAATTCTCTTAATTGCTTGGCTTCGTTCGTTCTCAATTTCCTGTTACCAAACCCTGAAAAGGGCTTAAGTAGCTGAATGAGAACGGAATGTGTAGTTTGCCAGTCTGAGCCAGTCTGCTCTGTTTCAGCCTGTTATCCAGGATCTCCGGATGGAGGTGTACAAGGGGCTTGGCAGCTATGGGTCGCTGGCCCTGACACTAACAGTCAGCTATGGGTCGCTGGCCCTGACACTAGCAGTCAGCTATGGGTCGCTGGACCTGACACTAGTAGTCAGCTATGGGTCGCTGGCCCTGACACTAACAGTCAGCTATGGGTCGCTGGCCCTGACACTGTCAGCTATGGGTCGCTGGACCTGACACTAGTAGTCAGCTCTGGGTCGCTGACTGCTGCAGCTCCTGCGCTCAGTAATCTTAATGATCTCCCTTTCACATTTAACATCTGCCGTTATTATCTGGCCAAGATATAAATAGCTTGACACTTGTTCCAGAACTTCTCCATTTATGTGGATGTCAGCCAATTTGTGGACTTTCTTTTCTTTTGGTGAATGCCATAACTTTAATCTGTTTTCATGTTGATTTAAGGTAGGGATAATCACATTTAAGCTGTTTAATTAAGCCAATGTGGAGTGGACGTTCAAGAATGGGGAGGTGTCAATCAAACGTGGACATAGGAGAGGGCAGTGTCAAAACCTGCCAGAATTTTGTGGACATTATTTGTGAATGCCCTTTAAAGATTTGATGTGTGTGCATGGCCTTATTACTCACTGTTAGATAATACGAGGGTAAGTCAGTAAGTAGGTCACAAACTGATATGGGATAGTTGAAAAATGTAGTTTGAAGTTTCTAAAGGTGTTATTAGGTGGCAGACACTAGGTTAGACATCAGATAACCCTGGGAACACGAGCACTGGAGCAGGTCAGCAACTTTAAATATCTAGGAGTGGTAATAGACAGCATGGGAGGAATCAAAGAGGAGTTAACTGCACGAAGGGCAGCAGCAGGTAGATTGTTCAGAGGTTTCCTCAGTAGAAGAGAAATAAGCAGGAAAACAAAGATGGATGTATACTGCTCAACCTATGTGCCTGTCCTGACATATGGATGTGAGTCATGGGCAATGGCTACAGCCCAAGAAAGGCAATTACAAACTCATATGAGGTACCTAAGAAAGGCGGTTCAGGTGACGAAAAGGGACACGATCCGTAACCAGACAATACGTAGCAATCTTGAAGTTCAACCCCTGCAGACACGAGTGGAGCAGTCCCAACTATAGTGTTTTGGCCATGTCTGTAGAATGGAAGAAGGTCGGATACCAAAGCGGTCATGGGAGATCAAAAGTCAAGGACGCAGACCCCGAGGACGTCCCAAAGTACGTTGGGAAGACAACATACGACAGTCCCTAAGTGATAGAGGGATGAATTGGAAAGAGGCCAGGAAAAAGACGGCGGATAGAGCAGTGTGGCGTTCTCTTTGACAAACCTCTACACCTCACGGTAGAAGAGGAGCGACTAAGTAAATAAGACACTAGGTTTTGCATACATGTTTGCAGCTCAGATACAAAATGGCGTGTACAATCAAAGGGGCAGAAGGACTTTCGGAAAAGAATGTTTAAAAGGAAATGCTTCCTGTTTATAGCGAGAAGTGTTTGTTGTTGTTGAATGCCCACAAAGAGTAAGTGTACTCTTTTTTAACCTGAAAGGACATTAAGTGGCGGGTTGTACTAGCTTTGCTAACATCCTGAGCGTGCTGATGAGGGTGGACTGGGGTCCTCCATGCATTTGTGCTATGCTTGGCTTCATCTGCATGTCGCTCACTACTACCGTGATCACGTCAATCCCTCACCTCGTTAGCCAGGCTGCCATGAAAATAGTCTGTTTCCAGGGAGGGCTGCGAGGAAGCCGATGTGAAATTCTTGGCTAGTATATTTTTCCATACCCTGACTAGCATGTCTGAACAATCAGTATGATGTCCCTGACCAGAGGTTACTCTTCCTGCCCAAGTTTTCAAGTTTGTATCTTATTAAGTTATTTTCTTCTAATAGCCATGTGTGACCTATTTCCTGACTTGCCCTCGTATTTACAGATTTTACCCTCTATGTAATTGACAATGTTCTACTTTAGATTTTTACAAGAGCTTCTTGAATAAACTTTACCGTGAGCAGAGATCTTTTTTTTTTTATATTTGTCCCATTTCTGGTTTGTTTGTTTCATATAACGTATAATTTTGTAGTTGTTTTTTTAGTTTTTGTTGGTTGGTAGCCAAAAAGACATCCACATATTCCAACGGAGAAGGGGCTGATGATGCAGCACTGAATGAGCTGACAGCAGCCAGCGATTCATAGACCCTATTATGCCTCCAAGTGGCGGCCCTGGAAACAGGCTGCGCGCTCGTAGTCTGAGAGATTAGGGATCGAAGAGGGGAGGCAACTACCTTTCGCAAAAATGCACTGTTGAAATTGGATGTGTTGCGGCAAAACGTGCAGCCTCACTGTATAAACTATGAGACGTCACTTCTAGGAACCAGAAAGGGGTATGAAGATGCAGCACTGAATGAGCTGACAGCAGCCAGTGACTCGTGGCTGGCTGCTTGCATCAGGGTCAGTGACTCGTGGCTGGCTGCTTGCATCAGGGTCAGTGACTAGTGGCTGGCTGCTTGCATCAGGGTCAGTGACTCGTGGCTGGCTGCTTGCATCAGGGTCAGTGACTAGTGGCTGGCTGCTTGCATCAGGGTCAGTGACTCGTGGCTGGCTGCTTGCATCAGGGTCAGTGACTCGTGGCTGGCTGCTTGCATCAGGGTCAGTGACTAGTGGCTGGCTGCTTGCATCAGGGTCAGTGACTAGTGGCTGGCTGCTTGCATCAGGGTCAGTGACTCGTGGCTGGCTGCTTGCATCAGGGTCAGTGACTAGTGGCTGGCTGCTTGCATCAGGGTCAGTGACTCGTGGCTGGCTGCTTGCATCAGGGTCAGTGACTAGTGGCTGGCTGCTTGCATCAGGGTCAGTGACTCGTGGCTGGCTGCTTGCATCAGGGTCAGTGACTCGTGGATGGCTGCTTGCATTAGGATCCAGTGACTCGTGGCTGGCTGCTTGCATCAGGGTCAGTGACTCGTGGCTGGCTGCTTGCATCAGGGTCAGTGACTCGTAGCTGACTGCTTGCATCAGGGTCAGCAAACCAGAGCTGATCAAGACCCTATTCTGTCTCCAAGTGGCGGCCATTAGAAACGGACTACAACCATGCAATCTAAGTGATTAGGGATCGAAGAGAGAAAGCACACCTGCTCCCCAAAATGCTGTACGTGCTACTTAGAAAGCCATTTTTAGGAATTGGTAGCAAAAGTTTGAGAATGAACGACAAAAAAGAAGAATCAGTTTGGCATGTATAGAGTTCTTCCAAACTGACAAGGTGTACTCAGCTACGGAGAAGCGCAAGGCTAGTGCGGATGTTTGGAGGACATCCGGATGCGGTCCCCATGTTATGCCAATCAATTCTTGAATAATACTATTTCTCACGAGTATCTTCGATTTTGTTTCCTGTCAGTGTATCGCATAGGACAGCGTGCTATCCAACTTCACACCGATGTGTTTGGAATCTGTACTGTTTCAGCTCATAGGACAGCGTGCTATCCAACTTCACACCCATGTGTTTGGAATCTGTACTGTGTTTCAGCTCATAGGACAGCATGCTATCCAACTTCACACCCATGTGTTTGGAATCTGTACTGTGTTTCAGCTCATAGGACAGCATGCTATCCAACTTCACACCCATGTGTTTGGAATCTGTACTGTGTTTCAGCTCATAGGACAGCGTGCTATCCAACTTCACACCCATGTGTTTGGAATCTGTACTGTGTTTCAGCTCATAGGACAGCGTGCTATCCAACTTCACACCCATGTGTTTGGAATCTGTACTGTGTTTCAGCTCATAGGACAGCGTGCTATCCAACTTCACACCCATGTGTTTGGAATCTGTACTGTGTTTCAGCTCATAGGACAGCGTGCTATCCAACTTCACACCCATGTGTTTGGAATCTGTACTGTGTTTCAGCTCATAGGACAGCGTGCTATCCAACTTCACACCCATGTGTTTGGAATCTGTACTGTGTTTCAGCTCATAGGACAGCATGCTATCCAACTCCACACCCATGTGTTTGGAATCTGTACTGTGTTTCAGCTCATAGGACAGCATGCTATCCAACTCCACACCCATGTGTTTGGAATCTGTACTGTGTTTCAGCTCATAGGACAGCGTGCTATCCAACTCCACACCCATGTGTTTGGAATCTGTACTGTGTTTCAGCTCATAGGACAGCGTGCTATCCAACTTCACACCCATGTGTTTGGAATCTGTACTGTGTTTCAGCTCATAGGACAGCGTGCTATCCAACTTCACACCCATGTGTTTGGAATCTGTACTGTGTTTCAGCTCATAGGACAGCGTGCTATCCAACTTCACACCCATGTGTTTGGAATCTGTACTGTGTTTCAGCTCATAGGACAGCGTGCTATCCAACTTCACACCCATGTGTTTGGAATCTGTACTGTGTTTCAGCTCATAGGACAGCATGCTATCCAACTCCACACCCATGTGTTTGGAATCTGTACTGTGTTTCAGCTCATAGGACAGCATGCTATCCAACTCCACACCCATGTGTTTGGGACCTGTACTGTGTTTCAGCTCATAGGACAGCATGCTATCCAACTCCACACCCATGTGTTTGGAATCTGTACTGTGTTTCAGCTCATAGGACAGCATGCTATCCAACTCCACACCCATGTGTTTGGAATCTGTACTGTGTTTCAGCTCATAGGACAGCGTGCTATCCAACTCCACACCCATGTGTTTGGGACCTGTACTGTGTTTCAGCTCATAGGACAGCGTGCTATCCAACTCCACACCCATGTGTTTGGGACCTGTACTGTGTTTCAGCTCATAGGACAGCGTGCTATCCAACTCCACACCCATGTGTTTGGAATCTGTACTGTGTTTCAGCTCATAGGACAGCGTGCTATCCAACTCCACACCCATGTGTTTGGGACCTGTACTGTGTTTCAGCTCATAGGACAGCGTGCTATCCAACTTCACACCCATGTGTTTGGAATCTGTACTGTGTTTCAGCTCATAGGACAGCGTGCTATCCAACTTCACAACCATGTGTTTGGAATCTGTACTGTGTTTCAGCTCATAGGACAGCGTGCTATCCAACTTCACACCCATGTGTTTGGAATCTGTACTGTGTTTCAGCTCATAGGACAGCGTGCTATCCAACTCCACAACCATGTGTTTGGGACCTGTACTGTGTTTCAGCTCATAGGACAGCGTGCTATCCAACTTCACACCCATGTGTTTGGAATCTGTACTGTGTTTCAGCTCATAGGACAGCGTGCTATCCAACTTCACAACCATGTGTTTGGAATCTGTACTGTGTTTCAGCTCATAGGACAGCGTGCTATCCAACTCCACACCCATGTGTTTGGGACCTGTACTGTGTTTCAGCTCATAGGACAGCGTGCTATCCAACTCCACACCCATGTGTTTGGGACCTGTACTGTGTTTCAGCTCATAGGACAGCGTGCTATCCAACTCCACACCCATGTGTTTGGGACCTGTACTGTGTTTCAGCTCATAGGACAGCGTGCTATCCAACTCCACACCCATGTGTTTGGGACCTGTACTGTGTTTCAGCTCATAGGACAGCGTGCTATCCAACTCCACACCCATGTGTTTGGGACCTGTACTGTGTTTCAGCTCATAGGACAGCGTGCTATCCAACTCCACACCCATGTGTTTGGGACCTGTACTGTGTTTCAGCTCATAGGACAGCGTGCTATCCAACTCCACACCCATGTGTTTGGGACCTGTACTGTGTTTCAGCTCATAGGACAGCGTGCTATCCAACTCCACACCCATGTGTTTGGGACCTGTACTGTGTTTCAGCTCATAGGACAGCGTGCTATCCAACTCCACACCCATGTGTTTGGGACCTGTACTGTGTTTCAGCTCATAGGACAGCGTGCTATCCAACTCCACACCCATGTGTTTGGGACCTGTACTGTGTTTCAGCTCATAGGACAGCGTGCTATCCAACTCCACACCCATGTGTTTGGGACCTGTACTGTGTTTCAGCTCATAGGACAGCGTGCTATCCAACTCCACACCCATGTGTTTGGGACCTGTACTGTGTTTCAGCTCATAGGACAGCGTGCTATCCAACTCCACACCCATGTGTTTGGGACCTGTACTGTGTTTCAGCTCATAGGACAGCGTGCTATCCAACTCCACACCCATGTGTTTGGAATCTGTACTGTGTTTCAGCTCATAGGACAGCGTGCTATCCAACTCCACACCCATGTGTTTGGGACCTGTACTGTGTTTCAGCTCATAGGACAGCGTGCTATCCAACTCCACACCCATGTGTTTGGGACCTGTACTGTGTTTCAGCTCATAGGACAGCGTGCTATCCAACTCCACACCCATGTGTTTGGGACCTGTACTGTGTTTCAGCTCATAGGACAGCGTGCTATCCAACTCCACACCCATGTGTTTGGAATCTGTACTGTGTTTCAGCTCATAGGACAGCGTGCTATCCAACTCCACACCCATGTGTTTGGAATCTGTACTGTGTTTCAGCTCATAGGACAGCGTGCTATCCAACTCCACACCCATGTGTTTGGGACCTGTACTGTGTTTCAGCTCATAGGACAGCGTGCTATCCAACTCCACACCCATGTGTTTGGGACCTGTACTGTGTTTCAGCTCATAGGACAGCGTGCTATCCAACTCCACACCCATGTGTTTGGGACCTGTACTGTGTTTCAGCTCATAGGACAGCGTGCTATCCAACTCCACACCCATGTGTTTGGAATCTGTACTGTGTTTCAGCTCATAGGACAGCGTGCTATCCAACTCCACACCCATGTGTTTGGAATCTGTACTGTGTTTCAGCTCATAGGACAGCGTGCTATCCAACTCCACACCCATGTGTTTGGGACCTGTACTGTGTTTCAGCTCATAGGACAGCGTGCTATCCAACTCCACACCCATGTGTTTGGGACCTGTACTGTGTTTCAGCTCATAGGACAGCGTGCTATCCAACTCCACACCCATGTGTTTGGGACCTGTACTGTGTTTCAGCTCATAGGACAGCGTGCTATCCAACTCCACACCCATGTGTTTGGGACCTGTACTGTGTTTCAGCTCATAGGACAGCGTGCTATCCAACTCCACACCCATGTGTTTGGGACCTGTACTGTGTTTCAGCTCATAGGACAGCGTGCTATCCAACTCCACACCCATGTGTTTGGAATCTGTACTGTGTTTCAGCTCATAGGACAGCGTGCTATCCAACTCCACACCCATGTGTTTGGGACCTGTACTGTGTTTCAGCTCATAGGACAGCGTGCTATCCAACTCCACACCCATGTGTTTGGGACCTGTACTGTGTTTCAGCTCATAGGACAGCGTGCTATCCAACTCCACACCCATGTGTTTGGAATCTGTACTGTGTTTCAGCTCATAGGACAGCGTGCTATCCAACTCCACACCCATGTGTTTGGGACCTGTACTGTGTTTCAGCTCATAGGACAGCGTGCTATCCAACTCCACACCCATGTGTTTGGAATCTGTACTGTGTTTCAGCTCATAGGACAGCGTGCTATCCAACTCCACACCCATGTGTTTGGGACCTGTACTGTGTTTCAGCTCATAGGACAGCATGCTATCCAACTCCACACCCATGTGTTTGGGACCTGTACTGTGTTTCAGCTCATAGGACAGCATGCTATCCAACTCCACACCCATGTGTTTGGGACCTGTACTGTGTTTCAGCTCATAGGACAGCATGCTATCCAACTCCACACCCATGTGTTTGGGACCTGTACTGTGTTTCAGCTAATGTCTTTGCCATTTCAACTGTACGTTTCTTATTGCCTCTGTTTCTGAGATGGAAAGCACATACTTGGGGGTTATTGTTATGTATGCCTCCGCTTTGCTCGGCAACAACCTGGCCTCTAGCAAAGAAACGCCAACCTGAATTGAATAGCATCAAGTCATCTGTATATATGGTGGCATACTTCCAATGGAGGCGGAGGGGTCTGTTGCAGACTTAGGAATGAAAAGAAAAAAACAACTCGAGTATTAACAATGGGAACATACTCCAATAACTTCTGTACAGAGGCACTGAAGGCCGCAGCTGAATTCGTAACCCAAGATAAAGATATCTACCAAGAAAAATAGTATTTCTGACTGATGCCTGACACAGCTTGCAGCTGAACACCCAAGGTTGGTCATACAGTGGATCCCATCCCACTGCAAGATTGAAGGCAATGAAGCTGCAGACAAACTAGCAAAGAGTGGAGGAGCATCCCCACAAACAGACCTGAGTATCACATATAATGAGGCCAAGACCATAATTAAAGCCAACTTCAGGGTAAAATGGGCTGATCAACACCCCGACTTCCGAAAAGAAGACAGCTACTATAACTTAACTAGAGAAGAGCAAGTCATCATCTTCAGACTGAGAACTGGGCATAACAGACTCAAGCGTCATCTTTACAACAAAATGAGGATTGGGACAGATAACAGGTGTCCATGTGGGGAGCATACCATGACAGTGGAACACATCCTACAAAGCTGCATGCTCACACAGAAAAAAGAGAACAATACTGGCCTCGTGAGACAGATATGAGACAAAAGCTGTATGGAGATAGACTTACAAACAACAGTGTCTTTTGTAAGAGAAACTGGGACCTTGATCTGAGGAGGAACCAAGAAGAAGAAGACGTATATGGCGGCATCACTTTCCTGAGTCTTAGTACTTATCAATCAGTTAACACTGAGGTCTATTGTCCCGTTGCACCACTCTCTAGATTCCCTTCCTTGGATTATGTGATCATCTGTCGTTTAATCCCCAGAGTGGGCCCTATTTTCTCCCTTAACTATCTCCTCAACTGTAGTCAGCGGTGGTTTTCAATCACAGACAACTGAAGACACATACCAAGGTAAAAGACACAACCATCTGTAACGTTCTTTCTCCTGATGACTGTGCCAGCAATGAAAGAGACATGCCAACATGTGTAGACAAGTTTTCTACAGCCTCTGACATGTTTCGTTTACCATTAATGCACATTTAAATACAATTAAAAAAAAAAAAAGAAATGTTTCAGCCTGCTTAGTGACGTTTATCGCGAACTTGATGTCAAGAATGAGCGCCTCCAACCAGTAGACAACTTCACTTACATTGGCAGTACTCTCTCTAGGGGAAACTACCATTGACTCTGCGATCAGTAACAAAATCTTCAAGGTCAGTGCTGCCTTTGGGAGGCTGCGCAACAACGTATGGAATCCGAGGGGTTTTACCTTGACACAAAACTTAGTCTACCTAGCCGTAGTGCTCCCCGCGATTCTATCTGCCAGTGAGACATGGACTTTGTACAGCAGCAATGCTAGAAAAATAAACCACTTCTATACAAGCTGCCTCTTTAGAATGCTGGGAATACAATGGTAGGATAACAGACACTGAGATCCACACAAAGGCCAACATATTGAGTATCCAAACATTGTTACAGAAGATGCAGATCAGGTGGGCCGGCTTTTTGGTGCGCACTAGCGAAACGTTAGAATAGACCAGATAGTTTCTTCTTCTTCTTCTTCGTACGCTGTCAGACGTCAACTTGAATTTGTTCGAAGAAAGCAGCTGTCATCCCGAGGCTGTCGACACTGCCATAGAGCATGTCTAGTGTTGCCACTGGTGATGGCCACATGTGCTTTCTCTGACCAGATAGTGTGATCTATCCGAAACTGTTTTGAAGAATTGGAGACGACTTCCCTTTACATAAAACGGATGTAAAATAAATTAGAAATTGAAATTGTAATGGTCATTTTTATTTAAGCGTAATTTTTTTTCCGTTCGCCTTATTTCTCTAATCCCCAAGGCGGTGTGCGTTGCACTGTGGTTTTTATTTTGCGTCTGTCGGCCCAGTACATCCGACTTCAGCATGCATTTTATGTAAGGGTCTGCTTCCTCCTGCATTTTCTAAGGGTTTGCTTCCCCGGGGTAACGGCCGGTGCTGTGATGGGAATCGAACCCAGCACCTTCTGGTTGTGAGCCGTGTCACTTAACCACTAGCCCACGCCGTCCCCTTTTAAGCGTTATGACATGTTAGTAAACGCACGAAGCGGCAAAGTTAATTTATCAGTTGCTATTGGAAAGGTAAGCTGATTGCGTTCAGCCTAATACAGTGCAGGAATCGGGTCAATTGGTACATGGCCTTCTTTAGAAGGTTTATAAAGAAGGTCATGATTCGTAGCTAGGATACGGTCATTATGCGCAACTTTTTCTCATAGCCAACTAGCAACAAATTAGGCCGGCTTTCCCTGAGGTGTGATAGATATTTTTTTTCTCAGAAATGAAACAAAGATTCTTACAATAAAACGTTGATAACTGTGCTGAAGTTGGTTGATAGCATGAGTTCTAATTACCTCATTGAAAAAACAAAACACACACACACACGCGCGCACGCACGCAAACGCGCAAGCACGTACGTACATACGTAGACAGTGTTTCTTTTCAAGTACCTTTCAATATTTGTTCGACGTCGTTAAAGTGTGCCCCTTTATGTTCATGATTCAGCTTACCCTAAAAATTATCATCACGAGACGCTGCTGTGCGCATGCCAGACAACTGCATACCCAAATAACTAATGTATGGTGAACTGAACAAGCGTCTGGTCGGTGGGTAAAAGAAGCGCTTCAAAAACTCCCTCAAAATATCTCTGATACGCTTCAACATCGATCTTAACTTAGTGGTTTAGAAGACTGTAGAGTCTGTATACAACCAGTTTTTTGGAGGGGGACTTAACTGATGTACAAATCTATCTTAATACTCAAACACTAGAGCTAAGTAGACCCGCAGCCAGCTAGGCGCCATCTATAGCTGCTCTTAACAAATCACCTGGGGTAAGAAACAAATAGTTTTTGGGGTAGATTCTTAAGTCTACTTTTTTTTATCTTTAACTGGCAAGAGATTTTTTTAACGTGCTCGACACTGAACACGAGAGTCCGATCTCGCTGCCCAGAGATCATGGGAATTTTTACCAGAAAATCCACGTGAAAAAATTTCGATCTCCACCGTGATTCGACCCAGCGACTTCCGGCATCCGAGGCAAACACCTTACATCAAAATCACCGAGTCCCCTCATCCCCCTCAACTTATGGGAGTGCCTGGCAAAGGACCCCCAAAGATGGGGTAGAAACACTTTCAGAGGAGCCTCCATTGCCGAAGAGCGCCGGAATTCCGAGACACGAATGAAAGGGGCCTAGCGGTTATAACAGATCATACAGGTAAGGGAGCAAGTTCAGGTAGCAGTGACAAAGGCAAATGCAATGTTAGGTATGATAACAAGAAATATTAAACATAGGAGCAAAGAAGCGATAGTCAAACTGTATAAAGCATTAGTTAGACCTAGATTGCAGTACTGTGCACATGTGTGGAGTCCTTAACATAGAGGGGATATAAACATGCTGGAAAGAATACAAAAAAGAGCAACAAAGCTGATAGTGCGATTTCAGAATTACAGTAATGGGAAAAGACTCAGAAAAACCGGCCTACAGTGTCTAGAAGAGAGAAGAATTCGTGGTGAATAGATATTAGGAAATATTACTTAGTCATAGAGTGGTGAATACTTGGAATGCAGTGCCAGGGGAGGTAGTGGAGGCAGGGACAGTTAATTAATACACTTAAGAATAAATTGGATGCGCACAGCTTTTAGGGCAATGTGATGTAAATGAAACTGGTTTGTACACAGACTCTTCAGAGACTTCTGAACCAGTATAAAGACGTTAAGTTAAGCTAAGTTAAGTTAAGTTAAGTTCTATTCGAATAAACAAAACAATCTTGACACTCACATGTCCATCTCTGACCTTGAATGATGCATACGTGGACGCAGTTTCTCTGCCAGAATTGGACTAGTGACCTTTGAACTCATCGGTAAGGTGCAGCACAACATGTCTGACTGCTGTTGTCATCATCGCTTACAATGAATGGCTATTAATAGTCACCTGTCCTATCGTTACCTCTGCCTGCCATTCCTCTCTTTATTCTTGTTCCCTTGATGTCCGAAGTGTTCTTGTACAGTGGATACTCCCTGTCTGCAGATGTTGTTGTGTAATGCCCACAATGACTAAGTTGACTGTTTTGTGTGCCCTGAAAAGAATGTTAAGTGGGGGGGGGGGGGGGGGGGGGTTGTAGCTTTCCTCACATTACAA
Source organism: Ariolimax columbianus (assembly GCA_036924085.1). Lineage (NCBI taxonomy): Eukaryota > Metazoa > Mollusca > Gastropoda > Stylommatophora > Arionidae > Ariolimax > Ariolimax columbianus. The sequence continues at coordinate 4,855,540 of JAVGWX010000015.1, forward strand.
ACATACTGATGAGGATGGGTCGCAGTCCTCTAGGCGGTTTTGTTATTGACGCTCACTACTGCGTGGAGCACATTGATCCACATCTCGTCTTCCATACTGACTTGAAAACATCCTGCTTCCAGGGATGTTACGTCCTGGTCAGTATATTGTGTCTGCCCATGATGTGACGTCCTGGTCAGTATATTGTGTCTGCCCATGATGCGACGTTCTGGTCAGTATATTGGGCCTGCCTATGATGTGACGTCCTGGTCAGTATATTGTGTCTGCCCATGATGTTACGTCCTGGTCAGTATATTGTGTCTGCCCATGATGTGACGTCCTGGTCAGTATATTGTGTCTGCCCATGATGTTACGTCCTGGTCAGTATATTGGGCCTGCCCATGATGTGACGTCCTGGTCAGTATATTGTGTCTGCCCATGATGTTACGTCCTGGTCAGTATATTGGGCCTGCCCATGATGTGACGTCCTGGTCAGTATATTGGGCCTGCCCGTGATGCGACGTCCTGGTCAGTATGTTGTGCCTGAACGGACTAGCGTCTCAGTTCCCCCGTATCTGCAGTAACATGCATAGATGCGTTGGCCTGTGTCAATTTATTTCTGGATGTCGCAGACAAGATTCCAAGCATTTACCCTTATAATTAAAATCGAGACACAGTGTGAAGATGTATAGTTCTTAATCAACAACTGACAGCACTAACTGATGATATAGGATGAAAATAAATCTATTTTTCAAGTTTGCAGCTGCCGTATGATTATCTCGATTGCCCCAGCCTTCGCTTGCTTTGTGTATGGTTTGGTCGATATGGTGCCTAACGACAAGCTGCAATCAAATATGAATACGAGATATTTCAACATGTCGAACCTGGCAATGACACTTCAAATTCAAAGATAATGCCACCATGCCAACCTTCACTGCAGAGTTACTAAGGACCACCAAGATTGGTCTTTCTTTCTTTCGTTAGTTCTGAAAAAAGGATGTTATAGTTTACACTTTTACAGCGAAGATGCGATATATGCGCCTTTCTGCCTGACACATGGTTTTATCGCTTCGCCATACAATCTATTTTTGAATGAATTTACTGACTCTGCTTGGGAAGGGAGACTAATGTCTGGTCAGGCAAAATTTACTGATCAAACATGTTAGTCAAGGTCAGGCAAAATATACTAATCAGACATGTTAGTCAAGGTCAGGCAAAATATACTAATCAGACATGTTAGTCAAGGTCAGGCAAAAGATACTGATCAGACATGTTAGTCAAGGTCAGGCAAAATATACTGATCAGACATGTTAGTCAAGGCCAGGCAAAAGATACTGATCAGACATGTTAGTCAAGGTCAGGCAAAAGATACTGATCAGACATGTTATTCAAGGTCAGGATAAAAAAAACTAATCAGACATATTAGTCAAGGTCAGGCAAAATATACTGATCAGACATGTTAGTCAAGGTCAGGCAAAACATAGACCCAAGACCCTCACCTTTACTTCCCCGCAGTCTTCCCTGGAAACGGGCTGTTTTCATGGCAGCCTGGTAAACGAGATGAGGGATTGACGTGATTCCAGTTGTAGTGAGTGACACGCAGATGAAGCCAAGCATAGCACAAACTCCTGGAGGACCCTGGTCCACCTTCATCAGCACGCTCGGGATATGAGGAAAGCTACTACAACCCGTCACTTGACGTCCTTTTCAGAGCGCACAAAGAATAAACCTAATAATGATAATACTACAAATTTGCTGATGACACAAAACCAAGCTGTAGTGTCTCATCTAAAGCTGTAGTGTCTCATCTAAAGAAGTAGTGTCTCATCTAAAGCAGTAGTGTCTCATATAAAGCTGTAGTGTCTCATCTAAAGCAGTAGTGTCTCATATAAAGCTGTAGTGTCTCATCTAAAGATGTAGTGTCTCATCTAAAGCTGTAGTGTCTCATCTAAAGCTGTAGTGTCTCATCTAAAGCTGTAGTGTCTCATCTAAAGCTGTAATGTCTCATCTAAAGCAGTAGTGTCTCATCTAAAGCTGTAGTGTCTCATCTAAAGCAGTAGTGTCTCATCTAAAGCAGAAGTGGATATATTGATGTCGGATTTAGATAAAATTCGAGAATGGTCTGTAATCTGGCAAATGGAGTTTAATGTAGATAAATGTACAGTCATGCACATGGGTAGATCCAATATGGAACATGATTACAGAATAGGAGAGAACAATATTAGAAAGATAGATAAAGAAAGGGACTTAGGGGTTATAATAGATCATACATGTAAGGTGAGGGAGAAAGTTCAGGTAGCAGTAAAAAAGGCAAATGCAATGTTAGGGATGATAAAAAGAAATATTAAACATAGGAGCAAGGAGGTGATAGTCAATCTGTATAAAGCATTAGTTAGACCTAGATTGGAGTACTGTGTACAGGTGTGGAGTCCTTATCGGAGAGGGGATATAGACATGCTGGAGAGAATACAAAAAAGAGCGACAAAGCTGATAGTGGGATTCCAGAATTACAGTTATGAAGAAAGATTAAAAAGAACCGGCCTACAATGTCTAGAAGAGAGAAGAATTCGTGGTGACTTAATACAGGTGTATAAGATGATCAGAGGAATGGATAAAGTAGACTATAACAAGTTTTTTAAAATACAACCACCAACAAGGACAAGAGGACACAGCTACAAGTTGACTAAGGAGAGGTCCAGATTAGATATTAGGAAGTATTTTTTTAGCCAGAGAGTTGTGAATGCTTGGAATGCATTGCCAAGTGAGGTGGTGGAGGCTGGGACGGTCAATGCATTTAAAAACAGATTGGATGCGTACAGCTTCTAGAGGAAGGTGATGTAAATGGAACTGGTTGTATACAGACTCTGCAGAGTTTTCTAAACCAGTATAAAGACGTTAAGTTATTAGCTATTACTATATTATAATATTAGTGATAGCTGTCCATTGCAAGCGATGATAAGAACAGAAGTCAGACATGGTGTGCTGCACCTCACCAGTGAGTTTGGAGGTGGTTGTTAAGTCCAATTCTGGCACGGAAAATCCTTCCACATAAGCAGCATTTAATATCAGAATTGGACATGTGAGCGGCAGTTGTTTTGTTTTTATGCAAAGTGCGTTTTTTCTGTGCTTTGGAGATCCGGCGTTCCTTAGCAGCGGAGTTGCCTCTGATGATGGTTCTACGCCATGCCTTGCGGTCCTGTGTGAGGCATTCCCTTGCGTTTGCGTTAATGCTGAAGCGTGCCAGAGATACTTTGACTTTGAGGGAGTCTTTGAAACGCTTCTTAAACCTACCTACTCAGACTCATTGACAATGGGTCATTGTGGGCATTCGCAAACAACAACTCAACAGCTGACCCATGCTTCCGCCACATCATATGACAATAACAATGCATTCCAATCATTCACCACTCACTGACTAAAATAAATATTTCTTATATTGTTGGACACGAGATTGCCTTTCTCCTTCGATCCCTAATCTCCTAGCCAGACTAGAATGGTGAAAACTAAAAGAGGAGGTTGAAGCAATAAATGGGTTTTCCCGTTGTTCTGTCAACTTGTGTGTCAGAATTGAAAAACCATTTATACAGCGGATTGCCTAATTGGCTTTTTTAAAGCCAAATTCCCGAAATTAAATTCATCATTCTTCATTGATAAGCTTCTCCTTCTTTTTTTTTCTCGCCTATTCTGTAATTAGGTTCCATATTGTTCTCGCCTATTCTGTAATTATGTTCCATATTGTTCTCGCCCATTCTGTAATTATGTTCCATATTGTTCTCGCCCGTTCTGTAATTATGTTCCATATTGTTCTCGCCCATTCTGTAATTAGGTTCCATATTGTTCTCGCCCATTCTGTAATTATGTTCCATATTGTTCTCGCCCGTTCTGTAATTATGTTCCATATTGTTCTCGCCCATTCTGTAATTAGGTTCCATATTGTTCTCGCCCGTTCTGTAATTAGGTTCCATATTGTTCTCGCCCGTTCTGTAATTAGGTTCCATATTGTTCTCGCCCATTCTGTAATTAGGTTCCATATTGTTCTCGCCCATTCTGTAATTATGTTCCATATTGTTCTCGCCCATTCTGTAATTAGGTTCCATATTGTTCTTGCCCATTCTGTAATTAGGTTCCATATTGTTCTCGCCCATTCTGTAATTATGTTCCATATTGTTCTCGCCCATTCTGTAATTATGTTCCATATTGTTCTCGCCCATTCTGTAATTATGTTCCATATTGTTCTCGCCCATTCTGTAATTATGTTCCATATTGGATCTACCCACGTGGATGACTGTACGTTTATTTATATTAAAACCCATTTGCCATTTCACAGACCAGTCTAGAATTGTATCTAAATCCGACCTCAGTATATCCACCTCTGCTATAGATAAGACACTCCTACATACTTTTGGGTCATCTGCACATTTTCAATTATGGATCCTAGATGTCCAAAATCGTTTATATATACCAAGAACAAAATCGGTCCCAAAACCGAGCCCTGTGGCACTCCACACTACTCAGAGAACTCCTTATTTATGCCCACTCTCTGATTTCTTGCCGTTAACCAACTTTCAATCAATTAGGCAACCTCTCCACCTATTCCATGTGATTTTAACTTTGTAAATATTCTTCGATGAGGTACTCTATCAGAAGCCTTTGCAAAAACTAAATAAATAACATCTACAAGTTCACCCTTATCTATCATTTTAGTAACCTCCTCCATGAACTCCAATAGATTTGATAGGCACGATCTCCCTTTAGTAAACCTATGCTGACTATTTCTTATTAGATGAAACATGTATAGATGCTTTACAGTGTTTTCTTTGATTATTGACTAACAATTTACAGACTATGCTCGTTAAACTTACCGGTATTTAATTAGTTGGATCTGATTTCTTTCTCTTTTTGAATAAGGGAATCACTCCTGCATCTTTCCAATCTCTTGGAACAATCCCTTTGCAAGTGATTGAGAACATAAAATAGAAAATAGTTTTGCTAGTTGGTCTCTTAATTTCAAATAGCATTTTTGGATGGATTCCATCTTGACCTGGACATTTATCCACTTTCAACCCATCCAATTAAAAAAAAAACCTTTCCATAATACAGAATGATTTTAATACCACTACATCCATTTCACATTTGAAAATATCTATAGGCTCTGGGATCTTGGAGCGGTCTTCTTTTGTTCCGACTGTGCCAAAGTTTTGATTTAGTAGATTAGCTGTCTCCCCACTATTTTGTCTTACTATTTTCCCTTTACTGTCTATGAGAGAGCCCACTTTGTCTTTTGTTTTTTGTTTATTTCTAACATAAGAAAAGAAGCTTTTACTGTCAGTCGTGATCCTATTAGCAAGTTTTTTTTTCGAAGTATTTTTGCTGCTTCATTCACTTTCTGCTTGTCCAAATATTTTAAATACGTTTCTTTTGATTGACCTGCCTCCATATATTTTTTCCATGCTTTTATTTTTAGCTCTTCTACATTAACTACAAATCTAGTTATCCACTTTTTACGCTTGGGGGTTACCTCCCTACATTGAACAGACTCCACTTTTAATTGTTCTTAAACTATTGTGAAACTATCCCACTCTTGTTAAACATCTGTACCTCTGACAATATCTTTCCAGATTATGTGGCTCGATGTCTCTTTCCTCTTCTGTGCATCTGTCTTAGAGTAGATCTGACTGATCAATCATGACTGGTTGTAAAGTTGTCTGAGCATGTCTCTCCATTTGTTCCTGTCCTGGGTGGGGAGGAAGAGGGGGGGGATTGGCAAAATTAAAATTAGTTGAACTGTATACAGGTGAGTAGTCCTTATCGTAGAGGAGATATAAACATGCTGGAAAGGATACATAGAAGAGCGACAAAGCTGATAGTGGGATTCCAGAATAAAAGTTATGAGGAAATACTCAGAAAAACCTGCCTACAGTGTCTGGTTCTAGAAAAGAGAAGAATTCGAGATGACTTAATATGTTTATAAGATAATCAACGGAATGGATAAAGACTATAACAATTTTTTTTTCAAAATACAACCACCACTAAGAACAAGAGGTCACAGATACAAAAGAAAAAAAAAAAAAAAAAAAAAAAAAAAGGTCTAGATTACATATTAGGATTTTTTTGAAATCAAAGAGTATTGAATGCTTCGAATGCATTGCCACATAAAATAGGGGAGGCAGTGACAATTAATGCATTTAAGAATATATTGGATGCGCATAGCTTTTAGAGCAATGAAATGTAAATGAAACTGGCTGTATACAGACTCTAGTCTTCTAAACCAGCAAAAAGACGTTAAGTTTTGGTTTAAAAAAACAAAATAATTTCCACAGAAAGAAAAAAAATATATATTTCCACAGGTAGGAAAAAAAATGTATTGTTACTATATGATATATTATAGTAACAACAACATACCCAAAATACAGTAGCGGACATGCTAGTGTTATCAGATTACAGAAATGTAGCGTATAATATAGCTTGTATTGTAGCTTGTATTGTAGCTTATATTGTAGCTTGTATTGTAGCTTATATTGTAGCTTATATTGTAGCTTATATTGTAGCTTGTATTGTAGCTTATATTGTAGCTTATATTTTCAGAAATGTCACTATCACTTATCCCATCTGTATGATTATCAGCTAAGTATCGTTTTATGTGTTCACCTTTACTTCTTTGATTTGTTAGTTATTTTCATGTGCACCGTTTTATGTATCTGATAAAGGATTTTTTTGTGAAAAAGTAAGATGGCCGCGCCTTAACTGTGCACTCTTGACTCACTTCGGTATTTGTGTCGTTTTATGTAGTTTGGTGGTTTCGGTTCGGATTATATTTCATAATTCCTTCACCGGGTGGTACCAAGGACTTCTTTCTGTGGAATTGATGTGCTTTCGATCGGTTATCCTGTTTGTTAGGCTGCATTTTATGCCTGGCTCAAGCCGTGGGAAACCAGTCCATGACGAAGTTCAACGTTCCGCTTAATTGCCCACCAGAATTCAGTCCAGGTTACCACTACTCAATGACCTTTCTGCTTGGACTCAAGTCGGCTTCCTCCTGTCCACCTCTCCCTCAACCGGAGATCACACGATACACCTCCCAACCTCGTATTCTCAGCACATCAAGGGTCACACTGATCAAAAGGTGGACACAATCAGAAGCCTCGACGGCGGGACAAAAAAAAAACAAACAGGGAGTTTGACACGGACATACACGGAAAGCCGAATACAAACATTGATTTAACACATTCCTCGCGCACTCATCCCAAGGCAACGGAGTACTCGGCTCCACTTGGAAAGTCTGTAGGGATTTCGGTCGACTCGCTACGCATGATCACATCCTCAGCAGCTGGACATGGTGGTGGTCAATCGACACAACGGCCCTTTGACGCCTACGGGAACATTATTATTAATAAAGGCATTTTGGTCGAATGTAGATTTCGTTTTTGGTCTAGTTCTAACGTCGTATTTGGAACATTAATTTCCATGTTTTATACTCTTTATGTAATCCTCAGTACCACCGCAGCCTCACCTTGTTAATTATTTTGTCTACCTTGACACTAGCGTGTGGCCGAGTTGGTATTGTACCAATAAATTGAGCAAAGTAGCATATATTTATTGTATACGTGTCGTCTGGAAGATCTCGGTTATTGTTCTTTATCCGAGACAAAAATAAATATCTAGCCTGTGTGGCAAAATTAGGAACCACAATAATTCATTCCTGAACATTTTAATCCTCCCAACAGATCTAGAAATGTGGGTTGAACATAATAAAAATGTGTTGTTTTTGCAGTTTTTGACATTTTGTTGATTTTTCTTTTAACAAAAAATAATGTTTGGACTTTTTCCGTACAAGTTTGGCTTTTTCCAAGATTGTGATTTGGCAACCTAATCTATGATAACACCGAACACAGAACAGGCGCCATGTTTGTTGTTCATTCCTAGAATACGTTCGACATCGCAGTGTCAACACTTTGTTTCTCTGTTCCAGTACGCGAGTAGACGTGTTATTCAGAAAGGTAAACAAGAAACAATTAAAAAAACACATGTATATAGAAGATTTGGTCGCATTTCTTGGAAAGAATTAGAAAACAAATGTGGAAATATTTAAAAAGTTCGGGGCGAAATCCGAAAAGAGATATACGGAAATCAAACCGTTCGTTAGACAGTTAGACTAGCTAAGATATTTTGGTCATATGACAAGACCGTACTTGTTGAAAACCATACTAGAGGGTAGGGTGGAAGGCAGTAGTTCAAGAGCCAGACAACGTTTTAAGTGTTGGTAACATCAGGAGATGGACTGGACTGGAAAGCGCCTGTCAGATTGCACCATTAACCCATTCAATGATTCAATCCCAGCTGATCAGAAAAACTCACAACTGAATTCCTAGGGCAAGGGGAATAGCTCCGCAAAAATTAGACGTGCTTGCGCAATAAAATTAATAACAAATACAATTTTAAATTTTATTTGTGTGATTCAAACTCCAGTTTACAGATAAATGGAAGAGGTACTCTTCTGTGCACATGTTTTTTGTAGGTACTCTTCTGTGCACATGTTTTTTGTGAGTGTCTTGTACTTGTAGGTTGGATGCAAAAAATTAAACAAGTGAAGAAACAAAAGTGTCAATATAAAATGTCTGTTTCACTCTTGTCAATTTTGCTGATAAATGTTCAAGCGATAAGCAATCTCCCTTGGTTCATTGTAACTAGTACATCTTTCATCTTCTTGTCCAATGTCTGACTTTCCAGTATACACCTCAAAGTTATAGAGGTATCTAGTATGAGGATCTGCGGCAGACTAAATTTTAATTCCTCAAGGATCTTTTTCCCCTAAAATTCTGATGCAGGCATATGCATTGGATTGGACCTTGGTTTGCTCTGCCATGCACTCAAAAAAGATCTGAAGTAGAAATGATGAAAGTGAAAGGTAATCAAAAGCAGAGTAATCTGGATCTATGTCATCTGCAGGACCTGTTCCCTCACTAAATCCTTCAATAATGATATTACTCCGTTGCTTTGACCATTCTCTATCACCACTAGGGCCTGCCTGTGGGGCGGGTCACTTTGTCACCGTCTTCTACAAATAATTCATCATCACTACCGAGGCCAGTGTCGCTGCTTTCATCTTCTAAGTCCTGAATTTAGTCCTCATCAACGGCCGATTCGTTCTCATTCTCTTCAACTCCATCAACAAATTCTCAACCACTACCGTATCTTCAGTCTGCACCAAGTTTTGAAGAAAATTGGTCATAAAAAAAAAATCACGGTTCGAACACCATACGTGATAGAAACGATCTGTAAACTGCAATGGGAGCCGCCATTACCGGTAGTCACATGAAGGCTAAATTTAGCGTGTCTATTCGCAGGTAAAATGTAAGAAAAAATAATTTAAATCAGTATATCCACGGCGGCCGTCGTCGGCCAGTCTGGGAGCGAGTCGATGGCGGCCGTCGTCGGCTGGTCTGGGATTGAATGGCTTAAATCCATTATATTTATTATTGGGGGGTAGGGCAGGAGTGCGTAAATGATAGTACCTCACGGCTAGAGGCAGTCACTTCCTTTGTTAAGCGACGTTCTGCAAAGGGCAAGCTACATGATGATGATATTTATTATAAATATATTACTAATATTATATCTAATTATTAATATTACTATTTATTGTATTACGGTAAGAGATAGAGTAGAATGGAGATTCATTGTAGCCGACCTTGGATGCGGAGATGCCACTTGTACTGAACTGAACAGAATATAACAATCAAAATCAAGCCCACATGAATGATCATTGTTTTTGCTGGACACACTGCACTTTAGTCAAATAAAATGTTTGTTTGTCCATCACAAGTGATGAAGACCTTTTCTCTTTTTGTTCAACCAATCCTTTCAGTTGAGTATTCTGTGGGTCAGGGTTGTGGATGGGTGTGAAGATGGTACTACATGGGGTGCTGATGGAAACACTAAAGAAATTATACACCGGCAGGGTGAGACCAGTTTTGGAATACGGCATTGCAGCTTGGTCCACGGCATCTAAATCAAACTTTGACAAAATAGGGCGCACCCAGTACCAAGCAGCCCACATCATAACAGGAGCCCTGAAGTCCACCCAAATAAAAGACCTGGAAGCTATGACTGGGCTACAGAGACTGGAGAATCCTACAGCAAGCAGGAAAATTAAAAAGAATCATGGACCACCCGATGCAACACAGACTAAATGGGTTGGGACGCGGCAGGCTAAAAAGGAAAAGTTTTACAGTCCAGGCAAAAGAAAAGATTTAAAACAATGCTGCACTTTTAAATGAACAAATAAAACCAATACCAGCATGCTCCATCCGCTGCCTCTGGAAAGGAAAACCCTTCCCTGATCTTATATGCAATATCCCCAACATCGAAAACAAAAAGTCACAAACAGAGGAACAGAAAAAACATATAGTTACAATTTACATCAACCAAAAATTTCCACCAACAGCCTGGACACACGTCAATATGGATGGCTCAGCCAAAGATGCCATTGAATTCAGGGGAGGAGGTATCACTATAAAACTAAAAAGCAAAGTATACTCAGCAGCATTTGCCACCGGGAGACGCTGCAGCAACTTCGGTGCAGAAGCCAGTGTCCTGAGACAAGCAGCTGAAACCCTTATAGACCATAAGGAGCAGGCAGAAAAGCAAGTGGTCATTGTCACAGACGCCCTAGCAGTGTTAATGGCGCTCAAGAACCAGCACCAAAAAATGCTACGCACAGGTCACAACAGACTTAGATGTCATCTGTACTACAAGTTCAAGATTGGCACCATAGACCTTTGTGCCTGTGGCACAGCACACAGCCCCCATGAAGGCAGTACATATTTTGCAGTCCTGTCCACTATGTAAAGACAAAAGTAGCAGCAGCCAGTGTCCTTCCACGAGAAGCTGTACGGAAGTGTACAGAGCCTTGTGTCGACTGCCGCCTTTAGAGTCATTGAAGTTGAGGTCTGAAGACAAACGAGGAAGAAGAAGAATTCTAAGTCATACTATGATGATAATATCAATCTCGTTACCATCAGTATCATGAGTATGAAAACTTTTTAATCACAGGACTACAGATTCACAGGTAATTACCGATGTAAAGGGCACAACGCCACGGTGACAATCATCTCTCTAACCTACTGTTTGCTGATGACAAAGACATGCAGACATATGTGGACAAGTTCTCTACAGCCTGTACTGAGTGATGTATATCACGACCCAGTTAAAAGAATGAGCGCATCCAACCAGTAGACAACTTCACTTACCTTGGCAGCACTCTCTCCAGGGAAACTACCATTGACTCTGAGGTCAGCAACAGAATCTGCAAGGCCAGTGTTGCATGTGGAATCGGAGGGGTCTTAGTCTTCATCCAAAACCTGAAGCCTACTGAGCTGTATTGCTCTCCACCCTTCTGTATGCAAGTGAGACGGGTTCTGTGTACAGCAGGCATGCTAGAAAAATAAACCACTTTCATATAAACTGCCTCCGTGGACTGTTGAGAATACAGTGGTAGGATAGGGTACCAGACACTGAGATCCTCACGAAGACCAAAATGCAGAGCATCAACACACTGTTGCAGAAGACCCAGATCAGATGGGCCGGTCATGTCGTACGCATGTCAGATAACTGCATCCCAAACAATTAATGTATGGTGACCTGAAAGGGGGCCTGTGTCTGGTCGGTGGGCACAACAGGCGCTTCAAAGACTCCTTAAAATTATCTGTAACTCGTTTCAACATTGATGCAAGCTTTTGGGAATGCCTGGCACAGGACCGCCAGACTTGGCGTAGAACCACTTTCAGAGGCACCTTCACTGTTGAGAAACGCCGGATGTCCTAGGCATGGATAAAACAGGCTGTGCAACTTACACACGTCTAACAAGAACTTAAATGCTGCATATGGGGAAGGAATCTCTGTGCCAGAATTGGACTATACCGTCATCTCTGGACTCACCGGTGAGGTGCAACACAACATGTCTGACTTCTGTTGTCATCATCGCTTGTGATGGACGGTTATTATTATTATTATGTGCATCATCATTTCAGTGTATATAACGGACATTGCATTATTAAATGTATACATACATAAAAAACATACATTTCAAAATGCAAACAGGAGAGAACATACAAATGCTGCCAGTGAACTACTACAAATAACATTCCAAGTGAAGAATCAAATATTTTTATGAGATCAAGATGCTGAGCAGTGCAGGAGCTGCGATGGTCACTGACCCAAAGCTGACTGCTAGTGTTAGGGCCAACTAACCAGAGCTGCCAAGACCCTTTTACACTTTCATGTGGTGTTCCTGGATAACAGGCTGTAATAGAGCAGACTGGCTAAGAAGAATGGATCGAACAGTGCAAATATTGCAGTTGAACTGTAAACTACGACGCAGTGCATTGTGTTCTCCGGACAACAACCTGCAAAGGCCATTCTTTGTACTGTTTCCTAGGAGGAGACTGAAAAAGCACCTAAGTTTTCCTAGCGTTGGAGACCAATCTCCACATCAAGGTTAAAGATGAGGCTCGTCTTCATGGCCTCGGGTCTCTCTCCGCAGAACGGTATGCCGCCTGCTGAAAACATCGCACAAAGCACGAACTCCGTAGAACCAGAAATTAACTCATTAAGAGTTGGCTGCAATGGACTATCCGCTGTCTCTTGCCTTGATGGTACAATCTGCCAGGCTTTTCCCTGGCTGTCACTTAATGTTATCCTCCTACTTATAAAGTTGTTTACCTCTGGCATGTGTACCCCCCCACCTTTACTTCCAGTTTTGTTTTCAGCAAGGTTTTATGTCTTGTGATGTGACCAAAATGGTGGTAATGTTTTGTATACACTGCTAAAGAGAAGGAAAAACAAGTTGACGTCTGTGGCTATAAAGAGCCACTAAGTGTAACAATTTGACATCTGTGGCTATAAAGAGCCATTACGTGTAACAATTTGACATCTGTGGCTATAAAGAGCCATTACGTGTAACAATTTGACATCTGTGGCTATAAAGAGCCACTAAGTGTAACAATTTGACATCTGTGGCTATAAAGAGCCACTAAGTGTAACAATTTGACATTTTTGTTGTTTCTAAAGATAATTTATTTTCTCCCAGGTTCGGAGGTCATGGACACTGTCACCCTGGCACGAGAGGAGCGGGAAAGAAATGGTACGATGTTGTCTGTTCATGTTGTTTTTGATGCATGTTGTCTGCTAATTTTGTCTGTTCATGTTGTCACATGTCTGTTTATGTTGTCTGTTCATGTTGTCACATTGTCTGAGAAGAGGAAGATGATGAACAGGAAGAGGATGAAGAAAAGGAAGAGGATGAAGAAGAGAATGAAGAAGGAGAAGTGACTTGATGAAGAAGTGGTAGAGTATGAAGGAGAGGAAGAGAATGAAGATCAGCTTCTTCATGCGTTCTGAAAAGGATTTTGTGTGTAGTTTACAGTGAGGCTGCGGTATCTGTGTCTTTTGGCCTGGCACATCCGGTTTCAGTTGGTTTGTTGGGGTACCAGGTTTACCTTTCCACTGTGATCCACATTCTCTTAGTGAAACCACACGAGTACCAGTCTGTTAGACGATGAACACAAACAGAAATGCCTGATTTCTACAGAAACATTTGCTGCAGCGGTATCGCAGTGAAGGAGAATTACTTTTTGTTTTTGGGCTACATTAATACTGAAAAGGAGACCTGAATTTCCTACGCAAATGTCAAAACATAACGTCAATGCAATGATGCCATATCTTGTCCTGGGATCAAGATGCTGAGCAGCGCATGAGCTGTAGCGGCCATTGACCCACAGTTAACTGTTATTATCAGGGCCAGCGAACCAGAGCTGCCAAGACCCTTCTACACCTCCATGCGGTGATTCTGGATAACAGGCTGCAACAGGGCAGAAGGAGAGTGGATCGAAAAGGGTAGGCTAACCCGGTTGCCAAAAATACCTGCTGAAGTTGAATGTGTTGGACCAAAAGGTGCAAATATCGCAGTCAAGCTGTAAACTACAACACAACTCATTCTATTTTCCGGACAACATCCTGCTACTTGTAAAGCTATTTTTAGGATTTAGTAGAGGGAGTGATAACGAATGAAGAAGAAGATATATAGTCCCCTTAAGGCAAAAAAGTGAACACAATCACCTTTTGTTGAAAAGATCACGGCCACTGTTTTTCTGGGACAAAAAAGGCGTTTTGCTTATTGATTGTCTTTGACGTGGACAGACAGTTAATGGTAATACTTACTGTGACCCTCTGCTGAAGCTTAGACGTGCCATTCGAAACAAATGATGTGGGCTGCTGTCCGCTGGGATTTTGCTTTTGAATGAATGCTCGACTTTACACCGCAGGTCAAAATGTGAAATTGTTGCAAGAATTTCAGTGGGGTATTTGTTATCCAGCTGCACTACAGCCCCGATCTCACAATTACCACCTTTTCATGCTCATAAGGAAGGGCTTGTATCCCTGTGGTGTGAAACAGGTTGAATGCAGACAGGGATCAAGATGCTGAGCAGCGCATGAGCTGCAGTGGTCAGCGACCCATAGCTGACTGCTAGCGTCAGGGCCAGCGAACCATAGCTGCCAAGACCCTTCTACACCTCCACGCGGTGATCCTGGATAACAGGCTGCAGCAGGGCAGACTGGCTAAGGAGAAGGGATCGAAGAGATAATACTAACCCGGTACTCAAAAACTGCTTGCTGAAGTCGGATGTGTTGGACCGAAAGGTGCAAATATCACAGCCAAGCTGTAAACTACAACACAACGCATTCCGTTTTCTGGACTACATTCTGCTACTTACCCTTTCAGGGTTTGGTAGTGGGAGATTGAGAACGAAGAAGAAGAAGAATGCAGACAGGCGTTAATGAATTATTCAAGACACTTGCGGCAGACTTCTTCAACACTGCAATTAAGATCAAGTGTACTCTGCAATGATTGTATCTGCAGCAATGTGTTTCACATAATGAGGCGGGCAGGAAGACTAAAGTCTGGTCAGGCAAACTATACTGATCAGACATGTTAATCAGGGTCAGGCAAAACATACTGAACAAGACCCTCACCTTGGCTTCCTCGTAGCCCTCACTTGAACGGGCTGTTTTCGTGGCAGCCTGGCTAATAAGGTAAAGAATCTACACGATCCCCGTAATAGTGAGTGACACGCCAAGAATGAAGTCAAGATAGCACAACCGCCTGGAGGACCCTGGTCTATCTTCATCAGCACACTCGGCATGTGAGGAAAGCTACTGCAACTCACCACTTAACGTCCTTTTCAGGGCACACAAAAGAGTAATCTGCTCATTGTGGGCAAACAACAACAACACAATGAGGTCCCCTTTAGCCGCTGTTTGTGGCTCGCATGTGTCTAGAGTGGTCCTAATTATTCTTCTCCAAAAGGTCCAAGGTCCGTGCAGGGGTATGATAACACTGATATCTGTGATATGTTAATTATATCTGTATCTGTTTATTAGGACTGTGGGAAGCCGAGATCAGTTATGGCGGAGAGGCAGATCTTCACAGACATCGTGTCGGATGCGACAAGAATCCAAGTCACCAAAAGTTTGTACCCGTAGACCTGTTTAATATTGATCATCTCCCCCCTGATTACCGTGACAATGATTTAGTGGAGATGATCCGGGCATTGTCAGATCTAACTGTCCGTGTGACCGTCACTTACGTCAGCGACAGGAGACCTGAGTTTAGTCCTGCAGATGGCACGCCTTACCCATACTACAGTAAAAGGGGGAGGGACACGATGAGAGTAGGGACTGGGTGGGTGTCAACTGTAAGCAAACATGTGGACCCATACAGGACTTGTGAATGCAAAGAGTGCATGGACTCACATACACCCAAAACACAGTTTGCCAATCTTTGGATAAACACATCAGCCCATCTTGTCTATAACAATGTAGAGGCAGCTCACGCTACGTGCCATCTCTTCTTTGATACAGGTGGTAGACCTGATATGTGTTCCGGGGTCGTCACATTAAGTGGTATGTCAAGTGGCTGGTGTGACGCCGAGTGTGACATTAGTAAAATGATATTCGTCACCCATAATCTCGATCTGACAGACAGACTTAAGAAGGCGGTGTGCCAGTTTGAGCGGCTGTATAAAAAAATACTGGTCAAATACGCTCTGTGTTCAAAAAGGGACGCTGATCACGAAGACAACAAGTCTCACGTCAACAATGCTGTGGTCGTTATCGTATCTCACCCTCATGGATGCAGCAAACAGGTCAGTGTTGGATATTTTGTTAGTAGAGTCAAGTTAAAAAATGGCTGGAGCCAGTACACATACACTACAGCTACCTGTCCGGGATCTAGCGGAGCGCGTGTGTTGGTGGTCGGGAGAGTCTGGAGAAAATGCCTGTACGACCACAGCCACGGTGGTAATTGTAACGACAACAGGGACCACAATTTCAGCGGACTTGGGGTTGACTGTCTTCAAATACACTCTTGTCTGCCATTGGTTAATGAGCGGAAACAATCTTCCAACAGAATTACAAATATTTGTTTGTCTTCTTAATCTTCTTCGTTCGTTCTCAATCTCCCACTACCAAGCTCTGGAAAGGGCTTTGCAAGTAGCAGGATGTAGTCCGGAGAACGGAATGACTGATATTTGCTTCTTTTGATCCGACACGAGGCATTTTTTAGTACCTGGTTAGCCTTCCCTCCCTATCCCTTCTCATTAGCCAGTCTGCTCTATTGCAGCCTGTTATCCAGGATCACCGCGTGGTGTTGTTGAATGGTCTTGGCAGCTCCGGTTCGCAGGCCCAGACGCTAGCAGTCAGCTATGGGTGGCTAACCGCTTTAGTTCATGCTCTGCTCAGTGTCTTGATTCCATCTTCTTAATCTAAGACTACTCTTCACCAAATCAATAAAAACATATATTCATGGTTCAGTTAGCCGCAGTGGAACAGTATATTCATGGTTAAATTAGCCGCAGTGGAACAATATATTCATGGTTCAATTAGCCGCAGTGGAACAGTATATTCAAGGTTCAATTAGCCGCAGTGGAACAATATATTCATGGTTGAGTTAGCCGCAGTGGAACAGTATATTCATGGTTCAATTAGCCGCAGTGGAACAATATATTCATGGTTCAATTAGCCGCAGTGGAACAATATATTCATGGTTGAGTTAGCCGCAGTGGAACAGTATATTCATGGTTCAATTAGCCGCAGTGGAACATTATATTCATGGTTGAGTTAGCCGCAGTGGAACAGTATATTCATGGCTCAGTTAGCCGCAGTGGAACAGTATATTCATGGCTCAGTTAGCCGCAGTGGAACAGTATATTCATGGTTCAGTTAGCCGCAGTTGAACAGTATATTCATTGTTCAGTTAGCCGCAGTGGAACAGTATATTCATGGCTCAGTTAGCCGCAGTGGAACAGTATATTCATGGTTCAGTTAGCCGCAGTTGAACAATATATTCATGGTTGAGTTAGCCGCAGTGGAACAGTATATTCATGGTTCAATTAGCCGCAGTGGAACAATATATTCATGGTTCAATTAGCCGCAGTGGAACAATATATTCATGGTTGAGTTAGCCGCAGTGGAACAGTATATTCATGGTTCAATTAGCCGCAGTGGAACAATATATTCATGGTTGAGTTAGCCGCAGTGGAACAGTATATTCATGGCTCAGTTAGCCGCAGTGGAACAGTATATTCATGGCTCAGTTAGCCGCAGTGGAACAGTATATTCATGGCTCAGTTAGCCGCAGTGGAACAGTATATTCATGGCTCAGTTAGCCGCAGTGGAACAGTATATTCATGGTTCAGTTAGCCGCAGTGGAACAGTATATTCATGGCTCAGTTAGCCGCAGTGGAACAGTATATTCATGGCTCAGTTAGCTGCAGTGGAACAGAAACACCAATGATAAAAGACTCAAGTATGGTGGAATTTCTGCAGTTTTCGTTTAATGAAGAGTTCTACATAATCGGAGGAACTGAGACGCTATTCCGATCAAGCACAATATACTGACCATGCCCACTATCTCTCTTCCAAGTAACATTCCCTGGAAACAGGCTGATTTCATGGCAGCCTGGCTAACTGGGTGGTGGATTGACATGATCCCTGTAGTAGTGAGCGATGTGCAGATGAAGCCAAGCATAGCATAACCACCTGGAGTACCCTGGTCCACTTTCATCAGCATGCTCAGGATGTGAGGAAAGCTACTGCAACTCGTCACTTAACGACCTTTTTAGGGCGCACAAAATAGTAAACCTACTCATTGTGGGCATTCGAAACAACAACAACAACAACGGTAGCAAGAGTAATAAAAGTGCAGAATTTTAGGCTACGACTGCAAGACATTTCATCAAACATACCGGACGGAATCTAAGAGTTAGTAATAATATTGGTTAAATATAATATTATTTAATTTTATTTTGAAAAAATGTAATTGTTTCTCTTAGCTTGAACTGTAAGACACAAAATTAGAAAATTAGGTTTCTGCCGAAGACGGATGTGTGGGACCAAAAGGTGCAAATATAGCAGCCAAACTGTAAACTAGTGACACAACGCTTTCCATTCTCTGGACTACATCCTGCTACTTGCATAGTCATGTTCAGGGCTTGGTAGCGGGAGATTGAGAATGAAGACAGAAGAATAAGAAGAAAATTTGGCAGGATTGGAAAGGGTTAAGGTCGTTCCAAGAAACAAAATGTCGTCATTATAGAATATGATATAGCACACATGGGTTGTTGATGTTTCTGACGGAAGAATTCAATATACTTTTCAAGGTTTCTTAATATTTATCGAGACCCCTGAACACTTTCCATTATACTAAAGTTAACGTCTTTATGCTGGTTTAGAAGACCCTACAGAGTCTGTGTACAACCAGTTTTCTTGGAGTGTGGTTTTTACCGATGTGCTAGTCTATCTTAATAGACTCAAACACTAGAGCTAAGTAGACCCGCAGTCGTTTAGGCGCCATCTATAGCTGTTCATAACAAACCACCTGTGGAAAGGTACAAATAACCTGGGTAGATTTTTAATTGGAATTTTGTCCGGGCAGTAGCCGTTAAGCCTGCTCTTTTCAATTTCCAACTGCCAAGGAATTTTTAACGTGCTCGACACTGAACCCGAGGGGTCTGCCGGGGTCTTTGTGTACGACAAGGATAAGAATAGCACCAATGCCTCACAGAGAGTATGTCGTAAGAGGCGACTAACTGTGTGACATGGCATAACACCGGCCATGGTTAGGTGGTTTGTTTAGAACAGCATAGATGGCACCTAACAGGCTGCGGGTTTACTTTGCTCTAGTGTTTAAGTCTATTAAGATGAACTCGCACATCGGTTAAACACCGTCTGTAAGCGATTGTCTCAACGCAGCGGAGTATTAAGCTGTTCGAGCCTAGCCCTCTAAGCAGGAAATCCTTCTCCCGGCTACATCCAGCCCATACCAGAACTGGGACCTGCACAGGGGCATCTGCCCTTGTAGAAGTACAGGTCGACTAAGTAGGACCTGCACAGGGACATCTGTCTTTGTAGAAGTACAGGTCGACTAAGAACACTGAACATGCGAATCAGTCCGATCTCACTACCCAGATGTCAGGGGAATTTTTACCAGAAGATCCATGGGAAAAAATCCTGGTCTCCACCGAGATTCGAACACACGACCTCCGTCACCCGGGGCAGATACCTTACCTCAAAACCACTGATTCCCCCAAATCAAT
Organism: Ariolimax columbianus; assembly: GCA_036924085.1. Lineage (NCBI taxonomy): Eukaryota > Metazoa > Mollusca > Gastropoda > Stylommatophora > Arionidae > Ariolimax > Ariolimax columbianus. Next base: position 4,875,168 of record JAVGWX010000015.1, read on the forward strand.
TGAAAATATGACAGTTTTTAAACTTGCTTTACTATCTCTGTTTTGTACAGTAACAAACTGACATTTATTCTTCATTCGCTCTCAATCTCCTGCTACCAAGCCCAAAAAAGGGCTTTGCAAGTAACAGAATGTAGTCCGGAATGCGTTGTCGTAGTTTACAGCTTGACTGCGATATTTGCATCTTTTGGTCCGACTTAGCAGGCATTTTTGAGTACCTGGTTGCCTTCCCACTTCGATAATTTCTCCTTAGCCAGTCTGCCTGTTGCAGCCTGTTATCCGGGGTCATCATGTGGAGGTGTAGAAGGGTCTTGGCAGCTCTGGTTCGCTGACACTAACAGTCAGTTATGGGTCTCTGGCCACTGCAGCTCATACGCTGCTCAGCATCTTGATCTCCCTTCCTTAGCAGGTCTGTGTCCTGTCTTTAATTGTTTATGTTTTGGAAAAAATTTACATTTCATTTGAATTTGAATGCCCTGCACACATATCCACAATCTGTATTATCTCACATCCCATAATAAAATGTAAATTATATCGCTATTCTTGAGTTGTTTTTTTGTTTGCGTACGCCTCATTTCTCTGTTCCCGAAGGCGGTGTGCTTTGCACTGTTTTTATTTTGCGCGTGTCGGCCCAGTGCATCCGACTCCAGCATGCATTTTATGTTAGGGTCTGCTTCCTTCTGCATTTTGGGGAGGAAGACTAACGTCTGGTCAAGAAAAATGTACTGATCAGACATGTTAGAGTCGGGCAAAACATACTGGCCAAGACCCTCACCTCGGCTTCCTAAAAGCCGTCCCTGGAAAGGGGCTCTTTTTATGTAAGGTGAGGGATTGACGTGATCCCCATAGCAGTGAGTGACACGCAGATGAAGCTAAGCATAGCACAACCGCCTGGAGGACCCCGGTCCACCTTCATCAGCACACTCGGGATGTGAGGAAAGCCACTGCATCCTGCCACTTAACGTCCTTTTCAGGGCGCACATAAGAGTCAGTGGAACTATCTTCAGCTTGTATATTGTGTGTGAATAGTGCAGGGGGTGAGTGTATAGCTCAGGTTGTGTATAACTCATTGGGGATATTCGCAAACAACACCAACCTCCTGCATTTTCTCAGAGTTTGCTGTGATGGGGATCGAACCATGCACCTTCGGATTGTGAGCCGTGTCACTTAACCACTAGTCTGCGCCGTCCCCTGTTCTTGAGTTTGAGACACATGGTGTGAGCTGTCAAATGCCTTTTCATAGTCCATGAATATAAAAGTGATGTGTTCCATTTCACACTTTCAAATCGATCGATCAATAAAAAAAAAAGCATTGTCCAGTGGATAACGTCCCACTGCAACATCCCATGCAACTAGGAGATGGACAGACTTGTCAGAGACGGAGGAACACTGCAGTAGAGTGATACCATATATGTGAAACCATGTACGACGAGACAAAATCATTCACCTGGTCCGTGTTAAATAGGAAAATGGAAAAAAGACCACCCTGGCCACATAGAAAACAATGACATGGTACTACTAACTGTCCGGGCGAGATAACTTAACGTCTTTATACTGGTCTAGAAGACTTCAGAGTCTGTATACAACCAGTTTCATTTACATTTACTTGCCCTAAAAGCAATGCGCATCCAACTTATTCTTAAATACATTAATTGTTCCTGGCTCCACTACCTCCTGTGGCAATGCATTCCAAGCATTCACCCACTCTCTGACTAAAAAAATATTTTCTTATATCTAATCTGGACCTTTCTTTAGTTAATTTGTGGCTGTGACCTCTTCTTGTTATAGTCAAATTTATCCGTTCCTTTGATTATCTTATAAACCTGTATTAAGTACCTCAAATTCTTTTCTTTAGTTTTTATTCATAACTGTAATTCTGGAATCCCACTATCAGCTTTGTCGCTCTTCTTTGTATCCTTTCCAGCATGTTTAAATCCCCTCTACAATAAGAATTCCACAGCTGAACACAGCATTCCATTCTAGGTCTAACTAATACTTTATACAATTTGACAATCACTTCCTTGCTCCTACGATTAATATTTCTTGTTATCATACCTGACATTGTATTTGTCTTGTTCGCTGCTTCCTGGAGATCAGGTGATCATTCTATGGCCACACACAGGTCACAACAGACTGAGATGTCATCTGCACAAGTTTGATATTGGGACTACGGACCTGCGGCACAGCCCCCGTGACAGCAGAATACATTTAGCAGCCCTGTCCATCATATGCCAATAAAAGAAGTATTTGGCAACAACCAGTGCTCTTCCACGAGAAGATGTACGGAAGTGCACAGAGTCTCAAGTCGACTGCTGCCTTTGCTAGAGCCATAGAAGTCGAGGTCTGAAGATGAACGAGGAAGACGAAATCGATCAATCAAAACTCATTGCTCTTATCTGTGTAAAGATCATTGACTACATTTCACAAATATACACATCCCTGGGCTACTCTTTCTGCCTCTCTCCAGGTCTAACCATTTAATGATAGTTCTCTTCTCCACGTATTTTTGGTCTACATCTCTTTCTTTTCCCTTTGGGATTCCATGTAAGAGCATGTCTGGCTATGTTGGACGGTGCCTTTCTCATCGTATGTCCTATCCAGCCACATTGTGTTCTCTTAATTTGTTGTTCCAATGGCTGTTGTTGGCTCCTTTCCCCCAAACCTTCATTCCTCACCATGTCCTACCACTTGTCGTTCCCCACAAACCTTCATTCCTCACCATGTCCTACCACTTGTCGTTCCCCACAAACCTTCATTCCTCACCATGTCCTACCACTTGTCGTTCCCCCCAAACCTTCATTCCTCACCATGTCCTGTCACTTTATGCCCATTATCCTTCCAAGGCACCTGTTAACGAAGGACTGGAGTCTTTGCTGTATGGTCTTGGTCGTTCTCCATGTTTCCACTCCATACAGCAGCACTGACTTGGCACTGTCGTTGAATATTCTAACTCTGGTGTGAATCTTGATTTCTCTGGATCTCCATTTGTTGTTCAGCGTTAGGAATGTTATTCTTGTCTTTCCAATTCTGATCCTTACATCGGTACCTCCTGATGTGTCTATTGTGCTGTTTAAATAGGTCAAGGCATCCACCTTTTTCAACGATTCTCCCTCCGGCATGATTGGTTCTTTGTTAATAGGGTTGATTCTAAGGAGCTTGGTTTTCTTCATGTTGATTTTCAGTCCCAGTTTGGCCGATTGTTCTTGCACCCTATCTAGTTTTTCTTGCATTTGACTATGATTGTGTGACAATAGTACCAGATCATCTGCGTAGTCCAGGTCCACCATTGTGGCAATGGTATCCACTGAATACCAATTCTCTTTCCATTGTTTGATGAATTTATTATCCAATCTTGCAAGAACAGGAAGGGTGAAGGTAACACCCCGAAGCTGTCAGTGCTCCTTCATGTACCACTCAGGATGAGAGCAACATCTCAAAGCTGTCAGTCAGTGCTCCTTCATGTACCACTCAGGGTGAGAGCAACATCTCGAAGCTGTCAGTCAGTGCTCCTTCATGTACCACTCAGGGCGAGAGCAACATCTCGAAGCTGTCAGTCAGTGCTCCTTCATGTACCACTCAAGGATGGAAAACGACTCTACATCTTGGTCCCGCCCCTGCAGCCAGAGGCAAGTCCCAATATTCTCCCAGACAATGTGTGAGTCCATCTTTGGCATGTGTGAATATTTCAAAATGGTGTTAGACCCATATTTTGTTTTTACATGCGACACACTTGGGGCGATGAGGTCAACATGAGGCCAGCCAGCCAGCTTTACTTTCCCAGGTTATTGTGTGGTCAACATGAGGCCAGCCACCTTTACTTTCCCAGGTGATTGTGTGGTCAACATGAGGCCAGCCACCTTTACTTTCCCAGGCCATTGTGTGGTCAACGTGAGGCCAGCCACCTTTACTTTCCCAGACCATTGTGTGGTTAACGTGAGGCCAGCCACCTTTACTTTCCCAGGCCATTGTGTGGTTAACGTGAGGCCAGCCACCTTTACTTTCCCAGGCCATTGTGTGGTTAACGTGAGGCCAGCCACCTTTACTTTCCCAGGCCATTGTGTGGTTAACGTGAGGCCAGCCACCTTTACTTTCCCAGGTGATTGTGTGGTCAACATGATACAAGCCACCTTTACTTTCCCAGGCCATTGTGTGGTCAACATGAGGCCAGCCAGCCACCTTTACTTTCCCAGGTGATTGTGTGGTCAACATGAGGCCAGCCACCTTTACTTTCCCAGGTGATTGTGTGGTCAACATGAGGCCATCCACCTTTACTTTCCCAGGTGATTGTGTGGTCAACATGAGGCCAGCCACCTTTACTTTCCCAGGTGATTGTGTGGTCAACATGAGGCCATCCACCTTTACTTTCCCAGGTGATTGTGTGGTCAACATGAGGCCAGCCACCTTTACTTTCCCAGGTTATTCTGGTACCTGATTTTTTAAGCTGCGTTGACCTCCATGTGCCATTTTGTGATCTGAAAAATCCAGCTCCGACTGAGAATTGAACACCAATCGCTCAGCTGGGAAGCCAGGGAGCTAACCACTTCAGCTCCCTTTTTGTTCTATACACTATATAATTTGTAAACTGAAAACTCAACTTGTGAAATATAAGATACTGCTGACTAATCTTCTTGTATTCAAGATTTAGAGTCTAGAAAGTCTCGACTGCAATATGGATAACATCCAAATAACATTTGTTATTCTTGATAGATTTGTATGGGAGTGAGGGTTGCCATGTTATATGTGTGTATGGGAGTGAGGGTTGCCATGTTATATGTGTGTATGGGAGTGAGGGTTGCCATGTAGTGTGTATGGGAGTGAAGGTTGCCATGTTATATGTGTGAATGGGAGTGAGGGTTGCCATGTTATATGTGTGTATGGGAGTGAGGGTTGCCATGTTGTGTGTATGGGAGTGAGGGTTGCCATGTAGTGTGAATGGGAGTGAGAGTTGCCATGTTGTGTGTATGGGAGTGAGGGTTGTTGTGTGGTGTGTATGGGAGTTATGGTTGCCATGTTGTGTGTATGGGAGTTATGGTTGCCATGTTGTGTGTATGGGAGTTATGGTTGCCATGTTGTGTGTATGGGAGTTATGGTTGCCATGTTGTGTGTATGGGAGTTATGGTTGCCATGTTGTGTGTATGGGAGTTATGGTTGCCATGTTGTGTGTATGGGAGTTATGGTTGCCATGTTGTGTGTATGGGAGTTATGGTTGCCATGTTGTGTGTATGGGAGTTATGGTTGCCATGTTGTGTGTATGGGAGTTATGGTTGCCATGTTGTGTGTATGGGAGTTATGGTTGCCATGTTGTGTGTATGGGAGTGAGGGTTGCCATGTTGTGTGTTTGGGAGTTACGATTGTCGTGTGGTGTGTTGATTGGACGTCCACTTCAAATTTAAATACCCTTCCTTTAAGTCATCATATACTGATAATCTGGAGGCGGACACACTTGGCAATCAGGAGGCATTCTTCTTCTGATTTCTATTTGCAATCCACTTTTGTTGATAATGGAGCCGAGATATTCTAAACTTGTGACGGTTTTTTTATATCTTAATTTTCAAGATAGGTCTCTTTTTGATTTTTATCTTGGTTTTACTAATTGTTTATCTTTCTGCGTTCAGGCCTTATCGTTATGCTAGATCTGTAATCCCGTTGTTAAAACGAAGTCAGCGGTACTCTTTAGATCCGAGTGACAGCCCCACAGCTTCTGCGTCACCTCGGCTCCCTCTGGCCAGGTTTGGCATTGTAGGTCTCTGTGTATTGGGCAGTTCTGCAGGATGTGTTCAGGGGTCTGGACTCTGGTTCCACATGGGCAGTCACTTGTGTGGGATATCTTGAGCCGATGTAGGTGACCCAATAGTCTGCAGTGGCCTGTTCTCAGGCAAAAGATGGTGGTTTGTTGGTGTCTGTGGAGCTGGTGGTTTGTTGGTGTCTGTGGAGCTGGTGGATTGTTGGTTTCTGTGGAGCTGGTGGTTTGTTGGTGTCTGTGGATTGTTGGTGTTTGTGGAGCTGGTGGTTTGTTGGTGTCTGTGGAGCTGGTGGTTTGTTGGTGTCTGTGAAGCTGGTGGTTTGTTGGTGTCTGTGGAGCTGGTGGTTTGTTGGTGTCTGTGGAGCTGGTGGATTGGGTCAGGTCTATTGTTCACTTATATTTCCTTCTTCCATTTTGAGTTGTCCTTTTTTTTTGTTTGTCGTTCACCTTGTTTCTCTATTCCACAAGGCGGTGTGTGATGCACCACGGTTTTTATTTTGCGCCTATAGCCCAGTGCATCCGACTTTGGCATGCATGTTATGTAAAGGTCCGCTTCCTCCGGCATTTTCTAAGGGTTTGATTCCCCAGGGTAATGGCCAGTGCTGTGATGGGGATCGAACCCAGCACCTTCGGATTGTGAGCTGTGTCACTTAGCCACTAGCTCGTGCTATCCCATGAGTTGTGCTGATTGTGTATGATGGTTTTTGCCTCTCGGTAGGACGCTGTGGAGAAGTTGCTCCCTTTTCCAACCTGCTCGGTCATCAGCTCTCTCATTCCCTGTGATTCCACAATGGGAGGGCAGCCACTGAAGAGCAACTGTTGAGGTTCTTTGGATTTTGATGAGCTCTGATCTGATTTCACTTATATTTTGCTCTTTTCTATGTTAACAAATATGAGGGGCGTTCAAATCAAACCAGGACTTTTTGTTCTAGTTCTACCTGAATGAGTTATAGCATGCTGGAACTACTATCATTAGTTAGGGGCGCTTGTGTCCTATTACTGCTAGGTGGGAAACTTGCCATGGGACAGTCACGTGACAAATAACAATGGCGGACAACCCTGTTAGTGCTTGCATGGAACAGTATGTTGTGATGAAGTTATTTGTGAAAGAAGGCGTGAAACCTGCAGACATTTACAGAAGACTGCAATCACAACCCGGTGATGAGACACTCAGCCACAGTAAGGCATTTTTTTTTTTGACGTTCACCTTATTGCTCTACTCTCCAAGGCGGTGTGCGTTGCGCTGTGGTTTTTATTTTGCGCCTGTCGGCCCAGTGCATCCGACTTCAGCATGTATTTTATGTAAAGGACTGCTTCCTACTGCATTTTCTAAGGGTTTGCTTCCCCGGGGTAACGGCCGGTGCTGTGATGGGGATCGAACCCTGCACCTTCTGGTTGTGAGCGGTGTCACTTAACCACTAGGCCACGCCGTCCCCAGTAAGACATTTGAATGGTGTAAACATTTTAAAGAAGGCTGTACATCCGTGAGCGATGATCCCAGCCACAGTGGCTCTCAACCCACCAGAATCATTCTTGTGAATATCCAGATTATGGAACACCATATCATGGAAAATAAACGCATAACCTGCCACTAAATTGGACAAGAGACAAGTCTTTCTCTGGGTACGGGGAACACTATTATTCGTGAACATTTGCATTTTTTGAAGGTTAGTGCACGTTGGGTTTGATCATAAAGGGCATTCTGCTCCTGCAAGATAGCGCTCGACCTCATACGGCTCACCACAATGTGCCATCTGCAGCAACTCGACTGGGAGGCATTGCCACATCTACCACCTTACAGCCCAGACCTTGCTCCAAGCGATTTCCACCTGTTTGAACTCCTAAAATAATTCCTGAGATGTCAACATTTCAGCACTGATGACACATTGAAACAGGCTGTCCTGGATTGGTTCAGACATACTGACAAATCTTTCTACGCTGAAGCTTTTCAAGCATTACTTAAACGCTGGGATATGTGCATAAACGTTGCAGGAGATTAAATTTAAAAAAATGGCATTTTTACTACTTTAAAAATTTATTTTTTTTCCTCTAAAAAACAAATCTCGGTTTGTCTTCAACACACCTGGTACAATGAACACAATAATATTTGCATGTCAAAATGGTTAACAAAGAAAAAACTCAATGCATTCTTGGAGTTCATGATTTAGTTTGTGTTCACAATATATTTGAACTGAGAACTGTGAAGCGAAACAAAAAATGATAGTGTATTTATAACTTCCAAATAATGCGTGTTATACAAAACTATATTGATGAGCACCATTCACAACCGAACTGCAAATATAAATAAATGAAATATGGCAGAATATCTGGCAACAAAGAGGATTAGACTTTTTGTCTGTACTTAAACTTCCAGTGAATTCATATAAATTGTGACTTTCAAGTAATCAAATTTGGACTGGGAGCCAGGAAATGATTTATTATCTGATCAGGTATTTGGATTACATGTGGATATTTAATACAAGTTAGATTTAGAATCTTACTGGGGAAAATGTAAAACTATCAATGGAGTAGCACAAAAATACTATTGCACGTGCCGAATACAATTAAAAAAACTTTAAAGAGTGTTTAACATACAAAATAAGTCAAGAGTTTGGATTAGACATAAACATAAAGAAAAGACTATGATACTTGGAAAAAGTGACAAGAAACCATGTATGCAGATAAAAATAAAAGATTAACTACTTGAGCAGGTACAGAGTTTCTCCTATCTACGTCGTATAATAACGGCAGAAGGCAGCTGTGAACAAGAAATCAGAAAGAGAATAGGAATAGTCAAGATGTTATTCAACGACATGCGACACTGACGTCCAAACAGAAAAAACATATTGAAAATGAGAATTGTCAGGTGTTATATATACTCATCACTACTTTATGGCGAAGAAACATGGACAATGAATTAGAAGTTGGAAAAGAGTATTGAAGCCTTCAAAATGTGGGTATATAAGAAGATTGGGTCGCATTTCTTGGAAAGAGAAGAAAACAAATGTAGAGGTATTGAAAAAGTTGGGAGTGAAAAGAGAATTAATGACCGAAACCAGGGTTACACAGTTCAATTATTTTGGTCATATAAAAAGTCATACCTCCTTGTTGAAGACCATACTCGAGGGTAGGGTGGAAGGCAGTTGTTCAAGAAGCAGACAACTTTTTAACTTGGTGGATAACATCAGAAAATGGACTGAAAAAAGCCTCTTAGATTGCACAATTACGGCAAGAGATGAGTGCACCTGAGATCAATTACCGTCGATGCGGAGATGGCACTTGAACTGAACTGAAATAGTGTTTCCCACTGTAAAGTAATGTAATTTAACACTTCATAATAATATTTTATGAATACATGCAATGGAAATGAGGTGCTATAGAAAACTCCTCAATGTTACATATAAAGATTGTGTCACGAATGTAGAAATCCGTCAGAGAGTTGAAGACGCTATTGATCCTTTTGAAGATCTGTTCACAGCTATCAAAAGACGAAAGATGGCCTGGTACGGGCACGCCGCGAGGTCCAACGGAATTACCAACTCGATACTCTTTGGGTCCGTACCGGGACAGAGAGGGCGAGGACGTCCAAGGAAGAGATGGGTGGACAACATCACTGAGTGGTCAGGCCTTCGCCCCGGTGAGATACGTCAGGCGGCGACAGACAGAGAGGGATGGCGTGGGATTTTGGGAGTGTCTTCATGTGTGCCCCAACGACCTGATGGGTTACGGGATGAACTGAACTGAATTATATATATTTTTATTATGAAAACTTCATTTCATAGATAATTTAATTTCGTGTCTCATTAGATCATAATTTTAGATCACGATGTTTAATATTAATTTATTTTATTTTGGATAAAAAAAGACATTTTACAAATGTGGTTATGGCACCTGCTTGGACTGTAAAAAATAAATTTATATCCTGGACTTGAAAGGGTTAAACAAAAGTAGTTACAATTAAAAAAAAAAAATGCATCCTTGGAGTTCCTGTCTTCAAAATATGTTTCAACTGAGAATTGTGAAAATAAACAAAATTAAAGCATAATTACGAGGATAAGTCAGTAAATAGGTCGCAAAAATGGCTATTAAAAAATAAACTCAATGGGAACTCGGAAACCATTTAATATTGCACTTACATTGTCTCTTATTCTTTGGGTTCACGATCTTTGGTCATGCTATATCTGCAGGCCAGTCGCGATGATGAAGTCTGTAGTCTTCACCAGTTCAAAGCGGCTGCCCCACAACTTTTGTCTCAGCTCTGCATCCTCTGGCATCTCATTCCCTATAGAGTCGGCATTCCTGTAGAATGTGTTCAGTATTCTGGCCCCCCTGTTGCACATGGGTATTTATCAGTGAGTGAGATCTTTAGTCGGTATAGATGTCACATTGTCCCTTATTTCTGAACATAATTTCCACAAACATTGATACACTTATCGGGGATCAAATGCTGAGCAGCTCCCAAAGCCTTTCTACACCTCCAGGCGGTGATCCTGGCTAAGTAGAAGGGATCGAAGAAGGAAGGCCAACCCGGTACTGAAATATGCCTGCTGAATTCGGATGTGTCGGACCGAAAGTTGCAAATATCGTAGTCAATCTGTAAGCTACTACACAGCACATTTTGTTCTGCGGCCTTTCAGGGCTTGGTAATTGGAGATTGTGAATGAATGATGAAGAAGATACACTTATCTCGAACATACGGCACAGTCTTGTGTCTGCCGCCTCAGACACATTTGCTCTTCACGTTCAACCTCTTCGATTTTCAAGAAGTGTCTTCTACCAAAGTGGAATCATGCATTATGCTGTAGGCTAAACCATGCGAACACCTTTGCTGTTGCTATACTGTCTATTGTTACAAGCCTGTCAGCTCTAATTGGTCTCAAGGTAAGGTGTCTGCCTCAGATTCTTCCGACAGTAATCACAAACCTGGATGTTGCTGAAACCTTTAAGAACTACCAATTACATGTTCCAGCTATCTCATATCAGTTTGTGACCTACTTACTGACACTCTCGTATTTCAGAAAAATAAAACTGAGAACTTCCAAATAATGAATGTTATACAAAACTATATTGATGAATTCCATTCACAACCAAACTGGCAACTTCTAAATAAATTAAAGCAGAACTGAAAGATCAAAAAATAAATGACTGTTCTTCATCTTATCTCCACAAGATTAAATTCACTTTTTTTTCTCAAATTACGCACTGGGCACGTTTTAACAAAAACATTTTGGGGTCGTCACAATGGATCTGTGCATCTATGGTGGCACCTATGCCGCCCAAATATTTATTAATGACCTACCCAACATTTGCCAGTAAATGATGAGAAACAAAGCTGCATTCTATACAATGTCTAAGTCTTTGAACTGACTGCCGCCTTTGTTAGAGTCACTGATATGGATATTTGGCGGCAATAGAGGATGGATTACAGAAAATGGATATATGGGATTATTTTTTCGTACCTAGGAGGGTTGTCCATAAAAAACTTATACATGAGAGAGAGAGAGAGAGGGGGGGGGGGGGGGGGGGAGGGGGGGGTGGAGGAAAGGTTGAAAGTAGGTGTCCACATGACAACTCTCACTTACATACAAATCTATCATCTTAATTTCTCAAGGTTCACCATGAAAAGGATGCTGTGATGTGTCATAGTTTACAGCGAGGCCGCAATATCTGTGCTTTTCGGTCCGACACATCCGTTTTCAGGTTTGTCTTCCCTGCGATCCCTATTCTCTTAGCCAGACTACACTAGTGCAGCCTGTTTCCAGGGCTGTCAATTGGAGGTAAAATAGGGTCTTGGTCAGCTTCGGTTCTCTGACCCTGATGCAAGCAGGTAGTTATGAGTCACTGGCTGCTGTCAGCTCATTCAGTGCTGCATCTTTGGTCTGAAAACTGTAGTATGATGTTTGTCTGTCACATGTGATGAAGACCACTCTCTTTGTTCAGCCGTGTGGACAGTCTTTTCTCTTGATGTCTCCGCTGAAATGGTTGACTTGCGCTGGGATTTAGATTAAAGTGAGGAAGAAACTTCGCCATTTGTCAACCTCATTCTCTGGTCCTGAGCTACATTTGGCCAGTGGCAAGATTTTATTGAGACAACTGCCGATAGCACAGGATGCAGATTTTTCCTCAGGGTTTACTCCTGAAGCCTTTCTTGTAAACAGGTACACTGCAACGCAGCGGAGGGTGGATGACATCTAACGTTGTGTGTCGTGCCTTTCCCATAACCGCAAGAGATCATAGCGACATCACTTAGTATGTGAGTGAGTTAGGCATCTCTCCCGGGTTGTGTTCCAGCCCATTATAGTCGTGTCTACATTTTACACACCAAAACTGACACTGTTTGCAGCTAGGGCAAAGGGCGCCAATCTCGCGAAGTTCAGCCGTGTGAACTAGACCGTGAAAATACGACACAGGTTTAAGCGTAGCGCTAATTCATATAGCCGATTATCAGGCCAGGATAATCGGAGGGATCAAACAGAAAATGAATGATTTAACCAGTCCAAATGGAAAACAACAACACGTTTCTGTGAACACAAGCGTTGACTAAGGTGAATTCCAGACAAATCCGTAGTCTGGCAACATCCATAATGAACTAAAACAGCAGTGCAATGTAGACCGCATCCGTAATACGGCATCATCTTTGCTGCTCTAGACTTCAAGAATACGTAGGTGATTATGACACTGAAACTTTATGTTGTCAAGGTCATATGAGACGACGCCCACAAAAGGGTTGGGGCTAGTGGACAGCTACTGAAGATGCAGACTATTAATGGAGCTGATGCCGCCGAAGACGGATGTGTCGGATCGAAAAATGCAAATATCGCAGCCAAGCTGTAAACTAGCGACACAACGCATTCTGTTCTCCGGACTACATCCTGCTACATGCGAAGACCTGTACAGGGCTTGGTAGCGGGAGATTGAGAACGAACGCAGAAGAAGAACGGAGCTGACAACACCTAGTTACTCATAATAGCTGGCTGCTTGCATCGGAGTCAGCTGAACAAGTCCTTATTCCACCCCCAAACGGCAACTCTGGAAACATGCTGCACTAGTGCTGTCTAGCTAAGAGAATAGGAATTGCAGTCCAGAGATCCTCAACAACAGCGCTCCAATGGCTACCCTCCCACTGCGGAATCACGGGAAATGAAAGAGCTGACGCTCTAGCAAAAGATGGCAGTAAAAAGTCACGATTCAAGAACATCATCAGAAATCAGTATATACACCATTTGAGGGAAGACAGAAACATAAGCAGTTAACCAGACCCAATTCACCAACTTAATAGAAACCAAACTACCTTATTTCGCCTGAAAACTGGTCACTGTAGACCACTAGAACATCTATACGGACTGAAGATCTCACACAGATGAATGCTTGTACCTAACTGTCCCACCTGGCATGCTAGCATTACCAAAGGTGCTCTGACCGTAGAGCAAAATTTCATTGCAGAGACTCAGAGAAAGCGTGCCGCCTGAAAAAACAGAACGTTCTATGACTCCAAGGCCATCTCCTCATATGTGTGTCCTGGGTGCAGTAAAGTCTGCCATGCCAGGATTAGTCTTTCTAGCCATTTGAGAACACATCTCGCATCACAAGTCTGATGCTGATGCCATCTTCATTTACAATAGTAAAAGTAAAGATCCCGTCACGCCATGCGACTTATAGGAAATATGAAGTTTGGCACATATTATTTTGTGACCCACGGCACTTACTGAATGACGTGGTCAGCATCACGCCGGCTGCCTTTACTTTCCAGATTTTTCTGGTGCTTAATTTATGTGACTGGCTTGACCACAGGATCCGGTTTGTGATCGAAAAATAATTCTGCATCAACTGGGGACCGAACTCCAACCACCTGACTGAGAAGCCAGTGCACTAACCACTGCTCTATTGCGATGGGCAACTATTATTACTCCACACTCAGTAGACTTTTGACCTGTGTGAATTGCGAGGTTGAATTTGGAGTGCCTTCAACAGTAGCGCTGAAAATCAAGATTTCTGAATACCATTCACAACTTTCTTAACCCTAACTGTCCCCCATTCCTGGGTTCCAGAGCATTAAAGAGAAAAAACCAACATGATATAGAAAAATGTTAGTTACATGCAAACAAGTGGTTAGAATAAGATGTAACTTGGAGACATTGTAGAAAATAGGTTTACCTTTCATCTAGCGTCAATATTCCACCTTTGTGTGCCAATCCACCCAGCAAAAGGCCAAGAATCTGTCTCGAGTCATAAAACATTTTGAAATCCGGGAGTAAACCCAACAAAGAGCCCTCATTTGTCCAATAATCCTGATAGCTGGGCTTTATACATGAGTATTCCATATAGATCCTCAGTCCAAGAAAAGCCTTCATCTCATCACTCGAGCTCTCACTGTCTGTTTCACTTGAACAGAGTCTGAATCAACCAAATTATTGATCACCTGTTGGACTGTCATAAGCCTAGACTTACTTTGCTTTCCTGTTGAAGTGCTTGGTTCATCAGCCATTCGTTTCATTGTCAATTTTCCGAATTTGTTCACGTTAAACCCCACAAAATCAATTCAAATATGGGGGCAGCCATTTGCAATGACTAATCACGAGGATTGACCATGATTGGTTGGTTATTTTTAGATTCTGACGCATTTTATGACGTACTATCAAAATTACCGAAAATTAGGTCCAGCGGTTTAGCGGCAGTTAAGGAAATTACCAAAAAATAGGGACAGCGGTCTGGTAGGGTTAAACTTGAATCCTGGTATCCAATCAGGCAAGGTTGCCTGATGCCAAGTAACAAAAAGCTGTTTGAATCTGTCTATCCTTCACCCTGGAGTACCATGATGGCCCAAAGTCGTGGTGCAGATCCTCTCTCCGTCTCGCTGATGGACGGACGTGTGGGTGGTTGTAGTTTTATGACCACAAGAAAGACACCCTCCTCGTCCATCTGTCGTCAGTCCTGCGGACCACATGGCCGGCCCATCTGTACTTTCACAATGACCCAGCGCCAACAACGTCCCGCAACATAATTCCGTCGCGGGTTTACTATTCACAACCTACCTAAAAATAGCAATAACATTGTTTTAAACTGGCGGATCAAGAAATAAATGAGCTCAGATCAACAGCTGATAAAATAAAACACCCATCCTACAAGGCACACTGTAAACAAAAAGTGAGTGCATGAAACAATATAATTTGCAAGCTGACAAACACTGCATGGGGAGCATCCCCAACGGTGCTCTGTACATCAGCCCCTGCATTATGTCTTTCAGCGGCAGAGTATGCGGCACCGGTATGTAATGCAACTACACACACGAAACAGGCAGTGGCAGTAAATGATACATGCCAAATTGTAACATGATGCCTTAAACCGCCACCAACGGATATTAGAAGCCATGTCACATCCGAAGTTGAGAGACAAAAGCGGTCATGTGACCAGAGACACCCTCTTTTTGGACATACATCAGGAAAAATACGAATGAAATTGAGGAAAAGTTTTCTGTGGACTGTACAGCCCTCAGAAGAGAAACCACATAGAAAAGTGGCCCCAAAAGACAGATAAAGGTTGGATGGAGATCAAAGAAGAACCTGCACAAGGACATGATTTGCCATATATTACGTGGAGATCTCTGGACAGGTTAAGGACAGGTGGGTCCAGGTGTGGGTCTAACCTGAACCAAATACTACGTGGAGATCTCTGAACAGGTTAAGGGCAGGTGTGTCCAGGTGTAGGTCTAACCTGAAAAAGTGGGGATATGCAGACGATGAATATTGCGAATGTAGGGCCGTCCAGAGCCCGGAACACCTGATTATATGTCCTAGGATGTGGGCCGTCCAGGACTCGAAACACCTGATTATATGTCCTAGGATGTGGGCCGTCCAGGACTCGGAACACCTGATTATATGTCCTAGGATGTGGGCCGTCCAGGACTCGGAACACCTGATTATATGTCCTAGGATGTGGGGCCATCCAGGACCCGGAACACCTAATTATTTGTCCTAGTATGTAGGCCGTCCAGGACCCAGAACACCTGATTAATTGTCCTAGGATGTGGGGCGTCCAGGACCAAGAACACCTAATTATATGTCCTAGGATGTGGGGCGTCCAGGACCCAGAACACCTGATTGTATGTCCTAGGATGTGGGCCGTCCAGGACCTGGAACACCTGATTATATGTCCTAGGATGTGTGGCCGTCCAGGACCCGGAAAACCTGATTATATGTCCTAGGATGTGGGGCGTCCATGACCCGGAACACCTGATTATATGTCCTAGGATGTGGGGCGTCCATGACCCAGAACACCTGATTATATGTCCTAGGATGTGGGGCGTCCATGACCCGGAACACCTGATTATATGTCCTAGGATGTGGGGCGTCCATGACCCGGAACACCTGATTATATGTCCTAGGATGTGGGGCGTCCATGACCCGGAAAACCTGATTATATGTCCTAGGATGTGGGGCGTCCATGACCCGGAACACCTGATTATATGTCCTAGGATGTGGGGCCGTCCAGGACCAGGAACACCTGATTATATGTCCTAGGATGTGGGGCGTCCAGGACCCGAAACACCTGATTTTATGTCCTAGGATGTGGGCCGTCTAGGACCCGAAACACCTGATTATATGTTCTTGGATGTGGGGTGTCCAGGACCCGGAACATCTGATTATATGTCCTAGGATGTGGGGCCATCCAGGACCCAGAACACCTGATTATATGTCCTAGGATGTGGGGCCGTCCAGGACCCGGAACACCTGATTATATGTCCCAGTGTGCAACACTCTAGATTTTGAAACACCCTAACGTGCTTCTTTCAACTAAGAGAAGGCTGATAAATACACTATTTATTCCTACATTGTGTTACCAATGTCAATCTTGGTCCTTACTGGCAACCCATCTGAGTAAGATCCAGAGCTGTGAGATGCGCTGTGTGAGAAGTGCAGCTAGAAAGACAACCCGTGACCGAATCCGCAACACCACACCGAGGGAAACAGTGAGGACAAACCCAAATAGTGCCTACATTGACTCTCAATAAATCAAGTAGTTTGGTCATTTAGTCAAAATGCATTATGACCAGCCTGCACCAAGAACATATATACATGACTTCGGTCCACGAGAAAGAGGTAGACCACAACGTCGATGGATCAAGGGTGTCTCTGAGACTCTCAGGAAGTTACACCTAATAACAGTACAAACCTTCCACTTGGCGATTACAAGAAATCTATGCATTAAGGAAGTAGGACAAAACAAGAAAGAAAGAAGTATGCAAGAATCTTGTACGGTGGAGGACCTGTTGAAAAAGCACTAAGGTGGCTGGTTTTTGGGTGAAGACCGTGAGATTGCTGGACAAGGGAAGTAGGTAAGTGTAAAACAATCCGGATGAACAAGTGGCAGGAACACAATCATGACCGACATTAAAAAATGTACACATTAAGCTTGCATAAAATTCCATGACTATTTCTCCTTATAGCAAACTTAACTCTTTCAGGACGAGAGGTTACTGTCAGGGGCCGTTGTTTCCTTTAAGATGATACTTTTATGATGCATATATTTTTTGTGTGCAAACTGACTTTTTAAACACTTCAGTAACGTGAGTGATATAAAAGTGGTAAAATTAAACAGTTTTTGTTGAGAAAATGGCTTGGCTTCGTTCGTTCTCAATCTCCTGCTACCAAACCCTGAAAGGGCTTAAGTAGCAGGATGTAGTCCAGAGAACGGAATGTGTTGTGTCGTAGTTTACAGCTTGACTGCGATGTTTGCACCTTTCGGTCCAACACATCCGACTTCAGCAAGCATTTTTTGAGTACTGGGTTAGCATTCCCTCTTCGATCCCTTCTCCTTAGCCAGTCTGCCCTGCTGCAGTCTGTTGTCCAGGATCACTGCGTGGAGGTGTAGACGGGTCTTGGCAGCTCTGGTTCGCTGGCCCTGACGCTAGCAGTCAGCTATGGGTCGCTGACCACTGCAGCTCATGCGCTGCTCAGCCTGTTGAGAAAATGATTTGTTAAATGTTTAAAGTTATTAAATTATATTATAGATAGCAAATCTGCATGCATTAAGGGCAACTGAAATGCTAGTCTGGTCAGGCACAATATACTGACCAGGACGTCACATCAGGTTCAGGCACAATATGCTGACCGAGACCACTATCTTTCTTCCATGTAGCGTTTCCTGGAAACAGGCTGTTTTCAAGGCACTCTGGCTTACGAGATGTGGATCGACATGATCCCTGTAGTAGTGAGCATCACGCAGTTGGATCCAAGCACAACAAAACTGTCTTGAGGACCACAGTCCACCTTCATCAGCATCCTCTGGATGTGAGGAAAGCTACAACAATCAGCCACTCAACGTCCTTTTCAGGACACCCAAAATAGCACACTTACTCATTGTGGGCATTAAACAACAAGAATAATTAAAATGATAAAAGTAAACATTTTTTGCTGAAAAAATTATTTGCTACCTGTTAAGTATTTAAATTATGTTATCAATAGCAAATCTGCATGCATCGATCTGCCCTTTTTTTCTGCACAAAAAGCACTTAAATTCTATGAAACTATTTGTGAAAATGAAAATGTACACTTCCTTTGAGCTCTTGGGATGATTGTTCTAAAAAAAAGTCATTGTGAATTTTTCTGACAGAGAGTTCTTCCCAAAAGTGGGGGTAATCGAATAAAGTAAATTTTAAATTTTTGTGGCCGGCAACAATAAACATACATTTCGTTTTGTTTTTTGCATGATAAGACGTTTAATATGACTTGAAAATGGAAGTAGATCTATTCTTCTGTTTGGCTTTAAATAAACTAATGTGGATCCAGTAATGCCCGAAATGTTTGTAACATATAAAATATTGTCTGTTTAAAGTGACCGTTTCCGCATCATGTAACAATGATTCTCAAAATTTTCATGTGCAAGACCAATGTCATGTTAGATCTGCGCTAGAAAATTTCATAAATGGATGTTGTTTCGAAACAAATGTGTCACAAACAACAGAACATTTGAATTAGCAGTCTATATTTGGTAACTCTGACATGTTCATTGTTTTTGCTGCACACTTTGTTGTTGTTGTTGCATGTTTCTTACTTCTTGACTATTTTAGAAATGGAGCTACATTTATTAAATGTATATTTCCTTATTGCTCATGCAATCGCCTTTTATTCCATTTATGACACGACCACATAACGTGATATATTATAAAACACAGTGACACTTATTATAACTGTAGCACTAGATGGAAATCTTAGAGGGATGGGAAATGTACTGCACTAAACATGGCAATTTCGCTACGTCCTGAAAGAGTTAAGTTAATGCACCAGGAGCAATGTGTGTAAAATATCACAACAAAGAAATCACAACAAAAGCATTGTCTCAAAGCTTTCAAATGATGGATAATCCACACTCTGTTGAACTTGAAAGGCGTAGTGTCCGAACGAACTTGCGATTCGTATGTTATTAATATCATCGTCCATGAGGACAATTTCTTCCTTCTTGATGGCTACGCCATGATCGTTATATATGTCATTGATGACAGCTGCAATGTGCGCCTGTTTGCCATTCAAATCTGGTAGCACTGTTCGAGAGGATTCTCCCTCGGTAGAGCTGGAACTTGTTGCTCTGTGTCGTTGTAAGAAATCAGTGGTGTTGGCTTGGATATACGTTTTGTTTGCAATTCTGAAATGTAAAAATAGGTTATCAATTTGTTTGGTGTGTCAAAATGTTGTAACATAACTGTTATAGTGCATTCAGATGTGCTTGTCAATGTTGAAAATTGCATATCTCAGAAATTGTAGAAAATTTATATTTTTAGTTATTGTAAGATCAAACAAGTCTTAGAAGAGGGGTCAGACAGGTCCTGGGATAGGGGTCAGACAGGTCCTGGGAGAGGGGTCAGACAGGTCCTGGGAGAGGGGTCAACAGGTCCTGGGAGAGAAGTCAGACAGGTCCTGGGAGAGGGGTCAGACAGGTCCTGGGATAGGGGTCAGACAGGTCCTGGGAGAGGGGTCAGACAGGTCCTGGGAGAGGGGTCAACAGGTCCTGGGAAAGAAGTCAGACAGGTCCTGGGAGAGGGGTCAGACAGGTCCTGGGAGAGAAGTCAGACAGGTCCTGGGAGAGGGGTCAGACAGGTCCTGGGAGAGAAGTCAGACAGGTCCTGGGAGAGAAGTCAGACAGGTCCTGGGAGAGGTGTCAGACATGTCCTGGGAGAGGGGTCAGACAGGTCCTGGGAGAGGGGTCAGACAGGTCCTGGAAGAGAAACCAGATAGGTCCTAGGAGAGGGGAGTCAGACAGGTCCTGGGAGAGGAGTCCGACAGGTCCTGGAAGAGGGGTCAGACAGGTCCTGGGAGAGGGGTCAGACAGGTCCTGGGAGATAAGACAGACAGCTCCTGGGAGAGGGGTCAGGTCCTGGGATAGGGGTCAGACAGGTCCTGGGATAGGGGTCAGACAGGTCATGGGAGAGGGGTCAGACAGGTCCTGGGAGATAAGACAGACAGCTCCTGGGAGAGGGGTCAGACAGGTCCTGCTATAGGGGTCAGACAGGTCCTGGGATAGGGGTCAGACAGGTCCTGGGAGAGGGGTCAGACAGGTCCTGGAAGAGAAACCAGATAGGTCCTAGGAGAGGGGAGCCAGACAGGTCCTGGGAGAGGGGTCAGACAGGTCCTGGAAGAGGGGTCACACAGGTCCTGGGAGAGGGGTCAGACAGGTCCTGGGAGAGAAGCCAGACAGCTCTTGGGAGAGGGGTCAGACAGGTCCTGGGATAGGGGTCAGATAGGTCCTGGGATAGGGGTCAGACATGTCCTGGGAGAAAAGTCAGACAGGTCCTGGGAGAGGGGTCAGACAGGTCCTGGAAGAGAAACCAGATAGGTCCTAGGAGAGGAGAGCCAGACACGTTCTGGGAGAGGGGTCAGACAGGTCCTGGAAGAGGGGTCAGACAGGTCCTGGGAGAGGGGTCAGACAGGTCCTGGGAGAGAAGCCAGACAGCTCTTGGGAGAGGGGTCAGACAGGTCCTGGGATAGGGGTCAGATAGGTCCTGGGATAGGGGTCAGACAGGTCCTGGGAGAGGGGTCAGACAGGTCCTGGGGAATAAGCCAGACAGCTCCTGGGAGAGAAGCCAGACCGGTCCTGGGATAGGGGTCAGACAGGTCCTGGAAGAGGGGTCAGACAGGTCCTGGGAGAGAAACCAGATAGGTCCTAGGAGAGGGGAGCCAGACAGGTCCTGGGAGAGGGGTCAGACAGGTCCTGGAAGAGGGGTCACACAGGTCCTGGGAGAGGGGTCAGACAGGTCCTGGGAGAGAAGCCAGACAGCTCTTGGGAGAGGGGTCAGACAGGTCCTGGGATAGGGGTCAGATAGGTCCTGGGATAGGGGTCAGACATGTCCTGGGAGAAAAGTCAGACAGGTCCTGGGAGAGGGGTCAGACAGGTCCTGGAAGAGAAACCAGATAGGTCCTAGGAGAGGAGAGCCAGACACGTTCTGGGAGAGGGGTCAGACAGGTCCTGGAAGAGGGGTCAGACAGGTCCTGGGAGAGGGGTCAGACAGGTCCTGGGAGAGAAGCCAGACAGCTCTTGGGAGAGGGGTCAGACAGGTCCTGGGATAGGGGTCAGATAGGTCCTGGGATAGGGGTCAGACAGGTCCTGGGAGAGGGGTCAGACAGGTCCTGGGGAATAAGCCAGACAGCTCCTGGGAGAGAAGCCAGACCGGTCCTGGGATAGGGGTCAGACAGGTCCTGGGAGAGGGGTCAGACAGGTCCTGGGGTCAGACAGGTTCTGGGAGAGGGGTTAGACGAATGGACTGAGCAGTAAGTAGAGCCCTATAGGTGCAGCTCCAGAGTCCATAGGTGAATGGTATGTCCTCTCTGCTGTAACGATCCAACCCCTTCTCATGGGTCAAATGCATTCTGCTCTCGTTCTTTTTTTGTTTGTCCTCTATCAATTATCACCACAGATGGCGAAGAGATGCTGGCCATCGGACAATTCGACTTCTACCTCTTTATGATATCTCCCATGTGGCGGGGAATGCTTGTTATGCCATTACTACAGATGCACTGGCATGGCTGACTGAGGAATCTTCTTCTTCGTTCATTCTCAATCTCCCGCTACCAGGACTTGAACTAGCTTTGCAAGTAGCAGGATGTAGTCTGAAGAATGGTATGCGTTGTTTCGTGGTTTACAGCTTGACTGCAATATTTGCACCTTTCGGCCCGACACATCCGTCTTTGGCAAATTATAAATATATGCACTGTATAAGTCATATACTGAGGAGACTGACTGATTGCATTACAAGACAGTCTCTCTTCTGGAATATAGAGGGAAAGAGAGATAGACCTAAATGCACCTGGAATAGAGGTTACTTCAAACATAAAGGAAACAGGGAAGATGCCTGGATTAAGAAAGGATGGGACAGGAGAACTGGACATATATTTGTTGAGGACCTATGTCCTATAAACTGCAGGGGATGTTCATTCTGTTAAGGACCTAGTTTACAGGGAGGCTGCGATATATATATGTACCTTTAGGACCAAGACATCCAGTTTCAACTGATTTTATTGGTCGATTCTAAATATAAGACGATAGTTAAGAATATTATATACATTAACGTAATACACTCAGTGACTCACTTTTTAGACAAAACCTTTTGCAGAACTTCCTTGATCAACCAGGCTTGCCTGTGATAGGTCACAATTGCTACATAAAGACCCTTGTTTGATGCAGCCTCCATCAAGTCTTTCATACAAGGCCTGACGTGCAAAGCGAGCTTATCCACGCCTTCATCCCACACACCTCCAGAATGTATATCAATAATAGTCTTATCGAAGTCCAGAGCCAACAGTTTGATTCCTTTCTTGTTCAGAGCTGCAACAAATGAGTCTAGCTTTGCTCGCGTCTGTTTACTTGGTTTGGACTTGGTAAACGCTGCAGCCATATTAGAAAAACATATACGTAGACTGCACATTAAATTATGGTTTGATACAGTTGTACTCTTTTCAATATCCGCGAAGTCGGAGCAAGATGATGTGGTCTTATAAGCCAGGCTAAGGTCTTGTTCACAGTTCTGGTTTAGGACACTGTCCAGGAGGACAGGACAGCTTGTTGAGCTTGCAAAAATCATAAAATGTCTTTTATTCGTGAGCCGTCAAACGCTACAATAATGTGGGCTATTTTTTTGTATAGCTATAAAACGATTTACGACTGTGAATCTCTTAACTATCGTTTGTGACCTGTGAAAGTGTACACGATCGTGTACATTCTAAATATATTGTGCGAAACGAGAGATTCACTGTCAAACGATTTTCACTGTTCACGTCTCCATTTCGAAAAACGAGAGTTATTCCCTTTTTAGTACCACTCTCTTAGGGCTGAAATTAACAAACGTGGGCATGATGATAAACATCACTGGACTCCAGATTGACCCACAGGCACCAAGTGTCGTTCAAGAGATTAAAAGACTTACTTTAGCTTATTTGTCATCTACACATCAGAGATGATCGCAGCAGTGGATCTAAAAAAAAAACAACATTTGCCGTGATGGCTTAATGGCTTTTCTCTTCTCCTATCACTTGATGGATTAGTTGATTGAAAATTCGTTTCCAGGGGACGCCCGATTGAATCGATTGTGTTAATAACAATCTATTTTGAAGCTCGTTTTATGTCTCAAATGTACCTAACTTTTTTTATTTACTTGATCCTCCCACTTATAGCATTGTTTTCTTCTTGCACGTCTCCTTTTCCTTCCAGTATGGTCTTCAGCATAATGGTATGCATTTTGATATAGCTAAAATATCTTAACTGTCTGACTCTGATTTTGTTAATTAATTACAAAAAATAGGAAAAATAATAAGTGAGAAAAGGTAGGCAGCTAATCTACTCAATCAGTATTTTGACACAGACTACACAAAAGGGGACTGCTCCAAGATCCCAGAGCTTATATATATTTTTCAAAGAGACATGGATACAGTGGGATTAAGATCAATATGTATTACTATTATTACAGAGGAAATGTTTTTTTTTTTTTAAATTAGAGGGGTTGAAAGTGGATAAATGTTCAGGTCAAGATGGTATTCATCCAAAATTGCTGTTTGAAATTAGAGACAAACTAGCAAAACCATTGGCTATATTATGTTCTCAATCACTTGCTAAAGGGATTGTTCTACAGGATTAGAAAAATGCAGGAGTGATCCCCTTTTTCAAAAAGAGCAACAAATCAGATCCATCAAATTATAGATCGGTGAGTTTAACGAGCATAGTCTGTAAATTGTTGGAGTCAATGATCAAAGAGAGCATTGTAATGCTTTTAGACTAATTTAATATAATCAGAAATAGTCAGCATGGGATTACTAGAAGGAGATCATGCTTAAGAAATCTATTAAAATTCATGAAGAAGATTACTAAAATAATAGATAAAGGGGAGCCAGTAGATGTTATTTATCTAGATTTTGCAAAGGCCTTTGATAGAGTACATCATAAAAGATTATTTAAAAAGTTAAAATTAGTTAAAAAGTTCCCACATGGATTGAAAATTGGTTAACGGAAAGAAGGCAGGGAGTGGGCATACAAAAGGAGTACTCTTTGTGGTGTGAAGTGAAAAGTGGAGGGCCACAGGGCTCGGCTTTGGGACAAATTTTGTTTTCGATATATATATATAAATGATTTGGACATTGATAGGGTAATGATTGTAAATTTGCCGATGACACAAAACTTTGCAGTAGTGTCTCATCTTAAGCAGTAGTGGATATATTGAGGTCGGATTTAGATAAAATTCAAGAATGGTCTGTAAGCTGGAAAATTGAGTTTAATGTAGATAAATGTACAGTCATGCATATGGGTAAATCCAATATGGAACATAATTACAGAATGGTGAGAACAATATTAGAAAGATAGAAAAGGAAACGGACCTTGGGGTTATAATAAATCATACAGGTAAGGTGAGTGAGCAAGTCCAGGTTGCAGTGAAAAAAGCAAATGCAATGTTAGGTATGATAAAAAGAAATTTTAAACATATTTAAGGAAGTGATAGTCAAACTGTATAAAGCATTAGTTAGACCTAGAATGGAGTACTGTGTACAGATGTTGAGTCCTTATCATAGAGGGGATATAAACATGCTGGAAAGAATACAAAAAAGAGCGACAAGGCTGATAGTGGGATTCCAGAATTAGTTATGAGGAAAGACTCAGAAAAACTGGCCTACAGTATCTATAAAAGAGAATAATTCGAGGTGACTTAATACAGGTTTATAAGATGTTCAGAGGAACAGATAAATTAGACTGTAATAAGTTTATTTTCTTCAAAATATAACTACCTACAAGAGCAAGAGGGCATAGCTACAAATTAACTAAAGAGAGGTCCAGATTGGATATTAGGAAATATTTTTCTAGTCAGATAGTGGTGACTGTTTGGAATGCATTGCCACAGGAGGTAGTGGAGACAGGGACAATTAATGCATTTAAGAATAAATTGGATGTGCATATTTTTTAGAGCAAGGTAATGTAAATGAAACTAGTTGTTTAACACTACAGCATCTTCTAAACCAGTATAAAGACATTAAGTTAACTTAAGTATATCAGACCCATATGGATAATATATATCTGTATTCTTTACGTTCAGGATCTTTTGGTCATGCTGTATATGCAGACCAGTCGCCGTGATAAAGTCTGTAGTCTTCACCGGGTCGCAGCGGATGCCCTACAGCCTTTGTCTCAGCTCCGCACACTCTGGTCAGGTCTGGTATCTCATTTCCCTATACATTGGGCATTCCTTTAGATGATATATATATCATCAAGCAATCAAAAACCTGTCAGCTCCCTATGGAGCCCAAGTCAGTCCTCAACAAATTCTCGCCAAGTCTTTTTTTCATGAGCCATGTGAGACAATTCTGTCCACATCCTATTTGCTGCCTTTATATTTGCTTCCAGTACCCTCTTCCATGAATGTCTTGGTTTTCCTCTACTTCTCTTGCCATGTGGATTCCAGAACAGAGCACATCTGGTAATGTTATCAACTGGTTTCCCAAAATGTATGGCCATCGTCTCCTTCATATTTCATGCTCTACTGGTATCTGTCCAGTTTTTTTTCCATCAGTTGCACGTTGCTGATCTTGTACCATTTCGATCCTTGTATTTTACACAAGCAACCATTTATGAAGGTCTGTTTTTTTTCTTCATAATTATCTGTTTTGTCCTCCATGTTTCAGAGTCATATACAAGAACGGATTTTATGTTGGAGTGGGAGATTTTTTATGTTGGTGGTGGTTTTTATTTCTGTTGACTTTCATAAATTCCTCAATGTAATTAAAGTTTTTCTCTCCTTCTGTATTCTTAACAGAATATCGTTCTGTGTGCCTCCTAATATGTCTATGTTGCTATATAGCAGTGGCGAGGGGTGACCTTCTCAGAACTGTAAGCAATCTTATGGAACACAACACCGATATCGATTTGCGCAAACATGGATTTGACTGTACCGTTGTTTATTGTTACTTATAATATCTAGGTAACACACATTCTAAAGACAAATATTAGAAATGTTTCAATAATATTTATCTCATAATTCAAAATAATAATTGTTTTAACATAAGTAATTATTTTAATGGATATCATTGACCTCAATGGAGATTGATGAAGCACAACTTGTTTCTTTGAGCTGACTCATGAAGAATTTAAAAAATACCTCATCTGATGTTGTCAGAGCTAGCAGTAGCATAGCAGGCACCACCTGATGGACTTGATAGCATTTGTTTTTTTTACCCACACAACGTTTGTGGGTTTCATTTTTAGCAGTTGAGTTCCATCACGAATGTAATCCAGTTTTAGAAAGCTGAAACAATGTAGCAGAGTCCAGGTTTTCACTTGGGTTTTTCTATCTAGAATGTTACGACATGTATCCACATCATCCACGACCACACACAGCAAATAACATAGCACGGAGCAATTGGCAGATTTATTACATCATATTCAAACAACAACTATTAAAGTGAGTCAATGAGATTAAAAATAACACAAGAAATACATCTTAACTAAATAGATACGCGGAGGTTATCAGCTATTGAATATTGCTCCGAACTACCCCAACCCAGTTCTAGCCGCACACTCCCCTCCCCTTATCTGCACCCTCAACACTCTCTCAAAAACTCGTCCTCACGTTTGTAGTCTGTGCATTCACTCACACTCAGATCCCCTCAAGCGGCTGATCTTGACATTATACATTCAATCTATTCAACGTATACTCCCATATGATCACACACTCAATCGATCTGCGTATACACACACTCTGAGATATACATTGTCCCCCCGGTGTCCTTCATACCCCACACACACATCTAGATCTCTCCTAGGCGATCTGTACACTTGTGTAACCATTCAGAACATACATCGTTCACAAGGTGTCTTGCACGTACAACACACATTTAGATCTCATCTAGACACGGCCTCCAACACACACCTTATAGAGCGACTGGCCAAGACTCAAAGGCATATGCTGATTGAGCCACCCTGTATTCCATTCTATCTCACTAACATTCGTCAAACAGCTTACCAATCGCTCTTCTATAAAGTCGGCGAGCTAAACAGACCCCTAGATAAATTCTGTATCTCTTTCTCCATGGCCAGTCTGCCTGAGTTAAATTGTGTCTAGTATTATATAGTTTCAAGCAGTATCAGAGCTGTCCAATGGCCTCTGTGGGATTTCTGCTCCAGCCATCCTCTAGTTTGGATCTACCTCCATTTCGTTGTTATTGAAACGAATCATTCTGAATTCCTGTCATTCAAAATGTTGCAGCAAGCTCTTCTGGCCTATGTCTGTCACTAATCCCACACTACCCAAATCGCAACGTCATTGGTCAGTTCCATAGCCGATTCATGTACTAGACACATTGTTTCCCTCAACCTGCCGTTTTCCTTTGTTGACTTACTATCGAATCCGTGAGTGACCATGCATAATGTCGAGACGGTTAGTGACATTGGCATACATTTAGGTACCTTTATTCTAAGAATTCGCTGACTAGATCACCCTGCCCCAAACGCTCATGCTCCGGCAGGAACTGTTACAACAGATTGAGCAACTTGTACAACAAAGTCTAGAACTAAAAATGTTAGCTACATCCTACTTGTACAACAAAGTCTAGAACTAAAAATGTTAGCCACATCCTCCTTGTACAACAAAGTCTAGAACTAAAAATGTTAGCCACATCCTCCTTGTACAACAAAGTCAAGAAATAAAAATGTAACCTACATCCTCCTTGTACAACAAAGTCTAGAACTAAAAATGTTAGCCACATCCTCCTTGTACAACAAAGTCTAGAACTAAAAATGTTAGCCACATCCTCCTTGTACAACAAAGTCTAGAACTAAAAATGTTAGCCACATCCTCCTTGTACAACACAGTCTAGAACTAAAAATGTTAGCCACATCCTCCTTGTACAACATGGACAATCAATAGCTGACATGTCAGGAAACGGAGTCACGTGTAACGTGAGCTATCTCAACAGACTTCTCAGGTACAGTTGACAGTTTCTAACTCTGCGCTCTCAGCAGGACGACACTCTATGGCAAGCTTACGCAGCTGTTGAGAAATCAGATCACCTGGAATGGGTATGATGTTCGTATGTCACATGAGTGTTTCCCTGAAATGTGTTGTACGGTGAGATCAGGTGGAATGGGTATGATGTTCGTATGTCACACGAGTGTCTCCCTGAAATGTCTTGTACAGTGAGATCAGGCCAGGACAGCGCCTGTCTGGGGAAGGAAAGAGCGGGCGCTGCAACAACTTTGTGAGCATTTCTTTTAATAGTTTTCTCGTTAATGTTGTTTCTGAAAGCTGCTTGCTCTGAACCGCTCTGGTTTGCGCCCTGCCCAATTCCTGATGATGTTTAAGTGTGCACCATGAGTGCCAGAGTTGGTTGCGTTCAGATTGGAATGAACAGTCACATGTGGTCCCATCTGAATACATGTGTATGACGATGTCGTGGTCCCATCTGAATACATGTGAATGACAATGTCGTGGTCCCATCTGAATACATGTGAATGACGATGTCGTAGTCCCATCTGAATACATGTGTATGACGATGTCGTGGTCCCATCTGAATACATGTGAATGACGATATCGTGGTTCCATCTGAATACATGTGTATGACGATGCCGTGGTCCCATCTGAATACATGTGTATGACGATGCCGTGGTTCCATCTGAATACATGTGAATGACGATGTCACCATATTCGCTTGCCATGTACAACTATTATTATTATTATGACCCCTACCAATCTTCAGTGTGAGGAATGTATAAACATAATTACTCAGGTCTTCGATGCTTGCATGGACGAAAGCTAGGTTAACATTCCGTGGAAACATAAGACAGCCATTGAAGAAGTTTTACTTGGGAAGACAAAAAGGAAAGTTAGAAATTAGCAATATATTATTTGGGCTTATAATGTATCCATATCACAACAATATGCTGAACATTTTTTGTGTATGCAAAACCTCAAATTGGCAAATTGGTGGATTCATGGTCCAGTACTGACTATTTCCAAGTTGTCGATTTCACCAACAAAATGTTTCACTTCTAAATGCAGGATCGCTTACATGGTTTTTAATTAATAAATGAAGACCTCCAACCTATAGGTCATTTAATTTTGTTACCAAATATGGGCATAACTGACGTCATTAAAGGGGGCCCAGCATGCTCGACGGCGCCTGACAATTCTACTCCTTCAGGTATATTTCCATGTTGGGGAAGCGGCTCTGAGATTCTCTGACAGTTTTGGTATGGCTGGCTTGTGTTCGTATTGTGTGTCGAGGACAAATAGCAAAAGTCAGCAATGATGATATAAAAACCTAATGTAGCCTTGTCGCCTTATGGTGAACTATTGTATATGGAATAATGATTAATATAGACTGTGTGTCATTCCATTTGTGTGACCATAACTCACCATTCCACAATAATAACACAAAATACAATTTTGAGGGTAATATATATATATACACACAAGTATACATATCAGAACAACCATCATATCTACATTCAGAGTTGGTTGTATCATTTCTCCGATATGTTCGTTTCTTGTGTAAGTTATGTTTTACTTAGATTTGTTTTATCCATCTCTGATCGTTTTCGTCCTAACTACAGCAGAACACTTGAATTAGTATCAATACATTTTGTACACCACATCATGGCACAAGACATTCTGTACACCACATCATGGCACAAGACATGTTGCACACCACATCATGGCACAAGACATTTTGTACACCACATCATGGCACAATACATTTTGCACACCACATCATGGCACAATACATTTTGCACACCACATCATGGCACAAGACATATTGCACACCACATCATGACACAATACATGTTGCACACCACATCATGGCACAATACATGTTGCACACCACATCATGGCACAAGACATTTTGCAAACCACATCATGGCACAATACATGTTGCACACCACATCATGGCACAAGACATTTTTCATACTAAACTTGAGGCACGTATTTTCTGCCTGTACATTTTTTTCCAGTCCTGTCCTAAAATATGGCTTTCTTCATAATGTCAAACTTTTTAAATTAACAGTGTGTTTGTTTTATATTTCACTTTGTTTTGATTTATCTTTTACTTCTAAATTGTGTAGGACTTATACTTTTATTGTCTAATGTTTTCATGAATATTGACCATTCCATGACCCTAATGTCTGAAGGTAATAAATTGTGTGACTCCAGATAACGACAAGATGGACACTGTGACCATGGCAAGACAGGAACGTGAGGAAAATGGTATGTGGTGACACGTGACAACAATCTGAAACCTTTCTTACACAAACGATGGTCGTGTTGTTACAATTATTTGTTTCTTCTTTTCCGCTGTCCACAAATTGTTGTATTTGATGTGTACTTACCTCAACGTAACGTCTTTATACTGGTTTAGAAGTCATTCGTCCATGACACAAAACTTAACGTCTTTATACTGGTTTAGAAGTCATTCGTCCATGACACAAAACTTAACGTCTTTATACTGGTTTAGAAGTCATTCGTCCATGACACAAAACGTAATGTCTTTATACTGGTTTAGAAGTCATTCGTCCATGACACAACACTTAACGTCTTTATACTGGTTTAGAAGTCATTCGTCCATGACACAAAACGTAATGTCTTTATACTGGTTTAGAAGTCATTCGTCCATGACACAACACTTAACGTCTTTATACTGGTTTAGAAGTCATTCGTCCATGACACAACACTTAACATCTTTATAATGGTTTAGAAGTCATTCGTCCATGACACAAAACTATGCAATAGTGTCTCATCTGAAGCAGAAGTGTATAAATTGAGGTCGAATTTAGATAAAATTCGAGAATGGTCTGTTAGCTGGCAAATGTAGTTTAATGTAGATAAATGTACAATTCATGTGGATACATGGGTAGATCCAATACGAACATAATTACAGAATGTGCTAGAACAATATAAGAAATAGAGAAATAAGGCAAATACAAATAAAGAAATTAAACAAATATGAATATATTTTAAAAATAAAAGTGGTCCCAAAACCGAGGGTGTTCAATTTGTGAACAATGTTATTTTGTTTAAAAAGATAGTTCCGTTCTAATTCTAACACACAAGCATGAAGAAGATGCAGTTGCATTTTATGTCGTGCCTTGGTTTTGACTGATGATACACACAAGAATGCCATCGCCGTTGATGTGTTGCTACCTACAATAACACGAGGGCATAGCTACAAGCTGACTAAAGAGAGGTCCAGATTAGATATTAGGAAATATTTGTTTAGTCAGAGAGTGGTGTCTGCTTGAAATGCATTGCCAGGGGAGGTAGTGGAGGCAGGGACAGTTAATGCATTTAAAAATAAACTGGATGCGCATAGCTTTTAGAGCAAGGTGATGTAAATGTAACTGGTTGTATACAGACTCTGCAGGGTCTTCTAAACAAGTATAAAGACGTTAAGTTAAGTTAAGTTAAGTTAACTGAGACAAATAAGAACTAAGTCATCAAACTTTTGAATTTAAAGATGTTGAAGTATTAGTACGCCAATCAACAAAATTCACTGTCTGTAGATAGTCAATATTCTTAAAGTTTCCACTCACCAAAAGCCATTTTTATATGTTCTTCAATGATCCCGAGGTTGTGTTCAGCGTGGTATAAAAATGGGAGGAAAGAGAATTGGGCCCTTGAAATTTCATTAAAAATTATCGCTCGATTCAATTTGGAATATTTGTTTACTGTGCCTTTCGCTAATGGAAGTCTACGTGTTATTTTGGTTTAGTGGGAGAAAGACTATCGTCTAGTTAGGAAACATACTGGTCAGATATGTTAGTTATGGTCAGATAAAACATACTGATCAGACATGTCAGTTATGGTCAGATAAAACATACTGATCAGACATGTCAGTTATGGTCAGATATAATATACTGGCCAAGACCATCACCTAGACTTCCTCGTGTCATCCCTTGAAAAGGACTGTTTTTCTTGGCACTCTGGCTAACGAAGTGGGGAACGACGTGATCCACGTAGTAGTGAGCGATAGGTAGATCAGCATGCTCGGGATGTCAAGAACGTTACAGCAACCACCACTAACTGTTTCTTTCATGGTGCACAGAGGAGTAGACTTACACATTGTAGGCATTAAACGACATCAATTTGGTTTACAGTTTTTTTAGCAAAGACATACATCTTTATTTGACTTTTTTGTATTTATAGGTAAACGTCAGTACTGTTGTTAAATTTCAGGAGCTTAGTGCATTCTGTGATGAATGTAACACCGAAAAATCAACTTCATCTCCATATATTTATCGCCTTGTTCACATACATGTAATACAGTCTGTTCTAAAACAACAAATAATTGTGGGTACAATTCGGGGGGATCATATTTTGTACTTAAAAACGACTTTCGGTTTCTCAAACTCCTGTATAACAGGCGTTACAAATACGGCACAAAAAGTATTTATTCTAGTTTTAACCACATTGTCTTGTGTTTTTATTCAATCTCTGCTTGGGTTAGGTCAGCAGAAGTAAATTAACCCTTTAGCTCTTCCCAGTTGATTAAAGTAGTACATATCCCCATTGTGCATACAATCCATACCTTGCCCTATTTGAAAAGAAATTCCTGATTTATGACAGGAAAATCCAATATTTGATGGTGGCTTAGATACTGCTGATTGAATACACAGTACTAGAACAAAGCAGATACATTTGAGCTGTGCACAAACGGGCGAGTCATATTTCATTCTTGACCAAACAGTAATTACACCCTTACACATTTACTACTTCCAAGAGAAATTAAACCAATACAGTACCTAAGCCTAGTCAATCAACTTGGATGTTTTCACCTGGTAACTGTCCTACCACATTATTCCATTGCTGGGGTAATCGATGGGTTATTTAAGCGAAGGACTACATGCCGTTTCGACAATGTACATTGGCAGTGTCTCAGGTTGTGCACACAAATGATGAAGTGAATACAATAATAACTAGGGGGGGGGGGGGGGTGCGGCATTTGACAGACTTCTTCACAGAAAGCTCTGGTATAGGCGAGGGATCAGAACTAAAACAAAAATATAAATAAAAGAAGGTCTACGTTTTATATGCATGTGAAACCTAGACCGTTCATAGTCGTCGTATCGGTAGATTCAACCACTTACACATTCACGGTACAAGGGCCCTAATCCCATGCGGTATTTACCATGATGACTGCGAAAGAGCAAGCAGTGGTCCCAGAAAACGGTACAAGGGCCCTAATCCCGTGCGGTATTAACCATGATGACTGATAGAGAGCAAGCAGTGCTCCCAGAAAACGGTACAAGGGCCCTAATCCCGTGCGGTATTAACCATGATGACTGATAGAGAGCAAGCAGTGGTCCCAGAAAACGGTACAAGGGCCCTAATCCAGTGCGGTATTAACCATGATGACTGGGAAAGCATGAGGCCTCAACTTTGTGCGGACAGAAAGGAATTAAGTAAACGAATTAGTTATCTCACCCTTTAAAGACTGTTTATGGCCCTCAGCCATCGTATGCAGCCCCAATTCCGAATACTGATGACTCGGAACTGCTGAAAGGCAAACCAAGAAGTTTTAAACGCTGGGCGGAACACCTCCGTGCGGTCCTAAATGAACCGTCCTAGATCTCCGAAGAAGCCATAAAGTGCCTTCCTCAGACACCACTGAACAATGAACTGGACATTCCTTCCAATATCAAGCAAGTCAGAACAGCGATAGACTAACTATGGAATCAGAAGCGGGCCTGATACCGGCTAAGATCTATCAAGTAGACAGCTGTGTCCTGATATAGAGACTGAGTTATACACCACAATATAAACCACTGAGACTGCCCCACAAGAACTGAAAGATGCCACATCCTCCACTTATACCAGGAAAAAGGAAACCGTCAATCCTGCGACAACCACAGAGGCATATTCCTCATATCGACTGCTGGCAAAATACCAGCACGAGTTCTCAACAGATTGATCGATCATATTGAACATGGCCTTCTTGCAGAGAGCCAATTTGGCTTCAGATCGGATCGCGTAACTTTGTATATTAAATTCGTGGCTCTACCACTGCAGGAGAAATTCTAATAATAGCAACTTGAGCTATACATCACTCGTGAATCTGACAAAGGCGTTTGACACCGTCAACAGAGATGGACCTTGGTAGGTCAAGGGCAAATTCGGCTGTTCAAGCAGGTTCACCAAGATCGTCAAACAACTCCACCAGGGTATGGATGCTCATGTGCTGAGTGACCGGAACACGTCAAATGACGACAAGCAGGGACGTGTTCTAGCCCAAACCCTCTTTATCATACTGTTTGCAGCCACGATAAGTGATAGCTCTCAGGGATGTATCCAAAACGGAGTGGAAATGAAATCCAGGCCTGAGAAATGCAAGCACATACATATTTTCTTCGGCAGGTATGTAATGGGTAAAGTCGTGCACATGAGTGTTTTTTTCCGCCCAGAAATTACGCCAGTCGATGACATTCAGAATTTCAGTGTTTAGTGACCACACTTCGGGTTTTCATTCAACACCAAATGACAAAAATAATTTAGCAGGGGTGGAGTATCAAATCTTGTCAAAAGCTAGACGATTCACAAGTGGAGACTATTCTGATTATGTAACAGACCCTCGGTGACGATACCTTGGGCATCACGCAAATTGAAGGAGACGTACAATCGCTTTAAAAATGGCCACATGTCGATGAAGAGCGAATAAGAATTTGACAGGTCTCCATCAAATCGAAATGACGAAGTCATTGACTTCACACTGACCTCATTCTTACAGAACCGTCGTGTTGCCATCTAAAACGTGCGGATGAGGTTGGGATACGTATTGGTTAGGTACACACTCCATTTTGAGCAAGGAAAAACAGGTTCTAACGATGAATCAGAAGCAACTCCACCTGGAAGTCTCACAGGACTGCTGGAGTGCGTAAAAGAAGTTACCGACTTCCTGAACACTGTAATCACTGGTGATGAATTGTCGGTTCATGGGTAAGCCCCTGAAACCACGATGGAGTCGTCACTGTGGAGTCATCATCCCAGTGGACGCAAAATAACGCAGCAAGCACGCAACAATGTCAAAGTAACATTGACAGTTTTTTTTTACTCCCGTGGGGTTGAGCATCACCAGTCGCAACACAAGCTCAAAACATAACCAAACAGTATTACCTACAGGTCATCCGTGCTATTCCACGGCCGGACCGGTGGACAACGGGAACTTGGCAGCTCAATAATAACAACACACCCTCCCATTGTTCGCATTTGATTCAGACTTTCTTTGCCAAACACACCCTTCTTCTGGTTCGCCAGATTCTCTATTCTCGCGACATGGCTCCTTGCGATTGTTGGCTGTTCCCCAAGCTGAACATCGTCTGATTTCAGGCACGAGAAAACATTATGTGCAAGGCCTCGACCCAGCTTTACTCCATTCCCAACATAGGCCTTACAGAAATGGCGGGACCGTTGGGAGAAGTGTGTGGAGTCCCAGGGAGAAGTGTGTGGAGTCCCGGGGACCGTTGGGAGAAGTGTGTGGAGTCCCAGGGACCGTTGGGAGAAGTGTGGAGTCCCAGGGAGAAGTGTGTGGAGTCCCAGGGAGAAGTGTGTGGAGTCCCAGGGAGAAGTGTGTGGAGTCACAGGGACCGTTCGGAGAAGTGTGTGGAGTCACAGGGACCGTTGGGAGAAGTGTGTGGAGTCCCAGGGACCGTTGGGAGAAGTATGTGGAGACTT
Organism: Ariolimax columbianus; assembly: GCA_036924085.1. Classification (NCBI taxonomy): domain Eukaryota; kingdom Metazoa; phylum Mollusca; class Gastropoda; order Stylommatophora; family Arionidae; genus Ariolimax; species Ariolimax columbianus. The sequence goes on from JAVGWX010000015.1 coordinate 4,911,089, forward strand.
CTTGGCCGTTGTGAGAAGTGTGTGGAGTCCCGGGGACCGTTTGGAGAAGTGTGTGGAGTCCCAGAGACCGTTGGGAGAAGTATGTGGAGACTTCTTGGCCGTTGGGAGAAGTGTGTGGAGTCCCGGGGACCACTGGGAGAAGTGTGTGGAGTCCCAGAGTGAAGTGTGTGGAGTCCCGGGGAGAAGTGTGTGGAGTCCCAGAGTGAAGTGTGTGGAGTCCCGGGGAGAAGTGTGTGGAGTCCCGGGGACCGTTTGGAGAAGTGTGTGGAGTCCCAGGGACCGCTGGGAGAAGTGTGTAGAGTCCCAGGGACCGTTGGGAGAAGTGTGTGAAGTCCCAGGGAGAAGTGTGTGGAGTCCCAGGGACCGCTGGGAGAAGTGTGTGGAGTCCCAGGGACCATTGGGAGAAGTGTGTGAAGTTCCAGGGAGAAGTGTGTGGAGTCCCAGGGACCGTTGGGAGAAGTGTGTGGAGTTCCAAGGAGAAGTGTGTGGAGTCCCAGGGAGAAGTGTGTGGAGTCCCAGGGAGAAGTGTGTGGAGTTCCAGGGAGAAGTGTGTGGAGTCCCAGGGAGAAGTGTGTGGAGTCCCAGGGAGAAGTGTGTGGAGTCCCAGGGAGAAGTGTGTGGAGTCACAGGGACCGTTCGGAGAAGTGTGTGGAGTCACAGGGACCGTTGGGAGAAGTGTGTGGAGTCCCAGGGACCGTTGGGAGAAGTGTGGAGTCCCAGGGAGAAGTGTGTGGAGTCCCAGGGAGAAGTGTGTGGAGTCCCAGGGAGAAGTGTGTGGAGTCACAGGGACCGTTCGGAGAAGTGTGTGGAGTCACAGGGACCGTTGGGAGAAGTGTGTGGAGTCCCAGGGACCGTTGGGAGAAGTATGTGGAGACTTCTTGGCCGTTGTGAGAAGTGTGTGGAGTCCCGGGGACCGTTTGGAGAAGTGTGTGGAGTCCCAGAGACCGTTGGGAGAAGTATGTGGAGACTTCTTGGCCGTTGGGAGAAGTGTGTGGAGTCCCGGGGACCACTGGGAGAAGTGTGTGGAGTCCCAGAGTGAAGTGTGTGGAGTCCCGGGGAGAAGTGTGTGGAGTCCCAGAGTGAAGTGTGTGGAGTCCCGGGGAGAAGTGTGTGGAGTCCCGGGGACCGTTTGGAGAAGTGTGTGGAGTCCCAGGGACCGCTGGGAGAAGTGTGTAGAGTCCCAGGGACCGTTGGGAGAAGTGTGTGAAGTCCCAGGGAGAAGTGTGTGGAGTCCCAGGGACCGCTGGGAGAAGTGTGTGGAGTCCCAGGGACCATTGGGAGAAGTGTGTGAAGTTCCAGGGAGAAGTGTGTGGAGTCCCAGGGACCGTTGGGAGAAGTGTGTGGAGTTCCAAGGAGAAGTGTGTGGAGTCCCAGGGAGAAGTGTGTGGAGTCCCAGGGAGAAGTGTGTGGAGTTCCAGGGAGAAGTGTGTGGAGTCCCAGGGAGAAGTGTGTGGAGTCCCAGGGAGAAGTGTGTGGAGTCCCAGGGAGAAGTGTGTGGAGTCACAGGGACCGTTCGGAGAAGTGTGTGGAGTCACAGGGACCGTTGGGAGAAGTGTGTGGAGTCCCAGGGACCGTTGGGAGAAGTATGTGGAGACTTCTTGGCCGTTGTGAGAAGTGTGTGGAGTCCCGGGGACCGTTTGGAGAAGTGTGTGGAGTCCCAGAGACCGTTGGGAGAAGTATGTGGAGACTTCTTGGCCGTTGGGAGAAGTGTGTGGAGTCCCGGGGACCACTGGGAGAAGTGTGTGGAGTCCCAGAGTGAAGTGTGTGGAGTCCCGGGGAGAAGTGTGTGGAGTCCCAGAGACCACTGGGAGAAGTGTGTGGAGTCCCAGAGTGAAGTGTGTGGAGTCCCGGGGAGAAGTGTGTGGAGTCCCGGGAACCGTTTGGAGAAGTGTGTGGAGTCCCAGGGACCGCTGGGAGAAGTGTGTAGAGTCCCAGGGACCGTTGGGAGAAGTGTGTGGAGTCCCAGGGAGAAGTGTGTGGAGTCCCAGGGACCGCTGGGAGAAGTGTGTGGAGTCCCAGGGACCATTGGGAGAAGTGTGTGAAGTTCCAGGGAGAAGTGTGTGGAGTCCCAGGGACCGCTGGGAGAAGTGTGTGGAGTCCCAGGGACCATTGGGAGAAGTGTGTGAAGTTCCAGGGAGAAGTGTGTGGAGTCCCAGGGACCGTTGGGAGAAGTGTGTGAAGTTCCAGGGAGAAGTGTGTGGAGTCCCAGGGACCGTTGGGAGAAGTGTGTGAAGTTCCAGGGAGAAGTGTGTGGAGTCCCAGGGACCGTTGGGAGAAGTGTGTGGAGTTCCAAGGAGAAGTGTGTGGAGTCCCAGGGAGAAGTGTGTGGAGTTCCAAGGAGAGCACATTAAAGGAGATTAGGATTTCAAATCTCCAGGTGAGTAAATATAATGTTAACCTACATTATTTGTTAAAAATGTCATAGTGGCGCCAGTCAGACAGGGAGTTAAGGTGCATTCTTGAGTTAAATTAGAACTCAATCAAGAGCTTAGCATGGGACAGAATAGCTCTCATTACGTAATGATGTTTTATTTGTGTCCGTTAGTCGAGAAGGATTAATTCACGGAATCTTCTTTTCCTTTTTCATATTTCCAATACGTTCATTTGACCATTAACAAAATAAATAGTAAACGACGAACAATAACATAATAATACAAACAATAAAACATGTGTTATACAACATTTGGTTCCATTCAAAAGGCCGCACTTAATGGTCTACGTGTCTGCAGGTACCTCACCTCCGGTTTAGATTGTACATTAGTGTGTTGTGTATTTGTGTAGAAGATTAGCACGTAGGTCGTCATTGCGGGAAAGTCAGTTATTGCCGTCAAGAAATGGGACACTGTCAGCCTGACGTAGTGTGTAGTGTATTTGTGTAGAAGATTAGCACGTAGGTCGTCACTGCCGGAAAGTCTGTTATTGCCGTCAAGAAATGTGACACTGTCAGCCTGACGTAAGGTGAGGTGTTGGGGCCAGGACAAGGTTCTCGATATTGTTGATGTGGGGTTCGCTAGAGTTTTATATCGCTGATAGAATGTAGCAACGTTATGGTTGCCTGTGTCAGATTATGTCTGTAAATCACTGCGACACCCAGTAGAAGAGCATGGGGTTAGATGATTGAGACCGTCACCTACCCATTCTCTCCTAAACCCAATAGAGAAGTATGTGTCATAGCTGTTTGAGACCGTCACCTACCCATTCTCTCCTAAACCCAATAGAGAAGTATGTGTCATAGCTGTTTGAGACCGTCACCTACCCATTCTCTCCTAAACCCAATAGAGAAGTATGGTCATAGCTGTTTGAGACCGTCACCTACCCATTCTCTCCTATACCCAGTAGAGAAGTATGTGTCATAGCTGTTTGAGACCGTCACCTACCCATTCTCTCCTAAACCCAGTAGAGAAGTATGTGTCATAGCTGTTTGAGACCGTCACCTACCCATTCTCTCCTAAACCCAGTAGAGAAGTATGTGTCATAGCTGTTTGAGACCGTCACCTACCCATTCTCTCCTAAACCAAATAGAAAGCATGTGTCATCATGTGTCAAACAGTTGATCACTACTATCATGTTCCAGACAGATGTCACTACTATCATCATGTGTCACAGAGTTGATGCCTATTATCTTGTGTCAGACAACTGATCACTACTATCATCATGTGTCAGACAACTGATTACTACTATCGCCATGTTTCAGACAGCTGTACACTACTATCATCATGTGTCAGACAGCTTTACACTACTATCATCATGTGTCTGACAACTGGTCACTACTATCTTGTGTCAGACAGCTGGTCACTACTATCATCATGTGTCAGACAGTTGATCAGTACTATCTTGTGTCAGACACCCAGTCACTACTATCATCATGTGTCAGACAGTTGATCAGTACTATCTTGTGTCAGACACCCAGTCACTACTATCATCATGTGTCAGACAGTTGATCAGTACTATCTTGTGTCAGACACCCAGTCTCTACTATCATCATGTGTCAGACAGTTGATCAGTACTATCTTGTGTCAGACAGCTGGTCACTACTATCATCATGTGTCAGACAGTTGATCAGTACTATCTTGTGTCAGACACCCAGTCACTACTATCATCATGTGTCAGACAGTTGATCAGTACTATCTTGTGTCAGACACCCAGTCACTACTATCATCATGTGTCAGACAGTTGATCAGTACTATCTTGTGTCAGACAGCTGGTCACTACTATCATCATGTGTCAGACAGTTGATCAGTACTATCTTGTGTCAGACACCCAGTCACTACTATCATCATGTGTCAGACAGTTGATCAGTACTATCTTGTGTCAGACACCCAGTCACTACTATCATCATGTGTCAGACAGTTGATCAGTACTATCTTGTGTCAGACACCCAGTCACTACTATCATCATGTGTCAGACAGTTGATCAGTACTATCTTGTGTCAGACAGCTGGTCACTACTATCATCATGTGTCAGACAGTTGATCAGTACTATCTTGTGTCAGACACCCAGTCACTACTATCATCATGTGTCAGACAGTTGATCAGTACTATCTTGTGTCAGACACCCAGTCACTACTATCATCATGTGTCAGACAGTTGATCAGTACTATCTTGTGTCAGACACCCAGTCACTACTATCATCATGTATCAGACTACTGGTCACTACTATCATGTTCCAGACAGTCGTTACTACTATCACCATGTATCAAACAGCTGGTCTCCACTATCATCATGTGTCAGACAACGAGCTACTACTACCATCATGTGCTGTCAACTTTAGCGGAGATCATTGATCTTTGTATCTCAAGTCATAATCATCAACATATATTTATTTTGTTGTATTTTTTTCTCCAGCCGTTTTATAGAATCACCACTACAGTTAGCTTCATTTATGACCATCTTTTTTGTTTTAATGTTCAACTGGTCAGTCATTTCTCGTGGTAACACGATCTCTCATTCTTTACATCAATTTCAATCTGTCACTTTGTTGTTACAGTGTGTTTGCGTAGCTATTATGTGTTTCATTTTTAAATTGGGCTTAAGAAGGTTGTGCATGGGGCTGCTAACCTGACCACATAAAACATAATACTGTAACAATCACTGCTAGAAGGAAACATAATACTGTAGCAATCACTGCTAGAAGGAAACATAATACTGTAGCAATCACTGCTAGAAGGAAACATAATACTGTAGCAATCACTGCTAGAAGCAAACATAAAACATAATACTGTAGCAATCACTGCTAGAAGGAAACATAATACTGTAGCAATCACTGCTAGAAGGAAACATAATACTGTAGCAATCACTGCTAGAAGGAAACATAATACTGTAGCAATCACTGATAGAAGAAAACATAATACTGTAGCAATCACTGCTAGAAGGAAACATAATACTGTAGCAATCACTGCTAGAAGGAAACATAATACTGTAGCAATCACTGCTAGAAGGAAACATAATACTGTAGCAATCACTGATAGAAGAAAACATAATACTGTAGCAATCACTGATAGAAGAAAACATAATACTGTAGCAATCACTGCTAGAAGGAAACATAAAACATAATACTGTAGCAATCACTGCTAGAAGGAAACATAATACTGTAGCAATCACTGCTAGAAGGAAACATAATACTGTAGCAATCACTGCTAGAAGGAAACATAATACTGTAGCAATCACTGATAGAAGAAAACATAATACTGTAGCAATCACTGCTAGAAGGAAACATAATACTGTAGCAATCACTGCTAGAAGGAAACATAATACTGTAGCAATCACTGCTAGAAGGAAACATAATACTGTAGCAATCACTGATAGAAGAAAACATAATACTGTAGCAATCACTGATAGAAGAAAACATAATACTGTAGCAATCACTCCTGAAAGAAAACATAAATTCTAGCTTCCTTCAAGGTTATATAGTGACCCCCATGCTCCTACTGGGGTATGCATTGAGAGAAGAACAGCAGAGGAAGAAACCCCTGGATCTGGATGAAAAGTAGTAGACGAAGAAATCACTGAAGCTGGATTCTTCTTCTTCTTCTTCTTCTTCTTCTTCTTCTTCTTCTTCTTCTTCTTCTTCTTCTTCTTCTTCTTCTTCTTCTTCTTCTTCTTCTTCTCCGTACGCTGTCATCAAACCCCAAAACACCAAATTAAGTCTAAATGGCAAATTCCTGCAGCCAAACGATATATTTCCAGAGGTGGTAGAAAATATACCAGGTATTGGAAACAAAAACTGCCAGACTAAAAAAGAAAGGAGAGATACTACCCTAAGCTTTATATCGAAAAACTACCCAAGCATGGACTGGACCCATACATACACTGACGGTTCTGTAACAAACACTATACAGAATGGAGGGGCATGAGCATTCCTGAACCTACCAAATGGCAGAAAAATAACACTGTCATTCGCTACTGGTAAATACACAAGCAATTTCAGAGCGGAGGCAGAGACACTGAAGGCGGCAGTGGAAGAAATGGTGACACATAAAGAAAATGAAAGCCATACAGTCCTGCTTACAGATGCTCTGGCCGAAGTCACAGCACTAAAAAGCCAGAAAAACACTGAGCTTAATGACTTAAGAGCAGTACTCTGTCAACTATGCCAGCAGTCCGCACCAAAAAGGGTAGTGGTACAGTGGGTCCCATCACACTGCAACATCCAAGGTAACGAGGAGGCAGACAGACTGGCAAAAGAAGGTGCAAGACTACCACAAACAGATACTAGTATGACGTACGAAGAGTCAAAACGGCTTATTAAAGCCAGATACATGACCAAATGGGAAACTGAACATACCGGCTACACCAAAAACGATGCCTATTACCAGTTGAACAGAAGAGAGCAGGTCGTTGTCTTAAGACTTCGCACTGGCCACAATAGACTCAGATACCACCTATTCAACAAATTGACGATAGGTGGTACCGACGAATGCCCGTGTGGTACCGGGAAAATGACCGCTGAGCATCAGCTGCAGAACTGCCCGACATACGAGGATCAGAGAGAGCAGATGTGGCCATCACCAGTGGAACCACAAGACAAGCTCTATGGCAGTGTCGACAGCCTTAGGATGACCGACGCTTTTTTCGAAAAAATAATGGCTACTGTCTGACTGCGTACGCAGAAGAAGAAGAAGAAGTATGCTGTCGGACGTCAACCTGTATTTATTCGAAGAAAATGTACAATATTCTCGCTATCAATCAAACCCTAAAACACCAAATTAAGGCTAAATGGCAAATACCTTCAGCCAAACGACAACCCAAACTATCTGGGAGTCACATTTGATCGGCGCATGACATGGAACAGTCAGATCGAGAGAAACCGAATGAGAGCCAGAGAAAGAATGGCAATCATGAGGAAACCTGCTGACACAAGCTGAGGAGCAGACGAAAGAATACTAAAGAAACTGTACACTGGAAGAGTGAGACCAGTTCTCGAGTATGGCATTGCGGCATGGACAATAGCAGCAAAGGCAAACTTCGATAAAGTTAGCAAACTTCAAAACCACGCTATGAGAGTTATAACAGGAGGCATGAAGTCAACGCCAATTGTAGAACTTGAAAAGATTACAAAACTGCAATCCATGATCGACAGAAGAGACTGCAGAGCCCAGCTGCAGTCAGAGAAACTCCGAAGACTGACTGACCATCCAATGCAACAGAGACTAAACAATTTCGGAAATGGGAGGCTAAAGCGAAGAAACTTTGCAGAAATAGCCAAAGCAAAGATGCACGAAGACCCTATGAACGCATTAACCACACCAAAGCCCATCCCTACTGTACGAAAACCTACCTGGAGGCAGCATATATTTCCAGAGGTGGTAGAAATTATACCAAGTATTAGAAACAAAGACTGCCAGTCTGAAAAAGAAAGAAGAGATACTACCCTGAGTTTCATTACGGAAAACTACCCAAGTATGGACTGGACCCATGCATACACCGACGGTTCCGTAACAAATACAACACAGAACGGAGGGGTAGGAGCATTCCTGAACCTACCAAATGGCAGAAAAATAACACTGTCATTCGCTACTGGTAAGTACACAAGCAATTTCAGAGCGGAGGCAGAGGCACTGAGGTCGGCAGTGGAAGAAATGGTGACAGGTAAAAGGAATGAAAGCCATATAGTCCTGCTTAAAGATGCTATGGTAGTAGTCACAGCACTGAAAAGCCAAAAAAATACTGAACTTGCCGATTTAAGAGCAGTACTCTGTCAACTATGCCAGCAGGCCGCGCCAAAAAAGAGTAATGGTGCAGTGGGTTCCATCTCATTCGTTGTTTAGCCATCAGCCTTCCTGCCTTGGGTACATATTCCAATGATGGCACAGCCCTAGTCGCGGCCTTCTGAGAGCCAGACGTCGGTTTGCTTCTCTAAGGCCACCTCACAGATATTGACTCTGGTTAGTAAGCCAGTCTCTACGAAGAAGGATAAGAGCTGCGTCGGGGCTCACCCCTTCTCAGCGAAGGTGCTTCCAGAACCAGGCTGGCACGACAGGGTGGCAGTTTTGCGTTCACTTGCCGTTCCTAGACCTTGGTGAAGCCCGTGTGATGTTTGGGGAAGAGGGCCATTGATGCTGACCCTTGTTACAGGGTAGCCGGGATGCCCAAACCTAATAAGCCACGGGGCCACGTCGCACATGCTATGAAATCTAGAAGGGTAGCAAACCTTCATGTCGATGCTGACGATGTCCTGAAGGCCGGAGTCCACAGAATTCCGTAGCCCGCCGTGCCCATGTTCCACGCAAGCCTTTTGGATGTCAGCGAGAATGCTGGCTGGGGTCGGCTTCCAGCCATTCTTTGTCCCTGCAACGATCCTGGCTGCGTGGTTCTCGCAGAAGACGTTGTTGGCTTGGGACTCATTGCCCAGAGCTTGACAGATCTTTTGGAGTTCTTTCTGTGCCTTCTGCCACCTGTATGTGCGACCGTCCTGGAGGACAAACTGGTTGAGGGTGAGCTGCCTTTCTTTGGAAGAATCTCCTCTTCCTAGCAGATGGCCATTGGCTTATCCCGGGTGGCTTCTATAATGGCTTCCCAGACGTCGCCGTTGCAGAAGTGAGCCTCTCTCTCTCTCTACTTAGTGGGAAGTGTAGGTCTTTTGACCAGGCGTGACCGTTGTAGAAGTGAGCCTCTCTTTCTCTCTACTTAGTGGGAAGTGAAGGTCTTTTGACCAGACGTCGCCGTTGTAGAAGTGAGCCTCTCTACTTAGTGGGAAGTGTAGGTCTTTTGACCGGGCGTGGCCGTTGTAGAAGTGAGCCTCTCTTTCTCTCTACTTAGTGGGAAGTGTAGGTCTTTTGACCAGACGTCGCCGTTGTGGACTATGCATTCTAATGGTTTCCACTCACTGGCCTAGTATTTTCCACTGTCATAAAACACCGGCGATGTCCCGTAGAATTATGGACCGTTTCAGGATCCTCTCCAGATCCGCCACATCATCGACCTTTGATCCAGCTCCATGGACCCGTTCTTCCCACTCCTGTATTTTCTGCCGTGGTTTTCTTGTGGCTGTTAGTGCCTGGCCTCTAAAGACACCATTAACGTGCTCTACCGCTCTCTGTGCGACACAGTTGAAGCTGCCATCACGCATTGAGGTCAGATTGGCTAAAGACCAAAAACGACACCGGACACTGGGTAGTCTCTTTCGAACCACTCGCCCTCCTCATCACCCTCTCTCAGTCTCAGTCTGAGAAACTTGATTTTTAGGAGAAATACGCCCTCCGAAAGGAATGTTAGGAGCCGGGGGGCCCTCTCGTCTGTCATGGTGGCCTCTATCCCTTTCTCGTCTATCATCCACGTAGAGAAGACAGCACCTCCAGATTCTTAAATGGCGTCGTCTAGAATCTCAACCAACGGCTCATCTGTTGAGAGCTAGACAGGGTGAGGGACCTTCTCATCCAGATCAAAAGTTGGCAGTTCATCAGTTAGGCGTCTGCTCCCCCTCGATGTAGAGTAGGGACGCGATCTGTCGAGGACGAAGTCTGCGTCGGGCATTACGTTTGAGTGTTGGGTTCTTCTTCCGCTGCTTCTCGTAACCAGAAGCTCTCAGTGCAGCTTCTGCCTGCTCATCTAATCTGCGTACTTCTGCCTGCTCATCTAATCTGCGTACTTCTACCTCATAATCCAATCTGCGTACTTCTGCCTCCTCATTCTTCTTCTTCTTCTTCGTACGCAGTCAGACAGTAGCCATTATTTTTTCGAAAAAAGCGGCGGTCATCCTGAGGCTGTCGTCACTGCCATAGAGCTTGTCTTGCAGTTCCACTGGTGATGGCCACATCTGCTCTCTCTGATCCTCGTATGTCGGGCAGTTTTGCAGCAGATGTTCAGCGGTCATTTTACCAGTACCGCACGGGCATTCGTCGGTACACCCTATCTTCAATTTGTTGAATAAGTGGTACCTCACTCTATTGTGGCCAGTGCGAAGTCTGAAGACAACGACCTGCTCTCTTCGGTTCAACTGGTAATAGGCATCGTTTTTGGTGTAACCAGTATGTTCGGTTTCCCATTTGGTCATGTATCTGGCTTTGATAAGCCGTTTTGACTCTTCGTACGTCATACTGGTATCTGTTTGTGGTAGCCTTGCACCTTCTTTTGCCAGTCTGTCTGCCTCCTCGTTGCCTTGGATGTTGCAGTGTGATGGGACCCACTGTACCACTACCCTTTTTGGTGCGGACTGCTGGCACAGTTTGCAGAGTGCTGCTCTTAAGTCATTAAGCTCAGTATTTTTCTGGCTTTTTAGCGCTGTGACTACGACGAGAGCATCTGTAAGCAGGACTATATGGCTTTCATTTTCACTATGTGTCACCATTTCTTCCACTGCCGTCCTCAGTGCCTCTGCCTCCGCTCTGAAATTGCTTGTGTACTTACCAGTAGCGAATGACAGTGTTATTTTTCTGCCATTTGGTAGGTTCAGGAATGCTCCTGCCCCTCCGTTCTGTGTTGTGTTTGTTACAGAACCGTCGGTGTATGCATGGGTCCAGTTGCCTCCTAATCCAATCTCCGTACTTCTACCTCCTAATCCAATCTGCGTACTTCTGCCTCCTAATCCAATCTCCGTACTTCTACCTCCTAATCCAATCTGCGTACTTCTGCTTCCTCATCCAATCTGCGTACTTCTGCCTCCTCATCCAATCTGCGTACTTCTGCCTCCTCATCCAATCTGCGTACTTCTGCCTCCTAATCCAATCTGCGTACTTCTACCTCCTAATCCAATCTGCGTACTTCTGCTTCCTCATCCAATCTGCGTACTTCTGCTTCCTCATCCAATCTGCGTACTTCTGCTTCCTCATCCAATCTGCGTACTTCTGCCCGCTTGACATCATCCAGCAGTCCAAAATTGATTACATGGTGCAGTCCTTAGCTCCAATCCCCGACGTCCTCTTGTATTGAACTCTGTTGGGAGGGCTCTTGCAATTCGCTCTCTATGAGAACAGTTTTTAAGTCCGACACGGGAAGGCCGTATCGCCTTCTTGTGGTTCTTAGCTCTACAACTGTTGGCATGTTACGTGGGTATAATCTACGCAACATGTACTCTAATAGGAATGTATACTGTGTTTATGATACAGGAGTTCCGCGCGCACAATAACAAATAGGCTTCGCGCTTTTCGTTCCACCCGAGCTTTTGATGGATTCGGTCTGCGTCACGCCCTCTGCAGAGGTGGCAACGGTCTGCGTCCCCACCCCACATCCTCTGCATGGTTTTTGTGGAACCCCGCCTCTTTGGAGTTGGTAACGATGTTGCTTACAGTATTCGAACATACACCTTCTCCCGCACACCGAGGTCCGACGCTGTATAACCAAAGGCAGTAGTTAGTTCCATGCCGACCCATATTCTGTATGTAAACTGTATGTCATGTGCAAGGTACAATACCTAATTGAATTAACGACCCCGGCTGCGCCCCTACAAGCTGGTCGAAAAATCAAGAGCCCCAGGGACAGTGAGGGTGTGGACAGACCCCCGGGGCTCGAGATGGACCCCCATCGAAATCACACCTGTGCCACTCGGCCAACTGGTGCTCTGACCCCTCGGAACTAAGGCTTCGAGTCACGGTGCCCTGATCCAAGTGGTATGATTACACCCCCTGCTGCTCCATCTCACAAGCTGAGACTTAATATACTGGTCTCTAGCACGGGATTTCTGATCAGCGGTAATTCTGCTAAATAATTTCCTTTATCTTGCATTTCTTCACCTGCTGGGGTACTGAAGGCTAAAAGTCGACAAACACACCAGTAGGTAATGGTTCAGTGACCACACCAGGATAAACACACAAGTAGGTAATGGTTCAGTGGCCACACCAGGATAAACACACCAGTAGGTAATGGTTCAGTGATCACACCAGGATAAACACACCAGTAGGTAATGGCTCAGTGACCGCACCAGGATAAACACAAAAGTAAGTAATGGTTCAGTGACCGCACCAGGATAAACACACAAGTAGGTAATGGTTCAGTGACCGCACCAGGATAAACACACAAGTAAGTAATGGTTCAGTGACAGCACCAGAATAAACATTCAAGTCGGTAATGGCTCACGTGTTAACCACTTTTCCAGAGGCGTCTTGGATGTTGTTGGTTGCAGCAAGGGAGTCTGACCAACGCATTTGAATTCTTTTCGGAGGTCTTCTTTTGAATCTCGTGGGTACAATATTGCTGTCGCCGTGTTCCATCTCGTCGTCGCAAAATGTGACCAGCACACTTGTATTTTACCTGGTCTGCCTAGATTACCGCATTATTCACCCAGGACAATCGTATGCCAGGATGATGGTTATTTGATTTTGTATGCGCTGGTCCGGAGCGTAATTCCGACTATGAACCTCTCAAGAGAAACCTGGGTCACTCACAATTTGTCCTCCAGTGATTTTGTATGCGCTGGTCCGGAGCGTAATTCCGACTATGAACCTCTCAAGAGAGACCTGGATCACTCACAATTTGTCCTCCAGTGATTTTGTATACGTTGGTCCGGAGCGTAATTCCGACTATGAACCTCTCAAGAGAGACCTGGATCACTCACAATTTGTTCTCCAGTGATTTTGTATGCGCTGGTCCGGAACGTAATTCCGACTATGAACCTCTCAAGAGAGACCTGGGTCACTCACAATTTGTTCTCCAGTGATTTTGTATGCGCTGGTCCGGAACGTAATTCCGACTATGAACCTCTCAAGAGAGACCTGGGTCACTCACAATTTGTTCTCCAGTGATGGTGTTAGTGTCCATGTCTCCGAACTGCAGCACATTGCAGGGATCGCATTTAAATTGAAGAGAAAGGCATTAAAGGTTCTTGACTTGGCAACCGTTCAAGACGAGAAGGAAGCCCAACCGGCGCGGTGACGTCTTGTCAGTTCAGGTTCCAGGTTGATTTCTATATTCAGGAGGCACTCAAGACATGTGTACTTGTTGACATCTTCTAATAACTTAACGTCTTTATACTGGTTTAGAAGACCCTGCAGAGTCTGTATACAACCAGTTACCCTTACATCTCTGACTAAAAAAATATTTCCTAATATCTAATCTGGACCTCTCTTTAGTCAGCTTGTATCTATTCTCTCGTGTTATTGTGGGTGGCTACATTAAAAAAACACAACTTGTTATAGTCTAATTTATCCATTTCTCTGATCATCTTATAAACCTGTATTAAGTCATCACGAATTCTTCTCTCTTCTGAGTCGTTCTTCATAACTGTTATTCTAGAATCCCACTATCCTCTTTGTCGCCCTTTTTGTATTCTTTCTAGCATGTTTTTGTCCCCTCTTTGATAAGGACTCCACAAGCTATTTTGTAGAAAAATAATTTTCCAATTGTATGTTTTAAACATTTATATAATATGTTTAAGTCTTTGTATGTATTACATATTAAGACTGCAAAATATGCACATTCTATTAGGAAATTACAGTTACAAGAGAAACAATATTGTACATTTTTGTCGATGACAAAATGAGCCGTATATACATCAAACAATGAGCCTACTATTTCCTTGTATTATTTCCCAACTAATATTTCAAAGTTTACATTTTCATTTTATAAACAGAGAGAATCACTGGATTTTTATTTTACCTCTGCTGGCACTAACAACGCTAGCAACAATACTGGGCAATGCGGAAGTACTAAATTCATTTCTCCGGGGACGGCGTGGGCTAGTGGTTAAGTGACATGGTTCACAACCAGAAGGGGCAGAGTTCGATCCCCACCACAGTACCGACCGTTACCCAGGGAAAGCAAATCCTTAGAAAATAAACGAGGAAGGAGAACCTTTCATAAAATGCATGCTTAAATCGGATGCACAGGACCGACAGGCGTAAAAATAAAAACCACAGTGCAACGCACACCACCTTGAGAATTAGAGAAATAAAGCGAACGCAAACTAAATAAATGTCACCTCTGCTGGCAGTAACAATATTAACAACAACACTGGGGAATGCTGAAGTACTATTCATTTCAAGACAAACAAATGATGTCCTTGAAGTAAACTAGTTTATAATGAATAATGACTCAAATGCCTTTTTATAACTACGCACATGGCACGCGAGGGTAGGCTGAAAAAAACCAAAAGTAAAATGTTGGTTTGTGGCATAAAATTGTTTTGTTTGATTATTCTGTACGTTCATATACTACGTGAAGATCTCTGAACAGAACATATTTATCCAGATGTGGGTATTATCTTAAAAAATAAGGATTTGCAAACAATGAATATTGTGAATCTGAAGCCATCCAGGACCAGGGTGACCTGATTATGTGTCATATGATGCAGGAATCATGCGCAGCGCAAGACCTGATGGTGGCAAATGACAGCACTGAGAGTGGCTGATTTTTAAGCGAAAATTATGTGAGGTTGCTGGACACGGAAAGTAAGTAAGTAACAATCTAGTGTAAACAGTACACTACAGTGTCAGTGTAGATTTTGTATAGCAGTATTAACTATTAACATATTGTTATTATTACTCATACTAATAATATGAATTAATGATTAATATAATATATCATAATTTAAATTATACTAAACTGACATCTTGTCAAATATCTACCAGTAAATGTGCAAGAATCAGATTGAAGTAATTATGTTTGAGATATAATTTATGCACAAATGGAAAGAGTGCGATACATAATGAGAATGACTGAAGACCTAATAATAATATCATGTCAGGGATCAAGATGCTGAGCAGCGCATGAGCTGCAGTGGACAGAGATCCATAGCTGACTGCTAGGGCGTCAGGGCCAGCGAACCAGAGCTGCCAAGATCTTTCTACACCTCAACGCGGTGATCCTGGATAACAGACTGCAACAGGGCAGACTGGCTAAGGAGAAGGGATCGAAGAGGCAATGCTAACCCGGTACTCAAAAAATGATTGCTGAAGTCGGATGTATTGGACCGAAAGGTGCAAATATAGCAGTCAAGCTGTCAACTACGACACAACGCATTACGTTCTCTGAACTACGTTCTGCTACTTAAGCCCTTTCAGGGTAGGGTTTGGTAGTGGGAGATTAAGAACAAACGGAGCCAAGCCAAACCATATCATGCCAAACATCACCGGCAAATCCAGAATTGATAGTTAATGAAACGGAAAAATCCGATAATACTGGGAAATCCTGATACTTCTATTTTTAGTTGCTAAATTTCACTTAGAACACATCGGGAAAGGGAAAGACAACTCCTGTTTCGATTTATTCAACAAGATGGAAACTGTGATCCCACAGAACACTGAGATTGATAACAGCATCCGGCATCAACAAGAACTATAGACATTGGGTATGTCATTGTTATTATAGGAGATATGAAACTGAAACCGTTTCTTAATTAATATGTTTTTCGTGAATGCAGTGTGTACACTGTAGTACAGTTCAGAACCATCGTCATCTCTACAATCAATCAATCAAGCCAATCAAGGTTCTGGTTAGCTTCAACTTCAAGATATCTCCAACCAACGCCAACATGTTTGTTTCT
This sequence comes from Ariolimax columbianus, assembly GCA_036924085.1. NCBI lineage: Eukaryota > Metazoa > Mollusca > Gastropoda > Stylommatophora > Arionidae > Ariolimax > Ariolimax columbianus. Next base: position 4,927,001 of record JAVGWX010000015.1, read on the forward strand.
TATTACTTACTGGAATTTTCAAATGGACTCTACAGCATTACAAATATAACTGTTAGGAAGCCCTAGAAAAAAGCTTTCCAATGATATATCTACCATGGCTCTATGCCGACCCCCCAAGGAAGTTATAATTTTTTTTGTACTAAATAAATCAGCGAAAGAGCTAAACATGGATATAGAGAAAATTATGAACTAGGGACTTTGGCAAAGTTGATTCCAAAAAGTAGATGGGAGTGGACAATATATTGATTATCTCGGCTAGTCATGACTTAACACCTGTTTAACCATACATTTTTATATTCGAGAGAAAAAATTACAAGTGATGACGGAAATTGCAGGATTTTTAAAAAAAAAGCAGGAACAATATTCAAAATGGCGACCACATTTGCATATTTCGCAACTAAAATAATGTTAAATGTTGCAATATATTTTTCTTTATGTTACACCACAAGTGATAAATCAGTTTGACAGTCTTTTTGAGAGGAGTATTAATACATTCATTGTATGCTGTTATTTCAATCAAATGCTCGCAGAATAAGTATACAGAACAAATTATTACACAAATTATTAGATTGGTCCAATCATTGGAGACAACAACATAAATTATAGATAAGTTATCTCTGTTGTAGTCTAAAATCTAATAATTTCTATCCACCATTGGACCAATGGTTGGTTGTTTCATTCCCAGTTACAGCATTATACATGAATTAATAATAGTACATTTGCACAGCGTAGATACCAGTGATTAGATATGTCTTCTCATCTAAGAGGTCCTGGGTTTTACCCCCAGTTGAGGTAAAACTTTCTTTCAGACTGCAATGGCTCCCGGGTCAACCCTGCCTTAAATGGGTACCGGTTTAGCCCGGAAAGTAAAAACAGTGGAGGAGAGGAGATGACAACCGCCCTCATGTAGCCGAGCCTTTGAAATGTGAGATCGCTAACAGCTGACACCCCTACGGCAATAATGCTATGGGTTACTTTATATTTGCACACCATGTCCAGACAAATGAGACCCTTCTTACTAAATTAGCAGTACATATTTTGTAGCTGTAAATATGGTTCTCTTCTATGTGTCATAGTTCTATAAAAGGGAAATGTTTCTGTTGAATACCAATTACATTTTTATAGAAATAAAAATACAAGATTAACGCAAAGAGAAATATATACTACGTATTTCTCATTGTCTGGATATGATCTTTTTCGTCCAAATTGTGTAGTACTTTTATATTTCTTTGCTCTTGTTTTTACGAATAGCTACTCTTCCATGACCTTAACGTCTAAAGGTAATAAATTATTTGATTCCAGAGAACAACACGATGGACACTGTGCTCAAGGCAAGAAAAGAACGAGAACAAAATGGTATGTTGTGACATGTGACAGTAATCCAAAACCTTTCTGTCACAAATGATGGTCATTTTATAGCAGCTGTTGTCTTCTCCGTTTTTGCTGTTCACACATTGTTGTATTCGATGTGTACATGTTATATCATAGCAGAGGAGAGCCTACATGAGTACACACATATTCACATTACATCACATTATCATCGGTTTCAATATTGTATTGTGAGAGTGAAGACAGATGAGACTAAATGAAACCCCATGTCAAACACCTGGTCAATGCTGTGGAGATTTCTGGAAGGGAGTGTGTATTTCCAGTCATTTAATGGTACCTGCAGCATACGTTCCATTTCCCATCTGCTGAAAACCACTTTACAACTGCATGATTGTCCAGAAAGCAGGAATGCCATGTTTTATTTAACTGTAAGAACTAAGCACCCCATCAGTCTCACCTGCTTGAACCAAAACTTTTTTACAGTTATAGATAACAGTCTAAACTTTGAACTAGCAAAACTTGTGTTTGTTTAAATGTATGCTTTTGGGGATTTTACAGGCGAAGGCATGCTACTTCCAACCGTATATCTTTGTCTTTTAGGTTCTACCATAATGTATTGACCAGTGAAAGGATGCATGTGTGTATCTCTATGTACCTATTATCTAATGTTTATGTAGAACTGAGGAATTGTTTTGATTCCGTTTCCTTTTGATGGAGGTTCTACATCTATTAGCCGATATTCCTTAATTTGATATTCCTCAAATGATGTAAACTCTTCAAAACCAAAACTTTTTGAGGGAATATTCATAATGTATTTAAGAACACTTGAAAAAAGATTAATTTTTGGGACCTTTTTCTATGAAAAATACATTTTATTTACTAAATGTAAACATAAATGTACTGAAACTCTTTTAAATGTCCTCATACAACTGTAACTTTGGACATTTTTTAAAGACTTTTCTTTACATTGCTTATCCTTATATGTACATATATACTTACAGTAGTAGGGGACTAAGATTATTGGAATTTTGCGACTGAATCTGATCGCTGAACAAACAATTAGTTCTATATCAAACAGGATATACAGTTCCACATGTTGGGTTTAACAAAATATTATTACACACATACACAAAGTATAATTTGTAATTTCTTTTTCCGCAACTCACAACTGGATAAATTTGCAACAAATAAAACTCCTTTATAAATATTAATTGGGACAAGCTGTTCCTAATACCCCCATGCCCGTTTTTCAACCTGGCTACTATTTAATACACAACTTCACCTCCTTATGTTCTCCATGCTTACACAATCTAAACATATACATTCTAATCTATTTTGTGCATTAAATTTATTTTTTGATTGATATGATAGAGGTTTCAGAAATGGGATTTACGTAAGAAAACTGAATTATTTAAGGATACAAAATCCTTGATGTCTATGATTTTAACCATGTATACTAAGTGAAAGCTATCTATAATGATTAAACAAGACAGCTCTACAGCATTGTTTAATTTCACAATAAACAAACAGTTATGAAGTTAATGATGTGTTAATATGTGCAAATATTAATTAATGTCAAATGTTGGGACGTGTTAATTTCTTGGGACGAAGAAAACAAATTTGTTCACAGAAATCGTATAAACGTCTATATCTGGAGTAGACTCAGTAGCAAGATCAAGATACGTGACAGAACACAGAGGGACTCAAGGAAACTGAATAACATAATATTTCACGAAATAGCATTGCAGAATACAAATATAAATGTGTAAAGAAATAAAATAGAATGGGAATTGGCAGAAGCATGTGTGGAGTCAAAACTGTTAGGTGCATAACTGACAATTCTTTTATTCAACATGAAGAAGAATCTATCAGAGACTGACACAGAAAGGAAGTAAACATAAGTACACAAACATATGACTGCTCTACCACAGATGTTAAGAAGATGAATGAAGCAACTCGTCACATAATCTGGAAAGATATTGTCGGTGGAGCAGATGTGTGCGAGCACCATGCAATCTATTGGGTTTCATTTTTGTAACTTGATTCTAGTAACTACATCCAGATAGTTTTAGCAATGTTTTCTGTTTAGTTAGAGTCGAGAAGAGATCAACTCGCCAAGCAACCGTGCCATTACTAAGAGGTACATTTTTTGCAGCATTAATCAGAGCATTTCTATATTTTTCAGGTATACTCTCCACCAGAGTGGTCACTGCCGAAAAGCTAGACTCTGTCACAACTTCCCCACTTTAAATAAAACACTATGCTTAAAAAGTTTATGAGACAGCGACGTAGACACATCGGTTGGAGGCGTGTTAACAGCGTTGATGGATAAAAAATATTTGTGTTGAAGCTCGAGTTGCTATTTCAATAAATTAAAGATAGGTGGCACTGACGAATGCACATGCGGTAGCGGGAAAATGACCGCTGAACATTTCCTGGAAAACCGCACAACATACGAGGATCAGAGAAAGCAGATATGGCCATCACCAGTGGCAACACTAGATAAGCTCTATGGCAGTGTTGAAAGCCTCAGGATGACCGCTGCTTTCTTTGAAAAAATACAGGTTGACGTCTGACAGCGTACGAAGAAGAAGAAGAAGAAGCTATTTCAGCTCGTCTATTTCACATACTCTTGCGCCTGAAAACGTTGGGTACTCCTCACCAAACGCACTGTGATGTGTATTAAAATGTCTTTGACAATTTCTTTTTCCAAACCCTTATGAAAAAGCATTGCACACAAGACATGTCACTCCTGTATTGTCGTCATTGTTTACGACCAGAAATTCCTTTTTCCAGTTATCTTGGCAAGAGTTGTGTTTCTATCTTCTTGGTTCACTATATACTGTTACGTTTCTTTCTTCTTGGTTCACTATATACTGTTGCGTTTCTTTCTTCGTGGTTCACTACATACTGTTACGTTTCTTTCTTCTTGGTTCACTACATACCGTTATGCGGGATCCGTCTTTTGACGAAAAAGCTACAGAATTATTAAAATATTCACAGCTGCGGGGTTGCACTAAAAATGTGTCCATACTGTATGTTTAAAAGTTTTCATTGTAACCTAACAACAAACTCTGACCAGCAACAAACTCTGATTGCATTATTCCCATTGTATTTATTTACAACAAACACGACAGCCTTATTCAATGTATTAGATCCGAAGAAAGCAGAAAGTTCCTATGATGCAACACAATGCTGACCCTGACCAGTATAGGAAAAACCACAGAATGAAGAAATTTGTCAGAACATTGAGCGGTAAATACGTTTACTGGCAGCAAACGCGCAAATTAGCTACTTTCAGGTCAACTAAAATGAAATGGATGGATAACAACATTATTTGTTTGGGTTTGCATAACAAAGTTTGCATAACAAAGTTTGCATAACAAAGTTTGCATAGAAAAACTGGTCTCATGAGTATTGTTACTCGCAAGCACTTTTTTACTTGCATGCCACAAGACCCAAATGTCGTTAAAAGAGCACAGTGGCGCTCACGAGCACCAGGTCGAGAACGCCTGTTATGAAGCATTTGTTATATTTAGATTGGAGTACTTTGTGTAGGTGTAAAGTTATTATCGTAGATTGGATATGAACATGCTGGAAAGGATATACAGAAGAGCCATTAAACTGATGGTGGGTCTCCAAAATTACAGTTATGAAGAAAGACTAAGAAAAACTAAGCTGCAGTGACTAAAAAGGTGAACAATTCAAGGTGACTAAATACATATTTATATCAGCAACCCAGAGCTGCCAAAGACCCTTCATTACCTCCACACAGTGATCCTGGAAAACAGACTGCAACAAAGCACACTGGCTAAGGAGAAGAACAGGGAGGGCTAACAAAGTGCTAAAAAATTCCTCCTGAGGTCGGATGTGTCAAACCGAAAGGTACAAATATCGCAATCAAGCCATAAACTACGACACAATAACTTTCTATTCTCTGGACTACATTCTGCTACTTGCAAAGCCTTTATCTGGGCTTGGTGGAGGAAGATTGAGAACGATTGAAGAAGAAGAAGTGAAACAACAACAACAAATTGTAGAATGGATTTCTCCGCTTATTATAGGATCTGTGGACTAGGAATAAGCCTTTGACAACTTGGACAGGTCATCACAATGAACATTGCTCAGACACTATGGATCTCAAAGACATTGTATAAGCCAGAAAACATTTGAAACTACAAGATGTCGAGTGCTACATGGAGGTCAGCTTTCTGAACCCTTTGAAATCTGAACGGGGGTTCGGCAGAGCTGTCTGCTTTTGCTCTTCCTGCTGGTCATTGTCTGGATTATGAAGTCAATGTTATCGTCAAGCGACAAAAGCATTAAATGGACATTGACAAGACAACTTAACGATGATACAGCTCTCCTATCCTATACCAACAACCAGATACAGAATAAGATACTTAAACTTGAAGAGAGGTCACTACATTTGGGGCTAAAAATACACAGAGACAGAACAAAGGTTTTGAAAATAAATACAAAAATGATATAATTGGGTTGGAGTCACCCACCTTCAGATTGTTAAGTCATTCACAGACTTTTGCAGCAATATAGACATATTAGGAGCTGCAGAAAACGTTCAGTTAAGAATACAGAAGGCGAGAAGAGCTTTCATTGCATTGAGAACTTTGTGGAAGTCAAAAGATATTAAAACCATCAATCAAATAAAAATGTTGAACTTCAACTTAAAATCTGATTTATTATATGTCCCTGAAACATTGAGGAAAAAGATACAGACTTTTGTAAATGGATGTGTGTGTAAAATACAATGGTGGAAATGGTGCGACAAAATCATCAACGTGGTACTGATGGGAAAAACAGGACAAATACAAGTGGAGTATCGGATACAGAGGAAGCGATGGAAAGGCCACACATTTCCTAAAACAGTGGATAGCATTACCAGACAAGCTCCTTTCTGGAATCTACAAGGTAAGATAAATAGAGGAAGCCTGAGACACTAATGGAAGAGGGAGCTGGAAGCAAATGTCAACGGAGCGGGCATGATGTGAATAGAATTTGCTCATGATCAGAAGACTTGGGGAGTATTTGTTGAGGGCCTATGCTCTACAGGGACCTGGCAGGTTTTTGATTGATTGATTGTTGACGATGTGATTTCTATCTCGATAGGCTCTGATGGCAAACCAAACTTGTACTCGATTTACAACGCTGTACAGGGTTGCCAGATGAAAATTTGGACGAAAAATAAGCCATAAAAAGAATAAAAGCATGCCAATTCTGTTAAAAATGTATAATTATTATATCACATAAAAAGCTCCAGATACGGTTCATTAATGTTATCCCCATAACAACCAGACGAACCAACGACATACTCTTTGTCTGATGAAATGTCTTGTAGCATGCCTGACGATGGAGTAACATTTTTTGCAGTTCTTTTTGGAAAGAATAATTCCACCCTGATTCTAACCATAGCAGCATGAAGATGCAGGTGCATTTTATTTCATTCTTTCGTTTTGACTGAGGATACAAGAGATAATATCCTCTCCAATGTTACATTGTTTGTTCCAATTTAATATTGTATTTGGCATTTTTATTATTTGGCGGTTTTAATTTGTTTAACTACAGGGTCATAGATGAAAATCAATTATTTCTAAACAGAAAAATGTGGAAAACTGAGCGCTAAAATAATTAGGAAGGAATTTTGTCAGAGGTTTGGTTTCATTTATAAATATCACGTTATAAAAAAACTTCGATCCACAAATCACTTCTAAGAAAATTGTCATCGTTTTGGTTTCATTTATAAATATCACGATATAAGAACACTTCGATCCTTCTTCTTCTTTCTTCTTCATCGTACGCAGTCAGACAGTAACCATTATTTTTTCGAAAAAAGCAGCCGTCATCCTGAGGCTGTCGACATTGCCATAGAGCTTGTCTAGTGTTGCCACAGGTGATGGCCACATCTGCTTTCTCTGATCTGCAAACATCCATCTAATTGTACATCCATCCATCCACCCATTCATCAATCCATTCATATTCATCCAACTTGTTTTGGTAGTTGTAGTGGAGAGGTGTTACCTCCATTGTTTCATATTTTTTTGCAAACGAAAATCTGACGAAGACTTGCCAGGTCAATTTCATTATTTGTTACAATCGTTAGTATTGTACCCACATGGAATATACGATCGCGTATTTTTGGGACTGGTGATGGTGGAAGCCTAAATTATAGCACGATAGACCCCCAACTTGTCATTCGTCGTATATGCTGCTCCGCTAACCCCTTAACCAAGACCTGATGTGATAGCTACATGAACCCCTTTTTGTGACATAAAAAATGTGATGCGAGAATCTCTAGAATAATTTGAGTAGATTTGCAACTTGAATTTTACCCGGGCCTACTCTTTTTGATTACCAAATGCCAAGAGATTTTTAATGTGCGCATCACTGCATACAGCTGTCTGTTCTCACTATTCAGAGATCAGGAGACATTTTTATCGGATGATCTACGTGAACAATCTCATTCACCACAAATGATTACAAATGTTACCGTTGGTGATCTATTTGGCTCGAGCAACCATCAGATTGTCCGTTGAGATCTTGTAGCTATGATATATCATATAAAGTGTTCACTAACATACGATTACTCTAGAACAGATGTACAGAAGTTGATAGAATGAGCTAGCCACGTAATCTGGACAGATATTTTCACTTGCTGAAATTGTGAAGAGGTGAAGTTGAAATATATTCTGGAGCACCTGAAACAGGGATGCTGCTTATCAACTAAATCAGTACTTTCGCACAGTCTTTACAAAAAAAGACTGCTCCAGGATCTCAGAGCCATTAGATATTTTCCAACGGGACATGCACAAAGAAGGATTACTATCATTCTGCATTACAGAGAAAATGGTTTTACAAAAATTGGATAGGTCTCGCAGATGACACAAAATTATGCGGTATAGTCTCTTCTCTGGAAGAACTGGATCTATTGAGATCAGATTTGGAGAGGATTAAAAAATTGTCCGAGAGCTGGCATATGGAGTTTAATTTAGAAAATGTACAATCCTCCACATGGGAAGATCCAATAATGAATATAATTACAGGATGGGAGAGAACAATATTAGGACAATAAAAACGAAAAGAGTTATAATAGATCATACAGGAAAGGTGTGGGAGCAAGTCAAGGTGGCAGTGAAAAAGGCTAATGTCATGTTGGGCATGATAAAAGAAACATTTCACATAAGAGCAAGGAAGTAATAGTCAAGTTATATAAATCATTAGTGAGACCAACATTAGAGTGATGTGTTCAGGTGTGAAGTCCATATAATAGAGTTGATATGAACATGCTGGAAGGGTACAAAGAAGAGCTACACAAATGATCGCAGGGTTTTAGAAATATAGTTATTAGGAAAGACAATGAAAACTGGTCTTCAGTGTCTAGAACAAAGCAGAATTCGAGGAAACTTAATGCAAGTGTATAAATTAATAAACGAAAAGGATAAATTGGACTATACAAAGTTTTTCAAAGTACAACCGGCTACATGAATAAGAGAGCACAGCTTCAAATTGTTTAAAGAGAGGTCTAGAGTAGATATTAGGAAAACATTTTTTTAGTCCAAGAGTGGGGAATTCTTGGAATGCATTGCCTCAGGATGTAGCCGAAGCAGAGTCAGTTAATGCATTCAAAAATAGATAGGATACCTACATTATTTTCAGTGTTAATAGAGTGAAACATACTGGTTTTGTACAGACTCTGTAGAGCTTTCTAAACCAGAAGAATGAAGTTAAGTTGAAACTAAAAAAAAAAATATTATCAGGAACATTTACATTTGGCTTTAAAAATTACAATAAGGCAGCCACCTTCCTATACCACGCGTTTGTCATGTGATCTGCGATAGTTAAAATTTTTCCGCTAACCTTGAACTTCGCATTAAAATTTAAAAATTCAAACTTTCATCGTTCCGACTTTAACCTTTAAAGATAAAATGGGAATATTTGTGTTTAAAACTTATACTAAAGTGTTGATTTTGTTCAAGAGATGCTGCATATATTGTTCTAAGTCTGCGCATATTTTAGCATTGTTATTATTCTAATCAGAATCGTTGAATTGTGTAAAAGTAAGTGGTGCGTTCCGGTATGTCGTAATTTTTAAGAAACCTGTCGTCTGGAACATCATTTGGAGACTTAGCCGTTAGTGGAACGCGGCTCGTTGTGATTGTGAGATCGTTTTGAATGAAATGATTTGTGTAGAGACAAAATGTCTGTAACGTTATTGATGAATAATCCATTCCTGGCCGTGAACAGAGAAATCTTAACAGGGAAGTGGATAGACGATTGAAAGATGTGGATGACGGGTTGAGTGAGGTGGTAGTGTAAGGAGTGAGCAAATGATGGATAGAATTGTGATGGACGAGACATAAAAAGATCTGGAAATATTGAGTGTTATGATAAAGAGGGAAACACTTTGATAGGATTATTTGAGTGATTATTATAATCATTATAGAGATAGTATTTTCTTAGTTGTATATGTCTCTATCTACTAGGACCTTGGGAAGCCGAGATCAGTTATGGAGGAGAGGCAGATCTTCACAGACATCTCGACGGTTGTGAGAAGAATCCAGGACACCTGAACTTTGTTCCTGTAGACCTGTTTGATGTGGACCGTCTTCCTCCTGGCTGGCAGGACAACCTTCTGGTGGAGTTGACCCGAGCGCTGTCAGATCTAACTGTCCGTGTGTCAGTCAAGTATGTCAGTGAGGGGAGACCTGAAACTGTTCCTGGAAGTGGCAAGCCTTACCCATTCTACGAGAACAGGGGGAGGGACATGATGAGGGTAGGGACTGGGTCGGTGTGGAGGGTTGAGATATCCCCAGACAAATACGACGACGACAACCCGACCTGTGGGTGTGAGGAATGTCTGGACTCTCCTACACCAAAAACACAGTTTGCTTACATTTATATACGTACAGCGGGCCATGTTGTCTGGGACGACCTGGAGGGGGCAGACACGACGTGTCATCTCTTCTTTGATAGAGGTGGTACACCTGGTGCCTGTGAGGGTGTCGTCGCTCTCAGTGGGATGTCATGGGTGAGGAGTGGTATTGGTGGTGACTGGTGTTGGATGATACATGTGACCCATGACCTGGATCTGGCACGTAGGCTCCACAAGATGGTGGCTCACCGAGATAACTTGGTGAAGGAAGTGAGGGCAAGATATGGGCCCAGAGACTACCTCCCTCACAGATATAACAAACTGGAGACAGGATCTGAACCTGGTCCTCTAGAGGAGCTGGTCATTATAGTGTCCCACCCTCACGGATGTAGTAAACAGGTCAGCGTTGGGTGTTGGGTCAACGGAGATGGGGGGTTGAAGCAGGTGACATACACTACAGCCACTTGTCCTGGGTCTAGTGGGGCTCCCGTGTGGGTGGTGGGCGAGGAGGGGGGCTTTTCTCCTGGCCTTGTCCACAGCGGGAATTGTGAGAGGAAGAAAGATCTGAATTTTGGGATTTGGGCATGGGGCATCTAGTAATGGTGTACTTATATTTAACATGGGATAAGTTGTACACAAGATGTACAGGATGGATTTTTGTTGGGTGTACATGAAGAGTTGTTCAGCTGGTCACTACTATCATCATGTGTCAGACAGCTGGTCACTACTATCATCATGTGTCCTACAGCTGGTCACTACTATCATCATGTGTCCTACAGCTGGTCACTACTATCATCATGTGTCAGGCAGCTGGTCACTACTATCATCATGTGTCAGGCAGCTGGTCACTACTATCATCATGTGTCAGGCAGCTGGTCACTACTATCATCATGTGTCATACAGCTGGTCACTACTATCATCATGTGTCAGACAGATGGTCACTACTATCATCATGTGTGAACTGGTCACTACTATCATCATGTGTCCTACAGCTGGTCACTACTATCATCATGTGTCAGGCAGCTGGTCACTACTATCATCATGTGTCAGGCAGCTGGTCACTACTATCATCATGTGTCATACAGCTGGTCACTACTATCATCATGTGTCATACAGCTGGTCACTACTATCATCATGTGTCAGACAGATGGTCACTACTATCATCATGTGTGAACTGGTCACTACTATCATCATGTGTCCTACAGCTGGTCACTACTATCATCATGTGTCAGGCAGCTGGTCACTACTATCATCATGTGTCAGGCAGCTGGTCACTACTATCATCATGTGTCATACAGCTGGTCACTACTATCATCATGTGTCATACAGCTGGTCACTACTATCATCATGTGTGACCTGGTCACTACTATCATCATGTGTGAACTGGTCACTACTATCATCATGTGTTAGACAGCTGGTCACTACTATCATCATGTGTGAGCTGGTCACTACTATCATCATGTGTGAACTGGTCACTACTATCATCATGTGTCAGACAACTGGTCACTACTATCATCATGTGTGAGCTGGTCACTGCTATCATCATGTGTCAGACAACGAGATATTATCATCATGTACTAATGTCAAGTGTTTTGAATCATCCTCATTTTAAAATTTGAACTGTTTCTCTCCAGCGACTACAAAGAATCACCACGACAGTTCGCTTTATTTGGGAAGCCTGCTTCAAATCTTGTGTGGGCTCTTGCAGCAACAGTTTGTTTTATGCAATGATTTTGCTAACCTTATGCACACCTCTCTGTCATCGTCTTTTACAGTTTTCACGGAGGTACAGTGCCCTTGTCTTTCTTTCTCAGTAAAGGGCCCAGTGATCCACTTGGAGACCTGCCCATTGTGCTGCTTAATAATTCTACTGTTGACCATCTTCTGTGCTAGAATGTTAAACTGTTCAGTCTTTCCTATTGTTATCATGTGCCATTCTTTATATCATTATGATTTGTTGTTACAGTGTTAATGTTGTTGTCTGTAATTTTTGTTAATGAGTTCATGAGGGTTGCCCATGTTGCTATTAACCCGACCACGTAAAACATATTGCTACAGCAATCACTGCTGGAAGAAAACATCAATGATGGGACACTTCAATGTTAGCTGATGTAGTGATCCCATGCTCCTTTTGGAGCATATCTTGAGGGAAGATCATTAGAAGAAGAAGCCACAGCAGGTGAGGGAAGATCATTAGAAGAAGAAGCCACAGCAGGTGAGGGAAGATCATTAGAAGAAGAAGCCACAGCAGGTGAAGGAAGATCATTGGAAGAATACGCTGCTGAAGCACAAAAAAGATGACATGCAAATAAATCATGAAGGGTAGAAGGCTCCTCAACTCATTGTTACCTCATTATTCTTACATACCAAAAAATGTCTAAAAGACATGGTGCATTCTGGGTTATCTTCCTCTTCTTCTTCGTACGCTGCCAGACGTCAACCTTTATTTTTTCGAAAAAAGCAGCGGTCATCCTGAGGCTGTCGACACTGCCATAGAGCTTGTCTAGTGTTGCCACTGGTGATGGCCACATCTGCTTTCTCTGGTCGTCGTATGTCGGGCAGTTTTGTGGCAAATGCTCAGCGGTCATTTTCCCAGTACCGCACGAGCATTCGTCAGTGCCACCTATCTTCAATTTATTGAATAGCTGGTACCTCAGTCTATTGTGGCCTGTGCGGAGTCTGAAGACCACGACCTGCTCTCTTCTGTTCAACTGGTAATAGGCATAGTTTTTTGTGTAGGCAATATGTTCTGTTTCCCATTTGGTCACGTGTCTAGCTCTAATAAGCCTTTTTGACTCTTCGTAGGTCACACTAGGATCTGGTTGTGGTAGTCTTGCACCTTCTTTTGCCAGTCTGTCTGCCTCCTCGTTGCCTTGGATTCTCGGTTATGAATTTGGAAATATGTGATGAAAGAATGAAAGATGTCGAAACAATAATTTGTTTGTATCAGTAGAAGAAGAAGAAGAAGTAAATAACATGAATAGTGAAATGATGGAGATTGCCTGTTGCTAGTCTCCTCTATTTTCCTAAAAAACAGAAAGGGAAAAGTGAGTGAAGTTAGGTCCTTATATTAAGATATGCATTTTGAATGAAAGGTCAGGCTTGTCCCCTTGTTAAATGCACTCCTGCATCCCTCTTTACCTCTGTCTGCTATCAGTCATCCCAATAGACGCAGAAGAGATGCAGGTCAGCGGACATTGCACCTCTGCCCTATTGTGACAACCTCCCAGGTAGCGAGGAATGGTAGGCGTACCATCACTGCAGATGAGCCGAGAAAATAAAGGGAGCAAGGAGATACCTCACTCACATGCATATGCTACGTTTCTGGCAGGACGTGACGATCCTGGGACACAGACACACTGGACTGCCTCTCCTCCGAGAGACTTGAAAACTAGTACATACAGTCCATCATATCATATCATTGCCACACCCTATAGACACGAGTGAGGAAGACTCGATAGTCCTGCAAGACAACTTCCCCTAAGAGAGACAACTCTGACCAAAAACAACTGCTGCCTTGCAGATAGGCTGGGGACAGCCAAAGGCTAAGGAGGGCATCCCTACAGAAGCGTCTGTTGAAATCGGATGCACTGGGCCACAGGCTTAACAAAGTAACATATATATCTCTGTAACCATCGTACGAAGAAGAGAATGAGAGGTCAGTTAAAGACTATCTCCGAATAAAAAAAAAATATATAAAGATTTAATGGCATGTTTGTATGTTATTATTATTGATAATGTATTATGTTCCAGTGGGAGCATAATGTTACCTCTAAAAAAACACCTCATAAAACATTGATAAGTTTTTGTAGTGATTGTTTCTGTAATCTATAAATCCTATTCAATCAGCCGTGTGTGTCTGATACCAGGTAGCCAAATGTTGAGTAAAATCATTTAGCTCTTTTGCCTTGGTGTACCATGTTGGACCCAGGGCTTCCATTTCGCCATCTCTCCACTTCAGCCTTGGTCGCTCAGGAGGGCGGCTAAAATTGTAGCGTCACCACGATGTCACTCTACGTGACCATCTGTTGTATGCAAACCACATGGCCTACTCTTCTGTATTTTCACAAATCACTGCGGTTTCTTTGATGTTAGAGAAGGAAGCTCGACGTCTGATCTCTGCATTCTGGATTTGGTCTCGAATGGAGATCTTTAATGTTCTTCCCACAATCACTCGTTGGACAACACAGAGTCGATCTGCATCAGCTTTCCGTAAGATCCACACCTAGCAGCGTAATACAATGGCTGGAATAACCACACTGTTGAATGTGTGAACTCTAGCGTTGTCATCTTGAATCTTTTGCAGTATGGGTTTAATACATGTCAACCTGAACCAGCCCACTGTTATCCTTAGTGAGATCTCCTGATTTATTCAATGGGAGTCTGTGATCTCTTGCCCAAGTAGATATACGAATTTTCGTTTTCGATGTGTCAATCTCCTTTTAGGCAGAAGGGGTTGAGCATGAACTGGGTTTTTTTTTTCTATTGATTTGTAGTCCAATTGAAACGCTTGCTCTGCTGAGCTCATTCAGGCTTTGTTCCTCTTCTTTGACACCGTGGCTGAGGATGACTATGTCATCAGCAAACCTCAGATGAGTAAGAATTTCCCTGTCTATGTTTATGCCTCTGTCCTTAAAGTCTAGGTTTTGTAACACTTTGTTTTTAACATTATGAGGTTGTCAGTCCCAAAATATCACTCCACGGTCACCTTGTTGTACTTGTTCCTTCCTCCGGAAAAAAAATAATTCTTTTGATGATCCAACTATTGAGTGAAATTCAAGATTCCAGAGATTATATGTAATTTCTTGTGATAGAATAATGTTTTAACATTTACTATTTCATTTATTATAATTCAAAATTACATCTTACCAATTGTGTTTAGTATTTTCATTGTTAACACTTTTCAATACATGATATTAAACTACATAATTTTCTTTCATTATTTTGTATTTGTATGTCTTTCTTCTAGTTTTCTGATATTTCTTACACGCAGCCTGTGATGAATCACTTGGTGCACTTTTGTTGTACATGTAGCAACTTACTTTATTGCCTGTGGCTGCTAGCCCATGCACAACCTTCTTAATTCACTTTTTACAACAGGCATAGAGCATTAGTGTTTCTTTTCTTCCCTTCCCTACATTAAAAGGCCTCCAAGATTCCCACAGGAGTAGTCAACTATAAATGTTTGTCAAATGTCAACAAATGTCAGCACATTTGTGTTTATATGAATAATTTGGTCATGGATTTAATACAAACTACACTCTCACATTCTATATCTGACTGTTGTAAACTTGAGGTGGAGTTTTGTTTAGGGTTTTCAAACATCTCGTTAATTATTTGTTATTTTGATCTTTCTCTTTTTCTTCTTTTTCCTCTTTCAGTAGTTGTTGTTCTTCTTCTTCATTTCCCATCTTGTTAAAGGTTTATGTGTCCGTCTTGTCTGATGTACATGAGTCGAGTACAATAAATATAAAGCACAAATTCCATCTTGACAACTTAGAAATGAGATACTTGAGAAAGATGGTCCAATTAACAAGACGGAACTAGGTCCACAATCAGATTATCCGTCACAATCGTCAAATCCAAACCGTTCAGAGTGGAACAATCTCGACAATGGTGGTTTTGTCATGTCTGCAGAAGGTGGAACAATCTCGACAATGGTGGTTTTGTCACGTCTGCAGAATGAAAGAAGTGGAACAACCTCAGATACATCTAAACTGAAGAGAAGAGAGAGACGAATGAGAAGGGAAGAGAGAGCGAAATGAGAAGGGAAGAGAGAGCGGAATGAGAAGGGAAGAGAGAGCGGAATGAGAAGGGAAGAGAGAGAGGAATGAGAAGGGAAGAGAGAGAGGAATGAGAAGGGAAGAGAGAGAGGAATGAGAAGGGAAGAGAGAGGAATGAGAAGGGAAGAGAGAGAGGAATGAGAAGGGAAGAGAGAGAGGAATGAGAAGGGAAGAGAGAGAGGAATGAGAGGGACGTCTACATAACCGGATGTAATGTATTCAAATAATGACGTTTGTGAGGACCCTAAACAAAAATAACAAATTTTTAAGTTCAAATCTGCGTCAATCATCAGAAGATCAGCAAACAATGCCAGATGTCTACCTTACTCGTGTCCAAGACTATGAAAGTGGTTAGTGACAGGAGAGCAGATGTCACATAGGTGATGATAGAAGAGGCCACTTAGTTCAAGACCAGTCTCCCTAATGTATTTCATGATGCAACGGTTGTAATTGATCGTGTAGATTTGGTTACGAGTCTTGCAGATGAACCCCTTTTTTATCTAAAAAAACTGGCAGCGAGTGTAACTTAACTGAGGTTCAGAGATAGTGGACTACCAGTAGCATTTGATGGAGTACTTCCAGGTAAGGTGTTTGGCTCTTCCCTCACCTGATGAGTCTTCTTGGTTTGAGCACCATCTTGTTTGGTTATTTTGTTACTACCGTAGAACATACCGACTGGTGTAAGCGAATGTAGGTATCCACACCCTGCAGTCCCACAATTTGTTTGAGCTTTAACTTTGGCCGTCATAAGACTCTCAGCTGGCTCCTACCATCTCCCACAACTGATGCTCTCACTCCATTCTGCCGGCTTCAACCAGTCATGTGAGATGTTTTCGCTTCTCACACTCACGGTTTCTCGGTACATGTAATCTTATTCAGCAACCTCTCAACTCATCAGCCGTGTCTTCATCGTGCTTGCAATGTTCCTTGGTCCTAAATCAGTCATCTACAAATAAGATATACACCTACACAACTTGCTCGGTCAGATGCAGATTTCACAGTCAGCATTACATGCAACAACAAGCCTGGTTGTGTTAATGACGTGCAGAAAAGTGTTTCCCTAAAGTAGAAGTTGACAGCAAGGAAGGATACACCTGCGGCATGTCCCATGATTTAATGTGCCAAAGGGCAATTATTGGTACATCGGGGACACGAACAAGGAACTTGTTAAAATGTCTGCCAACACTAATGAAATCTTTAATGATTCTGACTCACCTTTTGCAAACCACTTAATCAGTTCTTGTCATCTAGTGAAGTCAGATATTAGATTCATTGACATCTTTTCCATTTTGAAAATAGCATGACCTTACTAATGGGATGAACGGATTGAACGCATCAACATTGAACTAATTTTTCGATCAAGATGCTGAGCAGTGCATGAGCCGCAGCGGTCAGCGACCCATAGCTGACTGCTAGCTTCAGGGCCAACAAACCAGAACTGCAAAGAACTTTCTACACCTCCAGGCGGTGATCCTGGATAACAGGCTGCAGTAGAGCAGACTGACTAAGTAGAAGAGATTAAAGAGGCAATGCTTACACAGTACTAAAAAATTGCTTGCTAAAGTTGGATGTATTAGACCGAATGCTGCAAATAACGCAGTTAAGCTGTAAACTACGACACAACGCAATTACGTTCTCTGAATTACATTCTGCTTTATAAACCCATGTCAAGGTTGGGCAATGGGAGATTAATAACGAACAAAGCCAAACCAACTCATTTTTCTATGCCATCCATACCTATCTTTGTTCATTACTCTCACTTAATCTCTCTTTATAAATTTATAGGATAAGCAACAGGTAATTTGTGGCTCTGTACACTTCCGTACAGTTTTTCATGAAACGATATTAGTTTCTGGCCCGTGCCACTCTTTTCAGTAATGTCTGATGAGCAGGACTAGAATATGTGTTCCTCTGTCACGTGACATGTGCCAAGTGTACAAATATCCGGAGTTCAATTTCCCTAGTTCTCCGTGCCCTAGATCTACGTCGCCGAGGTGGGACAGTTTTTGATGCCTTTCCTTCAAAGGCCCCAAACATTGTTATATTCACAGATTCAATGTCAGCTCTTCAAGCATTATAAGTTGCTGGTCAGTGTATACCTAACCTTATCCAAATATCTCTAGACATTGACCACATTATCATTTTCAGTGCTGTCAAAATAGTTGTGCAGTGGATCCCTGGACATTCAATCACACCTGGCAAAGACAAGGCACACAGACTAGCAAAGGAGTGATCAAGACAAGATACATACATCCATCAACTTTACAAAAAGCCAAACAGCTCAAAAGATCAGCAAACAGAGAAACTTGGCAAGCCCCAGTCCAAATGACGGTGTAAATTATCTCACAAGGAAGGATCAGAGCACCATTTTCTGACTGAGAAGCCAATACATCCCACTAAACAAAGGCCTGAACAGAAGCCAATACATCCCACTAAACAAACACCTGAACAGAAGCCAATACATCACACTAAACAAAGACCTGAACAGAAGCCAATACATCCCACTAAACAAACACCTGAACAGAAGCCAATACATCCTACTAAACAAACACCTGAACAGAAGCCAATACATCCCACTAAACAAACACCTGAACAGAATCCAATACATCCCACTAAACAAACACCTGTACAGAAGCCAATACATCCCACTAAACAAAGACCTGAACAGAAGCCAATACATCCCACTAAACAAACACCTGAACAGAAGCCAATACCTCCCACTAAACAAACACCGGTACAGAAGCCAATACATCCCACTAAACAAACACCTGAACAGAAGCCAACACATCCCACTAAACAAACACCTGAACAGAAGCCAATACATCCCACTAAACAAACACCTGAACAGAAGCCAATACATCCCACTAAACAAACACCTGAACAGAAGCCAATACATCCCACTAAACAAACACCGGTACAGAAGCCAATTCATCCCACTAAACAAACACCTGAACAGAAGCCAACACATCCCACTAAACAAACACCTGAACAGAAGCCAATACATCCCACTAAACAAACACCTGAACAGAAGCGAATACATCCCACTAAACAAACACCTGAACAGAAGCCAACAACAACATACTTCCGACTACCAGCTCTGTACACACCCATATGAAACAATTGATCATCAGCTATTTAAGCGGTCAGCGCCCAATGCATTTAGGAAAATGCTTCTTCCTGCGTGGCCAGATACATGGAACACTGTGTATAACATAAGACAACAGCTGTATGCTACTAGACAACAGCTGTATGCTACTAGACAACAGCTGTATGGTACTAGACAACTGCTGTATGGTACTAGACAACAACTGTATGACACGTGCAGATACCATTACATGGATGCTGCTGGATCCGTAACAACAACAACAGCAAGACTGACCTACCGGATGTTACCTGCCATTGACAGGTGTGTTAAATTGAAATACCTTGGAGTAACGTTTTGAAGGAACCTCTCATAAAGATACCAGATCGACCATTCGCACCCTGCATAGCTGCAAGCAAGGTCTTGATGCACTGGTGACCGTGTCAGCGGCGACCTTAAATCTACCACATCTTTTCTTTCTAAACTGTCAGTAAAAAAACAACCGCAAGGGAGGGCACAGGCCCCCCTACCCTCTCACAGGCTGCGGCTTAGTACAATGGGGCTTTCAAACACTCCACTTCCAACCACCGGTTAATTATGCTGAATTTCCACTTTTACTTTTACCGTCAGTTAGTATTGTCAGAATTTATTGTCAGTTGGTATTGTCAGTTGGTATTGTCAGATAGTATTGTCAGTTGGTATTGTCAGTTGGTATTGTCAGATAGTATTGTCAGTTGGTATTGTCAGATAGTATTGTCAGTTGGTATAGTCAGATAGTATTGTCAGTTGGTATTGTCAGATGGTATTGTCAGTTGGTATTGTCAGTTGGTATTGTCAGATGGTATTGTCAGTTGGTATTGTCAGATGGTATTGTCAGTTGGTATTGTCAGTTGGTATTGTCAGTTCTATATTCCGGATTGGGCAATATCACACAGTGAAGATCACAGCGTGAACGTTAAGAATGTATTCACAATGAAAAGATGCTTTTGGTTCTGAGATACACTAGAGACATCCTTATCTAAAAGACGTGGTACATTTTCGAGCATCTGACTGATATCCATATTAAATTTGGCACAGACCAAATCCTATATGTAGGTGACCACAATCAGGTGGTATCCATTGAGCAGTAACACCTCAGACATAAGTAATTAAGATAAGAACGTTATAGACAGCACATGCAGAGAGAACAATTGGACAGGTGATCACAGTTGATTGGATAGTCAAGAGAAAACAATTCTACAGGTGACAACAGTTGATTCAATGGTCTGAAGAACAAATGATTTCAAACTAGCGATAGAAAAACATATTACCACGGTCATCAAAACCCTGGTCAGTGAATGCAGAGAGTGATGCAACGGCAGGTTAACAAGCTGATGCTTGATAACTTGCAGCATAGTGAGGCTATCATATATACAGAAGGATCGGAGCTATACAAAATATGTTTCGTAGTTGGGCTTCTCAGCAAGGGGGATAATCTCTGAGGAGAGGGTTTCAAACGGAACAAGAACATCTAGTACGAGGATAGAGATGGAAGCAGTGACGTCAGCTATGGGATGGCTATCTGGGACCTCTTTAACAGGGACAATCATCGTTTCAGACTCCCAATCCCCGCTACGGAATGTACAGAATGGCTAGCAAATGTATTACTGGATGACAGTTGTTGGGAAATCAATTATAGGAGTACTGGTGTGGATCTACTGTCATGATCATACTAGGGTTGTAGGACAACGAAGGAGCTGACATCCTGGGGTGTAGGACAACGAAGGAGCTGACATCCTGGGGTGTAGGACAACGAAGGAGCTGACATCCTGGGGTGTAGGACAACGAAGGAGCTGACATTCTGGGGTGTAGGACAACGAAGGAGCTGACATCCTGGGGTGTAGGACAACGAAGGAGCTGACATCCTGGGGTGTAGGACAACGAAGGAGCTGACATCCTGGGGTGTAGGACAACGAAGGAGCTGACATCCTGGGGTGTAGGACAACGAAGGAGCTGACATCCTGGGGTGTAGGACAACGAAGGAGCTGACATCCTGGGGTGTAGGACAACGAAGGAGCTGACATCCTGGGGTGTAGGACAATGAAGGAGCTGACATCCTGGGGTGTAGGACAACGAAGGAGCTGACATCCTGGGGTGTAGGACAACGAAGGAGCTGACATCCTGGGGTGTAGGACAACGAAGGAGCTGACATCCTGGGGTGTAGGACAACGAAGGAGCTGACATCCTGGGGTGTAGGACAACGAAGGAGCTGACATCTTGGGGTGTAGGACAACGAAGGAGCTGACATCCTGGGGTGTAGGACAACGAAGGAGCTGACATCCTGGGGTGTAGGACAACGAAGGAGCTGACATCCTGGGGTGTAGGACAACGAAGGAGCTGAAATCCTGGCTTCACATGCACAAATTACTGGTACACTAGATATGGATATGAGTGACATTTTTAAATCTACCGATGACCGCCTATTAGACGACGAAACCGAGATAGATGGATAGATGGACTGAAGATATCTCATATCGAAGGAGTTTCGAGTGACATAAGGCACATGAGAGGACTGAGCAGAAGTTCATACGCCTAGCAAGCTGCAGAGATCAACTGGATCCACACCTTTCACCATCTATTGAGAGGGCTGAACACGTCCATATCCGTCTTATTCATCTATCTCGGTAGCGTGTCATCCGATGAGCAAAGCGGTCCCGATATGTTAAGGCGGATCGGACTAGTTGCAACTGCTATGCACGACCTCCGACGTGTGTAGAATAATTGCAAGATCTTCTTTGGGACAAAAATGCGCATCTACCAGCCCTGTGGTGTCCCAGTACTGCTTTATGGTATGGCTTCTAAATCTGGACATTTCTGCAACATGACATGTCGAGACTGGAAGCGTTTCACATGTGCAGCTAGCGGCGTATACTGACATTCGATGGCATGACTACATCCCCAACGTGGAGGTCTCTGCTAAAACAGGCCTCCACCTAATCTCAGAAATACTTTACTGACAATCTGCTCTTCCGTTATGGACGAGGTCTGGAACCACGCCACAGCTGTCAGTCATAGATGTGACCGACGGACGCAGCGGGCTCCAGACGCCAAAGTGAAGATTATTATTATTATCTGGGAATAAGAAAAAAGCTACAGAGGAATGATACGGGGACATTAATGCCAGAGCGAATGTATAGGGCCACACATGTCAAAATAAATCTATAGCCCACATATGCCAGAGTGAAGGTACGTTGTCACAAGGGCCACAGAGAAGGTATTGGGTCATAAAGGCCAGAGAGAAGGTACGGGGTCATAAGGGTCAGAGAGAAGGTACGGGGTCATAAGGGTCAGAGAGAAGGTACGGGGTCATAAGGGTCAGAGAGAAGGTACGAGGTCATTAGAGCTAATGCGAAGGTGTGGGGTCATTAGGGCTAATGCGAAGGTATGGGGTCATAAGGGTCAGAGAGAAGGTATGGGGTCATTATTGCTAATGCGAAGGTGCGGGGTCATAAGGCCAGAGTGAAGGGACGAGGTCATAAGGGCCAAAATGAAGGTACGAGGTCATAAGGGCTAGAGTGAAGGTACGGGGCCACACATTTCTTTCAGACCTCACTCAGACAATAGTTACCCTAGAACTTTAGAGTTCACGTTTCTGTGACAATATGTCTGCTACAATGATACCGCAGCAATTCACACTGTGAAATGATTTCGTTCAAAGCAAAATGCTTGTTAAGTTAGTTTCTTTACTCAGCCAAGAACTCATTCTCAAGAGCTTCTATCTCAGCGACTGTCTGCTTCTGTGTTTCTTTGTTGCTGTTCTACATCTTCTCCCTGCTGTTCTAGCTCTGTTGTGTCTGTTCTGTGGTCTCCCAGTGGTATATCTGTTGTGTCTGTTCTGTGGTCTCCCAGTGGTATATCTGTTGTGTCTGTTCTGTGGTCTCCCAGTGGTATATCTGTTGTGTCTGTTTTGTGGTCTCCCAGTGGTATATCTGTTGTGTCTGTTCTGTGGTCTCCCAGTGGTATATCTGTTGTGTCTGTTCTGTGGTCTCCCAGTGGTATATCTGTTGTGTCTGCTCTGTGGTCTCCCAGTGGTATATCTGTTGTGTCTGTTCTGTGGTCTCCCAGTGGTATATCTGTTGTGTCTGTTCTGTGGTCTCCCAGAGGTATATCTGTTGTGTCTGTTCTGTGGTCTCCCAGTGGTATATCTGTTGTGTCTGTTCTGTGGTCTCCCAGTGGTATATATGTTGTGTCTGCTCTGGGGTCTCCCAGTGGTATATCTGTTGTGTCTGTTCTGTGGTCTCCCAGTGGTATATCTGTTGTGTCTGTTCTGTGGTCTCCCAGTGGTATATCTGTTGTGTCTGTTCTGTGGTCTCCCAGTGGTATATCTGTTGTGTCTGTTCTGTGGTCTCCCAGTGGTATATCTGTTGTGTCTGCTCTGTGGTCTCCCAGTGGTATATCTGTTGTGTCTGTTCTGTGGTCTCCCAGTGGTATATCTGTTGTGTCTGTTCTGTGGTCTCCCAGAGGTATATCTGTTGTGTCTGTTCTGTGGTCTCCCAGTGGTATATCTGTTGTGTCTGTTCTGTGGTCTCCCAGTGGTATATATGTTGTGTCTGCTCTGGGGTCTCCCAGTGGTATATCTGTTGTGTCTGTTCTGTGGTCTCCCAGTGGTATATCTGTTGTGTCTGTTCTGTGGTCTCCCAGTGGTATATCTGTTGTGTCTGTTCTGTGGTCTCCCAGTGGTATATCTGTTGTGTCTGCTCTGTGGTCTCCCAGTGGTATATCTGTTGTGTCTGTTCTGTGGTCTCCCAGTGGTATATCTGTTGTGTCTGTTCTGTGGTCTCCCAGTGGTATATCTGTTGTGTCTGTTCTGTGGTCTCCCAGTGGTATATCTGTTGTCTCCGTACGGCCTCCACGAAGTCTATCTGTCATCTTTCTACAACCATCTAACTCCCAACTAATATACTATCTACTGGTCGTTTGGGTCAATGTCTTCTGGCTTTTCCTACTTTAGGCAGGCACAATTTCCCTTACTACCTGTGGTGTTTGGAAGGATCGTTTCACTCTGGCCCTTGAAGGACTGTCACCCTTTCACAAGTAAATATATACTCTGAGGTCTACAACAGAAATGCCAAGGCGTAACTGCTTTTGGAAGACTAAAAGCAAATGTTTATAACCACTAAGGCCTCAGTGTTGCACAAAAGATCAATGTGTATCCTTCTGTTGTGAAAACCAACTTGTTATATGCATGCAGAACATGGACAATCAATAGCTGACATGTCAGGAAACGGAGTCACGTGTAACGTGAGCTATCTCAATAGACTGCTCAGGTCCAGTTGACAGTGTCTAACTCT
Source organism: Ariolimax columbianus (assembly GCA_036924085.1). Classification (NCBI taxonomy): domain Eukaryota; kingdom Metazoa; phylum Mollusca; class Gastropoda; order Stylommatophora; family Arionidae; genus Ariolimax; species Ariolimax columbianus. The sequence goes on from JAVGWX010000015.1 coordinate 4,951,412, forward strand.
ACTCTCTGAGCAGGACGACACTCTATGGCGAGCACACGCAGCTGTCAAGAGGCGAGATCAGTTGGCATGGGAACACAACCAGATTCTAGTGTGACCTACGAAGAGTTCAAAAGGTTTAATAGGGACAAATACATGGCCAAATGGGAAACAGAGCATACTGGCTTCACAAAAAACGATGTCTACTACCAGTTGAACAGAAGAGAGCAGTGCGTGGTCTTCAGACTCCGCACAGGCCACAACAGAATGAGGTACCATCTATTCCAATAAACTGAAGATAGGTGGCATTGACGAATGCACATGTTGTACAGGGAAAATGACCGCTGAACATCTGCTGCAAAATTGCCCAACATACGAGGACCAGAGAAAGCACATGTGGCCATCACCAGTGCCAACACTAGACAAGATCTATGGCAGTGTGGACAGCCTCAGGATGACAGTTGCTTTCTTCGAACCAATTCAAGTTGACGTCTGACAGCGTACGAAGAAGAAGAAGAAGAACCGTTTAATAGCTCATCTCGAGCAGTAGATTCTCCGAGAGACAAAACAGACAACTGAAGTTCCTAATGACGCTCATCGACGTCAGTGGGGAAAACACTAGCAAGTATAAACTGTGCCCTTACGCTGTGTGTCGTACATCACATGTCAATAGCCTTATTTCACATATCCCGATAATGAGCAATGCTAGAGGCCGTTTCAAAACACGTGCTGCTCTGTAAGCAACCGTTTGACCGAAATTGTTGAAATGTTGAATATAAATGGTTAATCTTCATAACATTAGGCGAGACAATGTGTGCGTGCAACCAGCAGCTGTTTAAAGTGCTGCACAGCTTCTCAATGTAGACATTTCAATCGATTTACTATTTCTGTGGTAACCATTTGAGTTGTACATGTGTTGTACCGTGAGGGAGCCGAGTAGCGCAGTGGTTAGCGAGCTGGCTTCGCATCTGAGTGGTCCTGGGTTCGTTCATTCCCCAGTTGAGACGGAAATGCTTTTTTCAGACTGCAATGGCTCCCGAGTCGATCCAGCCTTAAATGGACATCGGTTCAGTCCGGGAAGTAAAAGCGGCGAGGGAGAGGAGATGGCTTCTGTCCTCATATACCGAGCCTTTGAAATGCGAGATCGCTAACATGTCACACCCCTTACGGCAGTAATGCTATGGGAAATGTCATTCATAAAATAAATAGCACGAGACATTTCACATTGAACATGAAACGTTTGGGAGTCGACTTAATTATATTGAACCTGCACTTGTTTCAAAAGCGTGCACTAATCAACTTCCATTGAATGTATTTTACTATAAACAAATAATCTGAAATTCGTAATACTCCAAAACATCTCAACGAAGATGTACCAATAGTCATTGTAGAGAGATCGAGAATCGAAACGGTTAGCATTCCATTTACAAGCAAGAGAAGAAGTGAAGATAATAAATAATGCACGCTTTGGGTCTAAATCAGCGAGGATTCTTAGACCATGGAAGTTCAACATCAAAGACGACACAACAGCAAATAAGGAAACAAAGGTACATCATATTTATATAGAGATTATTCGACGGGATTGAAAAATTTTATTTTTTTATTTCAACGAAACAGTGAAGTGATATTAATGAATTTCCAGATTTGGCTGAGAGCAAACAATGTTATTGATGTAAACAAATCTACATTATGGATAACTGTATCGGAGTGAAGGCTTCACCTTTTTACCAAAGTAAATTATAAGAAGACACATCGTATGTAAGAAGTCATATCTGCTAGCCATCAGAAGCAAAGATTGTCGTGACAAATGGGAAATGGGAAGATAGAGTAATACAATTGTGTATGTGGCTGAAACATGGATCAACGCTCAAGTCAAGAGTGAATAAATATGACAGTCAGAAGATGTAGCGATACAACGATTGGTACAAAGGAACAAAGGGCAGCCCTTGGTAAACGCCTATGCAGTTAACAAACGTAATGTGTTGGTGAACTATGCTGAACTCGTTTTCGTGTCAAAGTCAACAAACTCGTGCAATCGAGAATATCGAGCAGAGATGACAGAAAATATTTTTAGAGAGTTGATTGAAAAAATTGTTCATCAGTTGTTAGACAGACCATCGTGGATGATAATGGACAATCCATCATATCACATTGTAGTGGCTCGAGAAGACAAAGTCATGACATCATAAAGTACATAAGATGAAATAAAAATGTTGCTTACATAAAAACACAATAGATTTTTACTAAATACACATATAATCAGATTTGTATTTTATTGTAAATTATACAGACACCACTAAAGAAACATTATCTGGGCAAGCAAATAGAGGACTAAGGTCAAAGATGTTTGGGACCGCCATGTTACCATTCACTACTTCACCCAGTAGAAGAGCATGGTCCTAGCTGTTTGAGACTGTCATATTACCATTCATATAGAAACCCAAAAGAGTAGCATGGTCACATCTGTTTGAGACCGTCACCTACCCATTCTCACCTCAACCCACTTGAGAAGTATGGTCACATCTGTTTGAGACCGTCACCTACCCATTCCCACCTAAACCCAATAGAGAAGCGTTTGTGTGCAGCACGCTTTTACTTAGTCTCCGTGGTGGCTATACTCTATGTGATCGGTGATACCAGCGCGCGCCAGGTGGCTCGTTCTTGTCCAAGTATCTTCCAGGAGGAGTCATCGATATTGACGATTTTCAGGTTAATTTTTCAGAAGTCTGTAGCGTTTGGTCTGCCCCCCCCCTCCCCCTACCGCTACCTGATCAGTGTATACCTTCTATGAGCTTAACGTATAACCGCTGCTTGGGAATGCGCTCATCTGACATGCGAGCAAGGTGTCCGGTGATCCTTAGCTGAGCTATAGTCAAAAGTACATCGAAGTTCAACATGTTAGTTTTGCCAAGGATTTCACAGTTAGGCACTTTGTCCTGCCATCTGATTCTGAACAGCTTACGTAGACAGCTCAAATGAAAACGATTGAGCTGTTTGAGCTGTTTGCTATACAATGTCCATGTCTCACAGGCATGCAGCAGAGTGGAGAACACCCCATCATGATACACCTTTGTCTTGGTGGCGACACTGATGAATTGTTGGCTCTAGACGTTTGCTTAGTCTCCAAAACACAGAGCTGGCCTTAGCAATCCTGTTATTGGCCTCACAGTCGATATTGGCCTTTCTATTATTATTATCAGTTTTATTTTAATATCGGCTAGATATTTCGAACGTTACTATTGTTTGTTTTATCTCCTGTTTATCTCCATATTTGTATAAGGACAGGCTATTTTAAGCACATACGAAGTTTTTATTTATGGCAATGACCGACGTCACAACGACCTTGACACGAAGAACGTCGAAGATGAATTATTATGGCAGTAGCCGTCTAGCAGGCTATCGCAGTAGCCGTCTAGCAGGCTATGGCTGTGTATACTTGCAGCTGTAGAGAAAAGTAGTATTACACAATTTGATAACCAATATATCAGTTATCATCATCAACACCATCATGTGTCGATCTAGTGGCGTTGAACATTTACTTCCTCCTATTAACAGTTTTCTCTTTGAATCAACGTTTGATGTTTTATGTAATGCAAATATTAGCATGTTTACTCGATAATTGGCATATTTGAAATATGCTTTTCACAATATTTATCTGCTACTTTTGACATGTATCGTAGATATTGCGACTAGTTTTTCCAAGCAATTAAATTAATTGTGTCTGTCGTTTTATTATTTCTTTGCCTGTAGTGATCTTCGCCTTCTAATAGTGTCAGCCATTATGTTTCCTCAATGTTATTTCTCAAATGGCCTTGACAATAATTTATTTTAATAACTGATCATATCATTATTCACTCTAGGTCACAACAATAACAACAACAACAACAATGCAGCAGTAGTTTAATCGTGTTATCACAATTTTGGTATCTATTACTACTGCATTACCAGATCCTGAAAGTGATGAAATAACAATGGCACTGTAACCTGCCAGTCATGCCGTTAGAGGCGACTATTGTTGAGTTCATAATTGTGCTAGTCCACCATCCTCTAGAAATGTTGAAACGCGACGCCGACAGACATCGATGATGAGTTATGTCTGTCTTCTAACTATTCTTGTTTCTAGAGACACTGTCTTCTAACTATTCTTGTTTCTAGAGACACTGTCTTCTAACTATTCTTGTTTCTAGAGACACTGTCTTCTAACTATTCTTGTTTCTAGAGACACTGTCTTCTAACTATTCTTGTTCTAGACACACTGGTATCAAACAAAAATATATCATAGGCCTTACGTGCGCAAGGAAAGCGCCATACATCTTAGAAAAACCAGGAAATTAGTGAATTTGCTCAAAGTCACAATCAAACGTTACTAAAGAAATCATGTAATCTCTATGTATCTTTCGTAAACTAACAATGACAGATATGGACCACTGACTGTCTGATAATATCAAAAACGTTATACGCTACAACTGTACAGTTATAACAGTATGCATGTAATAAAAATAAACATGAGCAGACAAGCAGTTTACAATTGTCTTAACATTCGTAGCTGTTATACTTGATCTAATCGTGTCCATCTTTGTCAAGAAAATATGAGAGGTAGATGTTATACTTGATCTAATCGTGTCCATCTTTGTCAAGAAAATATGAGAGGTAGATGTTATACTTGATCTAATCGTGTCCATCTTTGTCAAGAAAATATGAGAGGTAGATGTTGTACTTGATCTAATCTAACAATGCGCGAAATGGAAGAGGCTATGAGAACATTAAAGAAAAGGAAATCTCCCGGAAAAGACGGGATAACAAACGAAATGCTGATGGGGCTGGGCCAAACAGCGAAGAGGAAACTGCTATCGGTCCTGAACCAAAGCTGGAAAAGGGGAATTGTACCCCAGGCATGGAAAGACGCAATACTGGTACCAGTGCCAAAAACAGGAAAGGACAAAATAGATCCAAATGGATACAGGCCCATCAGCCTACTGAGCTGTGTCGGCAAGCTGATGGAACGTACGATAAACACCAGACTGATGTGGCATCTGGAAGAAAAACGAATACTAATTCCACAGCAAGCCGGCTTTAGACAGCACAGATCCACCGAGGACCAGGTCATCCTCATAGCCCAGGAAATAGAAGATGCCTACCAGGCACAGAAACACACAGTAGCTGTTTGGGTGGATCTGGAAAAGGCATTTGACAAAGTCTGGAAAGACGGACTTAGAGTCAAGCTAAGAAGAAGTGATGTTTGTGGGAAAATGTTCAAGTGGATCAACCACTACCTCAAACAAAGAAAGGCCAGAGTCCAAGTACAAGGGCAGATGAGCAAAAAGGTGACACTCGAGCAGGGAGTACCCCAAGAGGGAGTACTGTCACCCACACTCTTCCTGGTATATATAAACGATATTACAGAGAATATACCAAGGAGAGTCCATAGCTCAATGTTTGCAGACGATCTGGCTATGTGGACCTCTGAAAAGAATCTCACCATAGCAAGAAATCGGATGCAGACGGCCCTAACATCGCTGGAAGAGTGGGCGAACTCATGGCTGGTTAAAATAAACGAGGAGAAAACCACATGCACAATATTCTCGCTTTCATTAAAACCCCAAAATACCAAATTAAGTCTAAATGGCAAATTCCTGCAGCCAAACGACAACCCAACCTATCTGGGAGTCACATTTGATCGGCGCATGACATGGAAAAGTCAGATTGAGAGAAACCGAAAGAGAGCCAGAGAAAGAATGGCAATCATGAGGAAACTTGCTGGCACAAGCTAGGGAGCAGACGAAGGCATACTAAAGAAAATGTACACTGGAAGAGTGAGACCAGTTCTCGAGTATGGCTTTGCGGCATGGACAACAGCAGCAAAGGCGAACTTCGATAAAGTTAGCAAACTTCAAAGCCAAGCCATGAGAATTATAACAGGAGGCATGAAGTCAACGCCAATTGTAGAACTTGAAAAGTTTACAAAACTGCAACCCATGACCGATAGAAGAGACTGCAGAGCCCAGCTGCAGTCAGAGAAACTCCGAAGACTGACTGACCATCCAATGCACCAGAGACTAAACAATTTGGGAAATGGGAAACTAAAGCGGAGAAACTTTGCAGAAATAGCCAAAGCAAAGATGCACGAAGATCCCATAAACGCACTAACACCACCAAAACCCATCACTACTGTACGAAAACCTACCTGGAGGCAGGATATATTTCCAGAGGTGGTAGAAAATATACCAGGTATTGGAAACAAAAACTGCCAGACGGAAAAAGAAAGGAGAGATACTAGCCTAAGCTTCATATCGAAACCCAAGCATGGACTGGACCCATGCATACACTGACGGTTCTGTAACAAACACTACACAGAACGGAGGGGCAGGAGCATTCTTGAACCTACCAAATGGAAAACAAATAACACTGTCATTCGCTACTGGTAAGTACACAAGCAATTTCAGAGCGGAGGCAGAGGCACTGAGGGCGGCAGTGGAAGAAATGGTGAGACACAGTGAAAATGAAAGCCATATAGTCCTGCTTACAGATGCTCTCTCCGTAGTCACAGTGCTAAAAAGCCAGAAAAACACTGAGCTTAATGACTTAAGAGCAGCACTCTGCAAACTGTGCCAGCAGTCCGCACCAAAAAGGGTAGTGGTACAGTGGGTCCCATCACACTGCAACATCCAAGGCAACGAGGAGGCAGACAGACTGGCAAAAGAAGGTGCAAGACTACCACAAATAGATACTAGTATGACGTACGAAGAGTCAAAACGGCTTATCAAAGCCAGATACATGACCAAATGGGAAACCGAACATACTGGTTACACCAAAAACGATGCCTATTACCAGTTGAACCGCAGAGAGCAGGTCGTTGTCTTCAGACTTCGCACTGGCCACAACAGACTGAGGTACCACCTATTCAACAAATTGAAGATAGGTGGTACCGACGAATGCCCGTGCGGTAATGGTAAAATGACCACTGAACATCTGCTGCAGAACTGCCCGACATACGAGGATCAGAGAGAGCAGATGTGGCCATCACCAGTGGAACTGCAAGACAAGCTCTATGGCAGTGGCGACAGCCTCAGGATGACCGCCGCTTTTTTCGAAAAAATAATGGTTACTGTCTGACTGCGTACGAAGAAGAAGAAGAAGAAGTGTCCATTTTTGTCAATAAAATATGAGAGGTAGATGTTATACTTGATCTAATCGTGTCCATCTTTGTCAAGAAAATATGAGAGGTAGATGTTATACTTGATCTAATCGTGTCCATCTTTGTCAAGAAAATATGAGAGGTAGATGTTGTACTTGATCTAATCGTGTCCATCTTTGTCAAGAAAATATGAGAGGTAGATGTTGTACTTGATCTAATCGTGTCCATCTTTGTCAAGAAAATATAAGAGGTAGATGTTATACTTGATCTAATCGTGTCCATCTTTGTCAAGAAAATATGAGAGGTAGATGTTATTTAGGAATACATAAAAATACCGGAAGTATGGCAACGAGGCTTTACCTATGGGGTTACTATTTGCGGCCAGTATAAAAAGATACGTTGTTATCTTTAGCTCTTAGTGTTGGCTTTGCGGCACAGGGGGAACTATCTGGATAGCAGACATTGAAGCCTCAAATTGACGGGCATCTACTGTTCTGGTCATCTTGAGTTTTCCAGCAATGTAAGAGCTGAAATTATGGCTTCACAATCAATGATATTAGGGGAATCATTTTGGTTTGCCGGGACTCAATGGTATAAATAAATAGCCAACCTGTTAGGTGATCATCAATCGAGATACAGTGATCATCAGTATTGTAAAACCTTATTCACGAATACTTTTCGGTCTACCTGAAGTGCTGTCGTGTCGGCTTAACTTTACATAAAAAAACGTCAGGTAAACAAGATCCACCACACATCTTACAGGACTTTTGTGCAGACAATCAACACAATCTGAGCGGGTTGTATGGTAACACGGTTACTAGTATCACCACTTAGACTGGGAGCTTTGGCATCGTCTTAAACAGACATTCAACACAGTCTGAGGGGGTTGTATGGTAACATGGTTACTAGTATCACCACTTAGACTGGGAGCTTTGGCATCGTCTTAAACAGACATTCAACACAGTCTGAGGGGGTTGTATGGTAACATGATTACTAGTATCACCACTTAGACTGGGAGCTTTGGCATCGTCTTAAACAGACATTCAACACAGTCTGAATGGGTTGTATGGTAACATGGTTTCTAGTATCCCCACTTAGACTGGGAGCTTTGACATCGTCTTAAACATACATTCAACACAGTCTGAGCGGGTTGTATGGTAACACGGTTACTAGTATCACCACTTAGACTGGGAGCTTTGGCATCGTCTTAAACAGACATTCAACACAGTCTGAGGGAGTTGTATGGTAACATGGTTACTAGTATCACCACTTAGACTGGGAGCTTTGACATCGTCTTAAACAGACATTCAACACAGTCTGAGCGGGTTGTATGGTAACACGGTTACTAGTATCACCACTTAGACTGGGAGCTTTGGCATCGTCTTAAACAGACATTCAACACAGTCTGAGCGGGTTGTATGGTAACACGGTTACTAGTATCACCACTTAGACTGGGAGCTTTGGCATCGTCTTAAACAGACATTCAACACAGTCTGAGCGGGTTGTATGGTAACATGGTTACTAGTATCACCACTTAGACTATGAGCTTTGGCATCGTCTTAAACAGACATTCAACACAGTCTGAGCGGGTTGTATGGTAACACGGTTACTAGTATCACCACTTAGACTGGGAGCTTTGGCATCGTCTTAAACAGACATTCAACACAGTCTGAGCGGGTTGTATGGTAACATGCTTACTAGTATCACCACTTAGACTGGTAGCTTTGGAATCGTCTTAAACAGACATTCAACACAGTCTGAGGGGGTTGTATGGTAACATGGTTACTAGTATCACAACTTAGACTGGGAGCTTTGGCATCGTCTTAAACATACATTCAACACAGTCTGAGGGGGTTGTATGGTAACAAGGTTACTAGTATCACCACTTAGACTGGGAGCTTTGGCATTATCTTAAACAGACATTCAACACAGTCTTAGGGGGTTGTATGGTAACATGGTTACTAGTATCACCACTTAGACTGGGAGCTTTGGCATCGTCTTAAACAGACATTCAACACAGTCTGAGGGGGTTGTATGGTAACATGATTACTAGTATCACCACTTAGACTGGGAGCTTTATCATCGTCTTAAACATTCATTCAACACAGTCTGAGCGGGTTGTATGGTAACATGGTTACTAGTATCACCACTTAGACTGGGAGCTTTGGCATCGTCTTAAACAGACTTTCAACACAGTCTGAGCAGGTTGTATGGTAACATGGTTTCTAGTATCACCACTTAGACTGGGAGCTTTGGCATCGTCTTAAACATACATTCAACACAGTCTGAGCGGGTTGTATGGTAACACGGTTACTAGTATCACCACTTAGACTGGGAGCTTTGGCATTGTCTTAAACAGACATTCAACACAGTCTGAGGGGGTTGTATGGTAACATGGTTACTAGTATCACCACTTAGACTGGGAGCTTTGACATCGTCTTAAACAGACATTCAATACAGTCTGAGCGGGTTTTATGGTAACACGGTTACTAGTATCACCACTGAGACTGGGAGCTTTGGCATCGTCTTAAACAGACATTTAACACAGTCTGAGTGGGTTTGTATGGTAACACGGTTACTAGTATCACCACTAAGACTGGGAGCTTTGGCATCGTCTTAAACAGACATTCAACACAGTCTGAGGGGGTTGTATGGTAACATGGTTACTAGTATCACCACTTAGACTGGGAGCTTTGGCATCGTCTTAAACAGACATTCAACACAGTCTGAGCGGGTTGTATGGTAACATGGTTACTAGTATCACCACTTAGACTGGGAGCTTTGGCATCGTCTTAAACAGACATTCAACACAGTCTGAGCGGGTTGTATGGTAACATGGTTACTAGTATCACCACTTAGACTGGGAGCTTTGGCATCGTCTTAAACAGACATTCAACACAGTCTGAGCGGGTTGTATGGTAACACGGTCACTAGTATCACCACTTAGACTGGGAGCTTTGGCATCGTCTTAAACAGACATTCAACACAGTCTGAGGGGGTTGTATGGTAACATGGTTACTAGTATCACCACTTAGAGTGGGAGCTTTGGCATCGTCTTAAACAGACATTCAACACATTCTGAGCGGGTTGTATGGTAACATGGTTACTAGTATCACCACTTAGACTGGGAGCTTTGGCATCGTCTTAAACAGACATTCAACACAGTCTGAGGGGGTTGTATGGTAACATGGTTACTAGTATCACAACTTAGACTGGGAGCTTTGGCATCGTCTTAAACAGATATTCAACACAATCTGAGGGGGTTGTATGGTAACATGGTTACTAGTAATACCACTTAGACTGGGAGCTTTGGCATTATCTGAAACAGACATTCAACACAGTCTGAGGGGGTTGTATGGTAACATGGTTACTAGTATCACCACTTAGACTGGGAGCTTTGGCATCGTCTTAAAAAGACATTCAACACAGTCTGAGCGGGTTGTATGGTAACACGGTTAATAGTATAACCACTTAGACTGGGAGCTTTGGCATCGTCTTAAACAGATATTCAACACAGTCTGAGCGGGTTGTATGGTAACATGGTTTCTAGTATCATCACTTAGACTGGGAGCTTTGGCATCGTCTTAAACAGACATTCAACACAGTCTGAGCGGGTTGTGTGGTAACATGGTTACTAGTATCACCACTTAGACTGGGAGCTTTGGCATCGTCTTAAACAGACATTCAACACAGTCTGAGCGGGTTGTATGGTAACACGGTTACTAGTATCACCACTTAGACTGGGAGCTTTGGCATCGTCTTAAACAGACATTCAACACAGTCTGAGGGGGTTGTATGGTAACATGGTTACTAGTATCACCACTTAGATTGGGAGCTTTGGCATCGTCTTAAACAGACATTCAACACCTTCTGAGCGGGTTGTATGGTAACATGGTTACTAGTATCACCACTTAGACTGGGAGCTTTGGCATTGTCTTAAACAGACATTCAACACAGTCTGAGGGGGTTGTATGGTAACATGGTTACTAGTATCACAACTTAGACTGGGAGCTTTGGCATCGTCTTAAACAGACATTCAACACAGTCTGAGCGGGTTGTATGGTAAAACGGTTAATAGTATAACCACTTAGACTGGGAGCTTTGGCATCGTCTTAAACAGACATTCAACACAGTCTGAGCGGGTTGTATGGTAACATGGTTACTAGTATCACCACTTAGACTGGGAGCTTTGGCATCGTCTTAAACAGACATTCAACACAGTCTGAGCGGGTTGTATGGTATCATGGTTACTAGTATCACCACTTAGACTGGGAGCTTTGGCATCGTCTTAAACAGACATTCAACACAGTCTGAGCGGGTTGTATGGTAACATGATTACTAGTATCACCACTTAGACTGAGAGCTTTGGCATCGTCTTAAACCGAGATTCAACACTAACTGAGCGGGTTGTATGGTAACATGATTACTAGTATCACCACTTAGACTGGGAGCTTCGGCATCGTCTTAAACAGACATTCAACACAGTCTGAGAGGGTTGCATGGTAACATGGTTTCTAGTATCACCACTTAGACTGGGAGCTTTGGCATCGTCTTAAACAGACATTCAACACAAACTGAGCGGGTTGTATGGTAACATGATTACTAGTATCACCACTTAGACTGGGAGCTTCGGCATCGTCTTAAACAGACATTCAACACAGTCTGAGAGGGTTGTATGGTAACATGGTTTCTAGTATCACCACTTAGACTGGGAGCTTTGGCATCGTCTTAAACATACATTCAACACAGTCTGAGCGGTTTGTATGGTAACACGGTTACTAGTATCACCACTTGGACTGGGAGCTTTGGCATCATCTTAAACAGACATTCAACACAGTCTGAGGGGGTTGTATGGTAACATGGTTACTAGTATCACCACTTAGACTGAGAGCTTTGGCATCGTCTTAAACAGACATTCAACACAGTCTGAGCGGGTTATATGGTAACATGGTTACTAGTATCACCACTTAGACTGGGAGCTTTGGCATTATCTTAAACCGACATTCAACACAGTCTGAGGGGGTTGTATGGTAACATGGTTACTAGTATCACCACTTAGACTGGGAGCTTTGGCATCGTCTTAAACAGACATTCAACACAGTCTGAGCGGGTTGTATGGTAACACGGTTACTAGTATCACCACTTAGACTGGGAGCTTTGGCATCGTCTTAAACAGATATTCAACACAGTCTGAGGGGGTTGTAAGGTGACATGGTTACTAGTATCACCACTTAGACTGGAAGCTTTGGCATCGTCTTAAACAGACATTCAACACAGTCTGAGGGGGTTGTATGGTAACATGGTTACTAGTATCACCACTTAGACTGGGAGCTTTGGCATCGTCTTAAACATACATTCAACACAGTCTGAGCGGGTTGTATGGTAACACGGTTACTAGTATCACCACTTAGACTGGGAGATTTGGAATCGTCTTAAACAGACATTCAACACAGTCTGAGCCGGTTGTATGGTAACATGGTTTCTAGTATCACCACTTAGACTGGGAGCTTTGGCATCGTCTTAAACAGACATTCAACACAGTCTGAAGGGGTTGTATGGTAACATGGTTACTAGTATCACCACTTAGACTGGGAGCTTTGGCATCGTCTTAAACAGACATTCAACACAGTCTGACGTGGTTGTATGGTAACACGGTTACTAGTATCACAACTTAGACTGGGAGCTTTGGCATCGTCTTAAACAGACATTCAACACAGTCTGAGCGGGTTGTATGGTAACATGGTTACTAGTATCACCACAGACTGGGAGCTTTGGCATCGTCTTAAACAGACATTCAACACAGTCTGAGGGGGTTGTATGGTAACATGGTTTCTAGTATCACCACTTAGACTGGGAGCTTTGGAATCGTCTTAAACAGACATTCAACACAGTCTGAGCCGGTTGTATGGTAATTTTGTTACTAGTATCACCACTTAGACTGGGAGCTTTGGCATCGTCTTAAACAGACATTCAACACAGTCTGAGCGGGTTGTATGGTAACATGGTTACTAGTATCACCACTTAGACTGGGAGCTTTGGCATCGTCTTAAACAGACATTCAACACAGTCTGACGTGGTTATATGGTAACACGGTTACTAGTATCACAACTTAGACTGGGAGCTTTGGCATCGTTTTAAACAGACATTCAACACAGTCTGAGGGGGTTGTATGGTAACATGGTTACTAGTATCACCACTTAGACTGGGAGCTTTAGCATCGTCTTAAACAGACATTCAACACAGTCTGAGCGGGTTGTATGGTAACATGGTTACTAGTATCACCACTTAGACTGGGAGCTTTGGCATCGTCTTAAACAGACATTCAAACACAGTCTGAGGGGGTTGTATGGTAACATGGTTTCTAGTATCACCACTTAGACTGGGAGCTTTGGAATCGTCTTAAACAGACATTCAACACAGTCTGAGCCGGTTGTATGGTAATTTGGTTACTAGTATCACCACTTAGATTGGGAGCTTTGGCATCGTCTTAAACAGACATTCAACACAGTCTGAGCCGGTTGTATGGTAACATGGTTACTAGTATCATCACTTAGACTGGGAGCTTTGGAATCGTCTTAAATTCGTTTTCTATTTGATCTATTGGGTGTAGCAAGCAGGATCAGAACCGGTGACATCAGCAGATGGATGGAAGCAACACCAGTATTAGATTACATCAAAGGACAGCCTGGTTCGGCCACGTAACAAGACTACACCACACAAATCTGTCTCTTCAAACACACACTGCTTTTTAGATACAATAGTAGTATGACGTACGAAGAGTCAAAACGGCTTATCAAAGCCAGATACATGAACAAATGGGAAACCGAACATACTGGTTACACCAAAAACGATGCCTATTACCAGTTGAACTAAGGAGAGCAGGTCGTTGTTTTCAGACTTCGTACTGGGCACAATAGACTGAGGTACCACCTATTCAACAAATTGAAGATAGGTGGTACCGACGAATGCCCGTGCGGTACTGTTAAAATGACCGCTGAACATCTGCTGCAGAACTGCCCGACATACGAGGATCAGAGAGAGCAGATGTGGCCATCACCAGTGGAACTGCAAGACAAGCTCTATGGCAGTGTCGACAGCCTCAGGATGACCACCGCTTTTTTCGAAAAAATAATGGTTACTGTCTGACTGCGTACGAAGAAGAAGAAGAAGAAGATACAATAGAATCAAGGTAAAAAAGGTGTCTTATTGAAATATCTGAGGTCGTGAATATCACTATCCATATGGTACACAGTCAGGCTCGTTCTAGAGATCTCTTTTCAAAACCTGACACTGAATGACAAAAACACGATAAACGAAAAGAATAAGAAGCTGTCTGATCTTACAACCCAACCCGCTTACCCAACGTGTGGGAAGATTACTGAGTATTTCGTACTCCACCAATGTGAAGGTGAGGTAGGCTGAACATGTGAGATAAATGAGTCTTGTTTTCCGCGATCACTGCCCCATTTGGTCCCGACGTGTACACGTAATATAAAATACATGATACATGAAAAGAACACACCATACTTGGGTGTTCCCAATCTGTATAGCTTCTTTAGGAAATTGTCATTCAGGAAACATTCATTTCTAACTTTTCAGATCAGAAGCCATTTAGCAAGCGTCTGGTGTACTGAGAGTTAATATCTGCTACACCAAGCTAATCAATAAATGAACAAATCATCGAATCTGTCCCAGTCGACAGTGTGATCTCTGAACAGGTAGAGCGACATTATGTATTGGTGTGTGGTACACAAATAACATTCACAAATTTAAGAAATATTAGATGTGTAAAGATCGTGTATAATACCTGTTCACGGTTATGAATAAACAGGTGTCGTATTCAAAGACAGTTTTGTTGACTTGAAGGAATACCTGTAGACAAATAAAGTAATAATCACAATAATACACATGTGAGGCATGCTGGGAATATTGGTTTAGACTCATATTTGTCTTGACCTTCGGTATATTAATAGGAGATGAGGTCAGCAACATGTAGACGCCTTTACTTTTGCAGACTTGTGTTGTAGAACTGGTGACCAACTTTTTTCATTTTGTGCAGAAAACTGTAAAGGTTTCCAAGAAAGGCAAACACACCATAGCAGTACTCATTGACCTGCAGCAAGCTTTTTACAAAATATGATGAAAAGTACTTTTACAAATACAAGAAAATAACAACTTGCATGTGAGGAAAAATGATCATTTGGATCATTCCTTCCTTAACAAATTAATCAATACATATGCAAATATATGGTACGACATGAACAAATAAATCACTGATAGAGGGATTGTCTCATCGATCTGGACTAAACTACACTCTCTTCCTCACCTACATAAATGAACTTCGTCTCTCCCATTCCCCCATCATGTAGGTCTATAAGACGCTTTATACCATGCACTACTCCCCTGGAGAACAGAGACATAAAACGACTGCACTAAGTAATGTTAAAAATGAGCCTTGGCTGTAATAAATGTGGGCTACAGGGTTTGTAAACTATAAACACGCACACATAAAACCGTATGCCCTGTCTTCACGAGAAAGAATACACGAAAACACACCAACTCAAACTCGATGAACATCTACTGCCACAAGTTAAAGGTCGATAGTGTTCGGGAGTCTATTTTGACAGCCAGCTACTGCTCAATCCTTTTGCACATACAAGTTGTACAATGAAAGATAAGACCAGCAGATATATAACCTTTGTCAAACAACTTGGAAGCACCACATGTGGGGCACAGATAGGAAGCCTAAGACAGCTGGGTTATGTCCGATCAGTTTTGAACTGAATCCTGTCATTTCAAACCAAAATAAATAAAACAACCCGGAAGAAATTGGATCAAATTCAAAATCAAGTTATCAGATTATATGTGATGGCAGAAGAACCCCACCAACAGCTGCCTGCCAAATTGCTGCCGACATGGAATCCATGGTCCTAAATTGGAAACGTGCAATACTTTAGTCTACAGAACTATATAGAAGAAAGAGACATCACCACTCACGTAGACAGGTTGTCAAAAAACTGGAAACAAAATAACAGAATATAACAAAAGTTCTCATCACAGGTAGCAATAATATTAGCAGAAAACAATCAAATCCAACAAATACTTGAAATAATCAAAAAATGCCCAATCATTTTTCCAGGAAAGGAGCTAAAACAACCTATAGTACGAACATTCTTTTGAAAAGTGCAATGACAAGAGAAAGCGACCCAATAAAACACGAGACAGCAACAATGTATACACTACACAGCTACTCTATGATACATTCATATACAAACGCATCAGCTTTTAAGACCACTGTAAACGCCGAACTTCATTAAATTATCCGGATATAGGCTCAGTGGTCTAGCAATGTGAGCTTAATTTACAATTCCAACGTAGAAGGGTGGAATCAGTTTGCAATTAATTTATAGACCGGGCTTGTCTTTAGTTTTTTTTCAAAAAATTGATAAATGTTTCCAGTTAACCTAGCTGTAAATTGTTACCCAACGAAGTCAGTAGAAAATTATGGAGCCGCCGTCGGAGATACCAAGATTACCGTGTACAATCACAATGACAGACACATACAGAAGCGTACAGGTGAGTCTACCCTTCTAGCCACTTCCGGTTCATTGCCTTACATCCGCCCAAATTGTGATCTCAGGTCGTGGTCAACTGATCTATATATAGAGCGAAAGCAGGGTCACGATCTGGGGCATCCTCTACCCTAGATCGGTTCGTTTACTTTGTCACCCATATCTGTGACTGATCTTGGTGTTCACTGGAGTACATTCTCACGCATATGACGTTGTGAATTACCCCTGATGGCTGTGATAATTTGACCCATAATCGTACAATGGATTGACGGATGCCACAGCATTTCCTAAATACCATTGGGTTTTAAGCACAATTTTTCGGGGGCGCCACTTACTGTAGAGCGCCACGTAGTCTAAGATATTCTGCCACTTTGATTCGGCTCGTTGTCTGGATGTGTCCGTATTTGTCCGCGTAGATGTCATATGGTAGATGTCATTTAAGCGATTTCGTGAAAACCCAATGTAGCCTTGTCGCCATATGGTAAACTCAAGTCTGCAGTGCAATAATTACCAATGTGGCATTTATGCCCTCATATGTTTGTGGACGTAACTCACCATACCGCTATAATAACACAAATAAACCTCAATTTTTTGATGATATGTAATTGTGACAATATTTTACAAGCTAGCATTCACGTCATTAAGAAGATAAGTTATGTGTCCCCCAAATAATAACATAACATAAGATATGACACAGACAAAACTATAACTTGAAACATTGGGTACGTCATTAACGTAAAGTAACATAACTTAAATTCATTGTAGTGGTTTAGAAGGATCTACATAGTCTGTATACAACCAATTCATTTCACTCCCCCGATTCTAAAAATACTGTGAGCATCAAATCCACTTGTGAATGCGTTAACTGAGCTTACTTCCACTACATCCTGCGTCAATGCATTCCATGAAGTCACTATTCTCTGACTAAACAAATATTTCCTAATATCTAATCTGGACATGTCTTTAAACAATGTGTAAATGCACCCTCTTGTTCTTGTAGCCGGTCTTACTTTGACAAATTTGATAGTCTAATTTATCCATTATTATAGGCGACATAGAACTGAAAACCTTTCTTAGTTATGATGATGGTTCTGGTGAATGCCGTGTGTATAATGTACTGATCAGATAAATCACCATCTCTACATTCAAGGTTGGCTACAACATGTCTCCGATGTTTTATTTCATGTTTCTGTTGCAGACCCAGATCTGCTATGTTCTATCCAACTTTTGTTGATTTCTTCTAAATTAGAGCAATACACGTGAATACGTATTTATAAAAGTGCACACAACGTCCAGACACAAATACCTTTCCTACTAAACTAGATGCACGTATTTATCTAACTGCACATTTAGCTTCACTCCTGTCCTAAAATTGTGTTTTCTCCATAGTGTCTTACATCTTAAAATTACAATTGATGTACTTGTATATTTCTCTTTGACTTGATTTATCTGTTACTACTAAATTGTGAAGGACATACATTTCTTTTAATGTTTAATGTTTTAATGAAAAGTGGTGACCATTTCATGACCTTGATGTCTAACGGTAACACATTGTGTGACTCCACATTACAAGATGGACATAGTGACCACGGCAAGACAAGAACTTGAAAGAACTGGTATCTTGTGACAAGAGATAGCAATTAAAAACGTTTCTTACACGAACGAAGGCCATGTTGTTGCAGTGATTTATTCTCCTTTTTCGCTGTCCACATATTATTGCATTTGATGTGTACATGTTATATCATAACAGAGAAATAACACACATTCACATCACATCACATAATCCTCCACATCGATTCTTTATATTGAGAATGAGGATATCAGATACTAAATTAGCCCTTATGGCAAACACGTTGTCCATACTTTGGATAGTTCTGGAATGGAGTGTGTATTTCTAATCAGGTAACGTACTTTTCTGAAATTCACAATGGACCTTTAGGTGTCCAGAATGCACTGATGCCATATTTTACTAAACTGTCAAACTAAGCATCAAAACATACTCACCTATACAAATTGAATACTGATTGTTAAATGAAGTCAGTGGTAACAAACCATTCTCCATGTCCATCACAATATATTTAAACTATGTTTACCAATTGAAGAATAATGTAATAACCAACACATATAAATCACAGCAATAAACACCACCATCCATCCACATCAATAAACATCACCATCCAGCCACAGAAATAAACACCACCATTCAGCTATCACAATAAACGCCACCATCCATCCACATCAATAAACACCACCATCCATTCACAGAAATAAACACCACCATTCAGCTATCACAATAAACACCACCATCCATCCACATCAATAAACACCACCATCCATCCACAGCAATAAACACCACCATCCAGCCACAGAAATAAACACCACCATCCAACCACAGCAATAAACACCACCATCCATCCACAGCAATAAACACCACCATCCAGCCACAGAAATAAACACCACCATCCAACCACAGCAATAAACACCACCATCCAGCCACAACAATAAACACAACCATCCAGCCACAGAAATAAACACCACCATCCAACCACAGCAATAAACACCACCATCCAGCCACAACAATAAACACAACAATCCAGATAATACTCTAGAAGTTCTAGTAAAGAAAGCAAACCCCCTGGGCCAGACAGGATCCATAATGAAATGATAACTCACCTGGGAGCAATGGGAAAAGCAGCAATCCTCATGTTAATCAATATGACTTAGAGAAATGTACAACTGTCTAAAGACTAGAAGAAAGGCAACAAACCTCCAGATGAACCAAAAAGCTCCCGTCCCATCTCATTAACATCATGCCTTAAAAAATGAGCAGAAAGAATAGTAAATGTGTGTCTTTACTGGTTCCTTGAGAGTTCAGAAATCCTTTGCCATGAACAGGCAGGCTTCAGGAAAGGTAGTTGCACAGAATACCAGCTTTTTAGGTTAACACAGAAAATTCACGATGGTCTTAAAATAAGAAACAAACAGTAGCAATCTTCTTCGTCTAACAACAGGCCTGTGATCGAGTATGGAGAAAAGGTCTCTTGATGAAGATGACTGACGTTAGGATTAGCGGAGAGCTGTACAACTGGATAAATATCTCCTCATTGACCGAACAATTCAGACAAAGATGAACAATGCAGTCTCCTTTAAAGAAGTTTTAGAGGAAAGCGTAACCTTACATAAATGGCCAGGACAAGCACATGAAAGCTGAAAAAGCCATGTATACTGATTATCTGGCAATATGGCAGAGCCGTGAAGATGTAGAAAGTACAGCTCAAAGATTACATGGAAACCTGAGAAGACTGCATGAGTTTTGCGAAATGTGGGAAAAAGATATAATGTGAAAAGACTGTCTACATTATTTTTACCAAGAGCCACAAAGTAGCCAAGAAAAATATCAATCGGAGGTTCGGCAAACTGAATTTGTCCAGAGAGGAAGAGCCTACATATCTTGGAACCACCTTCTCAGTCTCAAGAAACATGTCGAAAATGTTAAACATAAAGCGTTGAGGCGGCTACAATTATTAAAGAGGTCCGCTGGTACAGCATGGTGATCAGACAAGAACACTCTGAGAGGTTCGCTGGTACAGCATGGGGATCGGACATGGACACTCTGAGAGGTTCGCTGGTACAGCATGGAGATCGGACATGGACACTCTGAGAGGCTTGCATATCGGATATGTAAAAGCTGCTTTAGAATACAGCAGTTCACTCCTGACAACATGCTCACAGACTAATGTAGAGTCACTGGACAGAGTCCAGAACAATTTCCTATACCTTATTAGTGGAGCAATGAGATCAACGCCGACTGTGGCATGGCAAATTCATGTGAATGTTGAACCCTTTGAGATGCGAAGAGATGGGGCTGCTATGGAAGTATATGACTGGAGTAAAAGAATGAGCCCCAATCACCCCATTATTATAACCCCATAAAATCGTCCCCCCCCCCCCATGGAAGGCTTGTCGAAAAATGGCAGCAAAATCAGAGAATAAAACAAAAGTCAGTCCCTCCACCACGTCAGTACGATTAAAGATAGATATCACGTAACCGACAAAAGACAAGAAACACAGAGAGTAGCACGAAATTTACCACTACAAGCATGTTTAAAAATTCCAGAAATGCAAACAAAACAAAACTAACAGATAATACAGCAAGCAGCTCTGATCAAGTAAGTCTTATGAGAGCATCAAAGAGAACGATTTACACCTACCCAGAAGAATGGATACATGTCTATACTGATCCACTTTTAATGCCACCAGTAAAGCGGAATATAGTGTCTGTGTCAGGATGAACTGTTATTACAGTGAATGAAGATATCATCGTGGCTTGTGCATAAATATGTCTTTCAGATACTCAATTGTGTGAAGTTAAGTTCAAAGAGATAGTAGGCCAGAGTCGTAGGTGGAGGCGTAGGAAAGAAAGGAGCCACCGAATCATTATGGCATCCGTGATCTCAATGGTGAGAAGCAGAGCTTCGCCAAATACAAGATCATGTGAGTTTATCTAGATCTGGAACAAGATCATGTGCGTTTCTCCAGATCTGGCAACAAGATCAATCGAGTTTTTCTAGATCGAGCAACACACGATCATTTTAGTTTCTCTAGATCGGGCAACACAAGATCAATTGCGTTTCTCTAGATCTACAACACAATATCATTTGAGTTTCTCTATATCGGGCAACACAAGATCATTTGAGTTTCTCCAGATCTGGCAACAAGATCAATTGAGTTTTTCTAGATTGGGCAACACGATCATTTGAGTTTCTCTAGATCGGGCAACACAAGATCAATTGCGTTTCACTAGATGTACAACACAAGATCATTTGGGTTTCTCTACACCGGGCAACACGAGATCATTTGAGTTTCTCCATATCGGGCAACACAAGATCATTTGAGTTTCTCTAAATCGGGAAACACAAGATCAATTGAGTTTCTCTAGATCGGGCAACACAAGATCATTTGAGTTTTTCTAGATCTACAACACAAGATCATTTGAGTTTCTCCAGATCTGGCAACACAATATCAATTGAGTTTCTCTAGATCTGGCAACACAAGATCATTTGAGTTTCTCCAGATCGGGCAACACAAGATCAATTGAGTTTCTCTAGATCGGGCAACACACGATCATTTGAGTGTCTCCATATCTGCAAAAGAAGATCATTTTTGGTCCTCGTGACCAGGATGAGTTTTTTTGCAGTAACGGTCTTAGAGAAGAGTGGTCATTAGCTCTATTTCAACTTTTTAACAAAATAACTGTGTTAACTTTTAATTTGTCAAACATTTATTGATTGGTTTGCAGTTCTAGATTCTACTGGCGAAGTCATGTGCACTTACAACCTCAGACCGTAGTATTTTAAGCTATATCAGACGGTATTGACCACTGCATGCGTGCATTTGGAGAAATGCTTGTGTCTGTTGCAGTATGACAGCCTTGTAATATAGTAGTGGTTAGCCAATGTGCGAATTGGATGTTCAGTACTAGAGAATGACAAATGATTAAACACGAAGAAGGTAGGCAAGAGAAGAATTACTGATGGAACCGTAGATCAAGCCATTTTGAGTAATGGGAAGGAGCAAAGAGAGATATCTAATTATGGAAGAGAAAAGGAGAGAATTCAAGTGAAAGACTAGAGAAATAGAAGTTCAGAAAGTGAGAGACATTAGAGATATAGACTTTCAGAAAGGGAGAGACATCTAGAGAAATAGAAGTTCAGAAAGCGAGAGTCATTTAGAGATGTAGAAGTTAAAAAAGTGAGAGACAGAGAAATGTTTGTAACAATGATAGGATTACATTAGTGATTATACTGACAGTATTTTCGTGTTTGTATATGTCTCTATCTACTAGGTCCGTCGGAAGCCGAGATCAGTTAAGGAGGAGAGGCAGATTTTCACAGAAATCTCGTCGGTTTTGATAATAATCCAGGTCACCTTAATTTTTTTTTCCGTAGACGTGTTTGGTGTGGACCGTCTTCCCTCTGATTGTCAGGACAACTTTCTAGTGGAGATTATCCAAGCTGTGTCAGATCTAACTGTCCGTGTGTCAGTCAAGTATGTCAGTGAGGGGAGACCAGAAACTTTTCCTGGATGTGACAAGCCTTACCCATGCTACAAGAACAGGGGGAGTGACATGATGAGGGTAGGGACCATTGACATATTCCCAGACAAAGACAAGAACCCGACCTGTGGGTGTAAGGAATGTCTGAACTCTCCTACACCAAAAACACAGTTTGCTCACATGTATATACATACAGCGGCCCATGTTGTCTGGGACCTCACAGATGGAGCAGCCACGACGTGTCATCTCTTCTTTGATAGAGGTGGTACACCTGATGTCTATGAGGGTGTCATCGCTCTCAGTGGGATGTCAGGGGTGAGGAGTGATATTCGTGATAACTGGTGTTGGATGATACATGTGACCCATGACCTTGATCTGGCACATAAGCTAGACAAGATTGTGGATCACCGACGTAACTTTGACAAAGTGGAGATGGCTCCAGAGACTCCCCCCCCCCCCCCTCCCTGCCAGATATAACAAACGGGAGACCGGATCTGAACCTGGTCATCTACAGGAGCTGGCTATTATAGTGTCACATCCTCACGGATGCAATAAACAGGTCAGCGTTGGCTATTGGGCCGGCGGAGGTGATAAAGGGGATGGCACTACCCGGCTCACATACACTACAGCCACTTGTCCTGGCTCTAGTGGGGTTCTTGTGTGTGTGGTGGGGGAAGGTGTGGGGTACATTTTCCATGACGATGTCCACAGTGGGAATTGTGAGGGACATAAGGAACTGAATTTTGGCTCTTGGAAAAGGTAACAAGTAATAGGTGTAAATAATTTTAACAAAATGTGCAGGATTGGTTTGAATATGGTTTTTGTTGGGTGTACATAAAGAGTGTGCACGACTGGTCACTACTATCATCATGTGTCGGACAGCTGGTAACTACTATCATCATGTGTCAGACAGCTGGTCACTATTACCATAATGGGTCGTACACCTGATCACTACTATCATCATGTGTCGAACACATGATCACTACTACCATCATGTGGCATACACCTGGTCACTACTATCATCAAGTGTCATATAATTGGTCACTACTTGCAATATGCGTCAGACAACTAGTGACTCGTGTTATCATCATAACGTGCTATGTCAGCTGGCATAGACGATTAATGATTATTTGATCTTTGAATCTCGAGTTATCAACCTCATCATTTTGGAATATGAAATGTTTTTGTTGACACATTTGGAAAGCTTGCCTTAAAACTCGGGTCTGATCTTGCAGTAAGTTTGTTTTATCCAATGATTTTGCTAACCTTATACACACCTGTTTATGATCGTCTTTTACAACATTCACGCAGTTGCAGTGTTTCAAACCTTTCCGACTCAGTAAAGGGTTCAGAGATCCACTTGTGGACTTGTCCCTAGTGTTGCTTAATAATTCTTCCACTGACCATCTCTCTTGTCCCTAGTGTTGCTGACCATCTCTCTTGTCCCTAGTGTTGCTGACCATCTATCTTGTCCCTAGTGTTGCTGACCATCTCTCGTGTCCCTAGTGTTGCTGACCATCTCTCTTGTCCCTAGTGTTGCTGACCATCTCTCTTGTCCCTAGTGCTGCTGACCATCTCTCTTGTCCCTAGTGTTGCTGACCATCTCTCTTGTCCCTAGTGTTGCTGACCATCTCTCTTGTCCCTAGTGTTGCTGACCATCTCTCTTGTCCCTATTGTTGCTGACCATCTCTCTTGTCCCTAGTGTTGCTGACCATCTCTCTTGTCCCAATGTTAAACTGTTCAGTTTTTTCTCTCGTTATTATGCTCTGTCATTATTTACATTAGCCTGGTTTGCTGTTACAGTGTGTTACTGTTGCAACTATGTATTTATTTTTATTAGGTCAGGACGGTTGTGCATGAGGATATGAACCTGACCACGTAAAACATTATCCTACAGCAGTCACTGCTGGAAGGACACACATCATGATGTGACACTAATTTCCATCAAGGTCAGCGGACATGGTGACCATATGCTCCTATTGGAGCATAACTTGAGGGAAGGACACACATCATGATGGGACACTAACTTCCATCAAGGTCAGTGGACATGGTGACCCCATGCTCCTATTGGAGCATAACTTGAGGGAAGAACAGTGGAGAAGGAAGAATTCACATCAGCTGATGGGAGAACAGTGGAGAAAAAAGAAATCACATCAGCTGAAGCAACACAAGTGGAAACAAAGCCACACCAGCTGAGAGAGGAAAAGTGGAAGAAAAAGTCACAGCAGCTGAGAGGGGAAAAGTGGAAGAAAAAGCAGCAGCAGCTGAGAGAGGGAAAGTGGAAGAAATAGTCACAGCAGCTGAGAGGGGAAAAGTGGAAGAAAAAGCCACAGCAGCTGAGAGAGGAAAAGTGGAAGAAATAGTCACAGCAGCTGAGAGAGGAAAAGTGGAAGAAATAGTCACAGCAGCTGAGAGGGGGAAAGTAGAAGAAAAAGCCACAGCAGCTGAGAGAGGAAAAGTGGAAGAAATAGTCACAGCAGCTGAGAGAAGAAAGGTGGAAGAAAAAGTCACAGCAGCTGAGAGAGGAAAAGTGGAAGAAATAGTCACAGCAGCTGAGAGGGGAACAGTGGAAGAAAAAGTCACAGCAGCTGAGAGAGGAAAAGTGGAAGAAAAAGTCACAGCAGCATAGAGAGGAAAAGTGGAAGAAAAAGTCACAGCAGCTGAGAGAGGAAAAGTGGAAGAAAAAGTCACAGCAGCTGAGAGAGGAAAAGTGGAAGAAAAAGTCACAGCAGCTGAGAGAGGAAAAGTGGAAGAAAAAGTCACAGCAGCTGAGAGAGGAAAAGTGGAAGAAAAAGTCACAGCAGCTGAGAGAGGAAAAGTGGAAGAAAAAGTCACAGCAGCTGAGAGAGGAAAGTGGAAGAAAAAGTCACAGCAGCTGAGAGAGGAAAAGTGGAAGAAATAGTCACAGCAGCTGAGAGAGGAAAAGTGGAAGAAAAAGTCACAGCAGCTGAGAGAGGAAAAGTGGAAGAAAAAGTCACAGCAACTGAGAGAGGAAAAGTGGAAGAAAAGGTCACAGCAGCTGAGAGAGGAAAAGTGGAAGAAAAAGTCGCAGCAGCTGAGAGAGGAAAAGTGGAAGAAAAAGTCACAGCAGCTGAGAGAGGAAAAGTGGAAGAAATAGTCACAGCAGCTGAGAGGGGAACAGTGGAAGAAAAAGTCACAGCAGCTGAGAGAGGAAAAGTGGAAGAAAAAGTCACAGCAGCTGAGAGAGGAAAAGTGGAAGAAAAAGTCACAGCAGCTGAGAGAGGAAAAGTGGAAGAAATAGTCACAGCAGCTGAGAGAGGAAAAGTGGAAGAAAAAGTCGCAGCAGCTGAGAGAGGAAAAGTGGAAGAAAAAGTCACAGCAGCTGAGAGAGGAAAAGTGGAAGAAATAGTCACAGCAGCTGAGAGGGGAACAGTGGAAGAAAAAGTCACAGCAGCTGAGAGAGGAAAAGTGGAAGAAAAAGTCACAGCAGCTGAGAGAGGAAAAGTGGAAGAAAAAGTCACAGCAGCTGAGAGAGGAAAAGTGGAAGAAAAAGTCACAGCAGCTGAGAGAGGAAAAGTGGAAGAAAAAGTCACAGCAGCTGAGAGAGGAAAAGTGGAAGAAATAGTCACAGCAGCTGAGAGGTGGAAAGTAGAAGAAAAAGCCACAGCAGCTGAGAGAGGAAAAGTGGAAGAAATAGTCACAGCAGCTGAGAGAGGGAAAGTGGTAAGAAATAGTCACAGCAGCTGAATGTAGAACAATAGAATTAGAAGTCACAGCATCTCACAGAAGAGCATTGGAAGAAGAAACCGCTGATGCTGAAAGAAGACAATTATAATAAGAAACCGTTGTAGCTAAAACAGATGGCATACAAATAAATCTTAAAGGGTAAAAGGCTCCCCAACTCATTGTACGCCTCCTCATTTACACAAAACAAAAACAAAAACTGCTGAATGTGATGTAATTTTTTTGGTTGAGAAATTATTCATATGTGATGAAGAAATAAAAGAGAGGTCTGGAAACAATACAATAATAACAAACATAAGGTCACCTCTTGAAAACACATGCATAAACAGTCCTGTAGCGATCGTTTCTGTATTATGAGGTTTCAAGTCCCTAAACACCCCTGCTTGGTCACGTGTTGTGCCTCGTACAGTTAGGTTCAGTGATCGTGTTTCTTCCCAGCCAATACATGAAGTTATTATGTTCAAATTTACATCTTACTAATTGGGGTTATTGTTTTCAGTGTTAATACTTTTCCATCCATTAAACTGCAGAATTTTCTTTCACTATTGTGCATTTTTATGTCTATTTTCAAGTCATGTTTTATGTTATTCCTTACATAAAGCATGTAATGAATCACTTTGTGTGCATCTGTCTTACATGCAACATCGAACTTTACAGTCAGTGGTT
Source organism: Ariolimax columbianus (assembly GCA_036924085.1). Lineage (NCBI taxonomy): Eukaryota > Metazoa > Mollusca > Gastropoda > Stylommatophora > Arionidae > Ariolimax > Ariolimax columbianus. The sequence goes on from JAVGWX010000015.1 coordinate 4,978,521, forward strand.
GCAAGCCCATGCACAACCTTCTTTATCCACCTTTTGCGACATACATAGAACATTAGTGTTCCTTGTCTTCCCTTCACTAAATTAAAAGGACCCCAATATGTGCACTGGGTTAATCAACTACATACCTTTGTCAAATGTCAACAAATTAATACGTGTGTATTTATCTGAATAGTTCAGTCATGTATTCGATACAAACTACACTCTCATATTCTATATCAGGTGTATGCTTGAGATGGGGTGTTCAAAAATCACATCAGTTTTTTCTATTTGTTATTTTTTTCTTCATTTTTTGTTGTTGTTTTTTGTGTGCTTCTTGTAATAAACAAAAAAAAAAGAGACAAAAGATGTAAGAAAACTGTTAGAGTGTGTATCAGTCTTGTCTTGTGTACATGAGTCGAGGACAGTGACCATAATGCACACATTTTATGTCGACAGAAATGACGTATTTGAGAAAATTGGTCCAAGTAATGAAAACGGTTATGTCCACAATAAGACCACGTCACTAGCAGCTACTCCACAGTCGAGTGGAACATTTCAGTCAACGGTGATTTTGTCACGTCTATATAATGAAAGGTTTTCTCATGTCTATATAATGAAAGGTTTTCTTATGTCTATATAATGAAAGGTTTTCTCATGTCTGCAGAATGAAAGGTTTTCTTATGTCTATATAATGAAAGGTTTTCTCATGTCTGCAGAATGAAAGGTTTTCTTATGTCTATATAATGAAAGGTTTTCTCATGTCTGCAGAATGAAAGGTTTTCTTATGTCTATATAATGAAAGGTTTTGTCATGTCTATATAATGAAAGGTTTTCTTATGTCTATATAATGAAAGGTTTTGTCATGTCTGTAGAATGAAAGGTTTTGTCATGTCTGTAGAATGAAAGGTTTTGTCATGTCTGTAGAATGAAAGGTTTTGTCATGTTTATATAATGAAAGGTTTTGTCATGTCTATATAATGAAAGGTTTTGTCATGTCTGCAGAATGAAAGATGTGCGCCAAGACCGACTAGGACGACACTCACAGAAGACAAGAGCTAGGGATTCAGAACATCTCAGCGACTCAAAGTTCGCAGCCAGGACAACATAAGACATTCTTGGACAGACAGTGGAATAGACTGTAGTCAGGCCAGGAGACAGACAGCAGTTAGACATAATCTCAAGGTGACGTCAACATCTAGGGTATAAGAGGATGGATTTAGTCAATTAGAGCTATAATGAAAGACTTAATTATTTCAATTGCCCATCCATGCTGTCATAGCTTGGGGCGGAGTTAAGAACATGATCTCTAACCCCAGTTATATCTTCCTAGGACGTGTGTCTCATATAGCCTCTGACAGCAAATGTCCAACACATTGCATTCCTATAGGATACCTTTTCATACCGACAGAAGAAGGGACCACGGACGAGACTGTGGCAGCACAATACTAGAGATATGCTTCGGGTAGATAAGACTCGTAAGTCTAGGACGGGAAATCGTCTAGGAGAAGGAGACATTCTTGATTTCCAATCAGCCTGCTGTCTTGCTGGTTTATATATGTCTGTCGGAGACTTTCTGGGTAGCTTGATATGCAGCGTATCTATAAAATGGAAAACTCCAATCACCTGCTGCAGATAGACTGGTGACTACCAAAGGCTAGAGAGAGCTAACGAAAACAGTGGATTATGTCGACAGCTGGTGAGCCTGCCCGAAACGCGCATATATCTCCGTGCATCTGTAATTTACGGCGGGACGTAACTCACGCTCCCACAAAACATCGCACATAATTACTATCAGATGAGTCCAGCCAGCCAAATGGAATGTTGATCCCAAAACCACGAAGGGGTGTCTACCCAGATCTATGTATGGCTACCATGCTCTGTCCAGGGAACCAATGAGATTGAAGCAGGGCGAAATATGTTTGGCCAAAACCAAAACAATGTGGAACTGCTATATTTCCTTCAGTGGAATGTAGAATGACTAATGTATAAGAAACAAGGCTCTATTCTGAGAGTATCGACCAAGTTTATATACAAGACAGAAACCTTAACAAACAGATTACTGACCTTTAGTAGCAGATAGAAAACGATGTTCTATGTGAACAAGAGGAAGATACAGGTTTTGACCTCGCTTCCATCTCTGTTTAATTTGATGGAGTTTCTATTTATATTTCAGATTGTGTTAGAATGATTCTCTCAGATATTTAAAGATGTCACGACATTCGGCAAGGACAGAACTGTGAGAATAACATGGAGAAGGGTGTAGAGAAAAATACATACTGATGAGGAGGAGAGTAGAATATTTAGAGTGAAATATATAGAGTAGAATATATAGAGTAGAATATGTATATAAGAGAATATGTAGAATAGAATATATAGAGTAGAATATATGGAGTAGAATATATGGGGTAGAGCGTATAGAGTAGAATACATCCTCATTGGCTCTTTCCGACTTGCCAGACGATAGTAATTGGGCTATTAGCACAAAGCCAGGGCAGAAATATAGAGACCATGTTTTTCCCACGCAGTATGGTCGCTCTCTCGGTCTGACTTCTTTACTCCAAGGGAAAGGTGATACCAATACATTTGGAACAAGGCAAGTTGCAGAAGCTGCCGGATCAGCAGGGCAATGCTCTATCTGTTCGCCTATCGAGGCTTCACTCCTAGACCAGCCACCAACCAAGGCTAAGAGCCTGGTCTGCCCAGTAACAAAACTCAGCTGAAGTTATCTTTCCTCGCTCTAGAATAATGCATTGAATACTCTTATGTGTGCTACTTCGCACATCGTCGGTTGTCAGGTTTGGTAGACGCTGTCCAACTTTCAGAGCTACCATAAAACAGGTTTCACAGCCATATCTGATAAAACCCTACACGATACGCCAGTATCTTATATGCAAGGCTTCAGGTGGTTTGAAATCAAGTGTTTTCCTTCTCCCAGATGAGCTGCCTTCCTAGACTTTCGAGCCCCATCTGTGCGAAACTACTTGTTTTAAGGCGCCAGTGACTCGCCTTCCGCCCCTTCTCCTGTTAGTCAAAATAGGTCTGCCGCGAGAAGGCCAGGAGTTGGACTAAGTTGTCAGAGGTTATATGCGACGCATGCCGTGGGATTATTTAGTTGGTGTTGAGATTTCATCCCCAATCCCACCCTCGAATAATACAACATTTAGAACCAAAATAGAATACATAGAGTAGACAATATGGAGTAGAATACATAGAGTAGACCACATGAAATATAATATCCAACGGATTTACCAACTCGATACTCTTTGGTTCCGCACCAGGACAGAGAGGGCGAATACGTCCAAGGAAAAGATGGATCGACACCATCACTGAGCTGTCAAGCCTTCGTCCCGGTGAGATACGACTGGCGGCGACAGACAGAGAAGGATGGCGTGGGATTTTGGGAGTGTCTTCATGTGTGTCCCAACGACCTGATGGGTTACGGAATGAACTGCACTGAACTGATATATAGAGTTGAATATAGAATAGAATATATGAAGTAGAATATATGGATTAGAAAATATAGAAGTATAGATCGTAAGAAGTGTGACATTTTATTGACTGGGTATTTGTTTTTCTAAAAGGAATGAGAGATATTAGAGTGAGTAGACTGTGAAATGCATAAGCAGAACTATTTTTACAAAGGGGGAAGGACACATTTGAGGTAAGGAAGTGAGTACAATTATAGTAGGAGGTAGATCAATGTCCTGTCACAGTGTGTTTGGTTGTATTTGGAGCATGTCCTGTCACAGTGTGTTTGGTTGTATTTGGATCATGACCTGTCACAGTGTGTTTGGTTGTATTTGGATCATGACCTGTCAGTGTGTTTGGTGGGCTTTGAATCATGACCTTATACAGTGGGTTTGGTGGTCTTTGGATCACGTCTTCACACAGTGGGTTTGGTGGTCTTTGGATCACGTCCTCACACAGTGGGTTTGGTGGTCTTTGGATCACGTCCTCACACAGTGGGTTTGGTGGTCTTTGGATCACGTCTTCACACAGTGTGTTTGGTGGTCTTTGGATCACGTCCTCACACAGTGGGTTTGGTGGTCTTTGGATCACGTCTTCACACAGTGGGTTTGGTGGTCTTTGGATCACGTCCTCACACAGTGGGTTTGGTGGTATGTCGGTAATGTCCTCACACAGTGGGTTTGGTGGTCTTTGGATCACGTCCTCACACAGTGGGTTTGGTGGTCTGTCGGTCATGTCCTTACACAGTGGGTTTGGTGGGCTTTGGATTATGTCCTCACACAGTGGGTTTGGTGGTCTTAGGAGCTTGTAATAACACAGTGGGTTTGGTGGTATTTGGAGCCTGTTTTCACGAATGTGGGGCTTCTGAATTACCTCCCAATTTGGTAACTTAATCCATGACTTGAGAAAGAATTCATGAATGAAACATTATCTTCCACATGATAGTGGGGTCTTAACATCCCATCTTTGTGGTCTCACGTCCTCTGAGATCGTCTGCTAATTTGGTTTAATCCGATGGCGTCTTTTATCAGTGGTGTGCGCAGAGAAAGTATGGCCGATGTCATTTTATGGGTTTCGTAAAAGCCAACTGCGCCATGTCGCTTAATGGCAAACTGGTGTCCTCATTGGGTAAGTTACAAGTGCTGTCTTTACTTCCCTCCATGACAGCGGGTATCACTCTTCATGCCACAAAATAAAACTCACAATAATGAAAGCAAGAGATGAGCGTGGGAATGGTTTGCATACTCATATTCACATCAACCACGTAACACATTATGTGACACCTAAAGAATGCCAATTAGGAAACTGTGACCCTGACAGAACAAGAACAGGGGACGTAGTTATGTCATTGATAGAGATGATGTAAGACTGAAAACACTTTTTGGTTATCTTCTTCTTCTTCTTCTTCTTCTTCTTCTTCGTACGCTGTCAGACGTCAACCTGTATTTTTTCGAAAAAAGCAGCGGTCACCCTGAGGCTGTCGACACTGCCATAGAGCTTGTCTAGTGTTTCCACTGGGGATGGCCACATCTGCTTTCTCTGATCCTCGTATGTCGGGTGTTGGTCTGTTGACACGGAGACAGCAGGAAGCCGTTATGACATTCATTCTTGGTGTCTGTCTGTTTAAAAAAGGAAGGTAAGACACTGTATAGGACATTAAAGCTTGGTATTTGCCTTTTAACATTTGGGTATGAACAGGATATGTAGGACAGTAAAGCTCACTGTTGGTATGTTAACGTGCGGATAGTAAAATACTATGTAGGGCATCACCGCTCATTTTTGGTCTGTTTACCTGGGGATAATAATATACTATGTAGGATACCTATTCATGATGTTGGTCTGTTTTCATGTGGATAGTGAGATAACATATACATAATTATATCTCAGCTGCCAAAATTAACATTTGGACATTAAGAAAATATGTAGGACATGACAACTTACTGTCGGTGTGTTAATAAGTGGATAGTATGATGCTATGTAACAAAGTAAAACTTGCTGTCATTCTGTTAACAAGTGGATAGTATGATGCTATGTAACAAAGTAAAACTTGCTGTCATTCTGTTAACAAGTGGATAGTATGATGCTATGTAGCAAAGTAAAACTTGCTGTCATTCTGTTAACAAGTGGATAGTATGATGCTATGTAGGAAAGTAAAACGTGCTGTCGTTCTGTTAACGATGACATTATATCAAAGTGCTGGTCTGTTAAAATGGGGACAGATGACGTCATATCTCGATGCTGGTCTGTTAACATGGGGATAGATGACATTATATTTTGGTGCTGGTCTGTTAACTTGGGGACAGGTGATATTATATCTCAGTGCTGGTCTGTTAACATGGAGACAGATGACATTATATTTTGGTGCTGGTCTGTTAACATGGGGACAGATGCCATTTTATCTCAGAGCTGGTCTGTTAACATGGGGACAGATGACGTTATATTTCGGTGCTGGTCTGTTACCATGGGGGCAGACATATGCCTTTATATCTTGGTGCTGGTCTGTTAACATGGGGACAGATGACATTATATCTTGGTGCTGGTCTGTTAACTTGGGTACAGGTGATATTATATCTCAGTGCTGGTCTGTTAACATTGGAACAGATGACATTATATCTTGGTGCTGGTCTGTTAACATGGGGACAGATGACATTATATCTTGGTGTTGGTCTGGTAACATGGGGACAGAGGACATTATATCTCGGTGCTGGTCTGTTAACATGGGGACAGAGGACATTATATCTAAGTGCTGGTCTGTTAACATGGGGACAGATGACATTATATCAAAGTGCTGGAAAAAAATTTGTCTGTAGAGGAGAAGAAAAAGGTGGAGGAGGAGATGGAGAGTTAGAGAAAAAGAAGAAGATGATGAGGAGGTGTGGTATGAGGTGAAGGAGAAGAATAAAGAAGAATAAGAAGAGAGAAGAAGAAGAAGTAGAAAAAGAAGAAGAAGAAGTCGTAGAAGTAGAAGAAGAAGAAGTCGCTCACATACTAAATGACCCAAACAAACCATCCAAACGTAACAAAGAAATCACTTTATTAGCTTTCATCAGAACACAACTAATCCTTACCAAATATTGAAAATCAAACATGGAAATAAATGGGATCAATCCATATTCTGCGTCAAAGTTTCAGAGCATGTTCCAAATGACCAACTTTGAACGGGTTGTATAAAAGGGTTTACCGTACGTCTACCTCCAAACATGGTGGTCTGTCTCAGACGTCTGTGAGCACGGTGCAGTTTGTTCTAAAGATTGACGAGCGCCGTGCTCTCATTCTGCCCCACTCAAAGATACCCCAGTCTTCAGAACATGTTCTCTGTCATACCATCATCATACAAGTCAGTAAATTGGTCACAATTGGCAATTAAAAGAACATAAATTAGATACGAATTTGAAAAACATTTATTGTGCAATAACATTGTCCCATATATCTTAACATAATTCCCACCAATATTAAAACATTTATTGTGCACTAACATTGTCCCATATATCTTAACATAATTCCCACCAATATTAATGCATTTATTGTGCACTAACATTGTCCCATATATCTTAACATAATTCCCACCAATATTAATGCATTTATTCCAGTGCTTAATTAGTGAAAGAAAAAAATGTCTCATTTTGTTTACATCGTTCACTGTGTTTCCTAAGACGAAGTACTAAGTGTTTTGCACCTTACATTCTGGTGAATCCACATTCAGTACGAACTTTAAATGGACTCACATCCCATAGGTTTCCTTCCCCGCAGGTTCAGGAATCTGAACACAGACATGGTCTCTGCTTGTGAGCCAGTGCAGCCACATCGCGATTTTGAGCACTTTGAGAAAGCTACATACATGCACTTCAAATTCATATCTTTTCTATCGTTGTCGCTACATGTTTCACACCTACCAATAAGATTACCTCCCCCAGTGAATCCCGGGGCCCCTTACTGGAAATGACAGGATATCAGGTCAGGTCAGGTCATTCCGTAACCGATGAGGTCGTTGGGGAACACATGACGACATCCTCACAACTTCACGCCCCCCCTTCTCTGTCGGCGGATGCTGCCTGTACCTGTTCTGGTCCAATCTTTATGTTGTCCTCCCACCTGATTTTGGGCCGACCTCTTCGTCGTCTGCCTTGCACCTTTCTGTTGAGGATCGTATTTGCAAGACCATTTGATTTCGATATGTGACCGTACCAAGCGAGTTTCCGTTTGAAATATCTGGTTTCGATTGTCAGTGACGAAGGATCAAAATGTGAGGTGTTGGCCAGAATAGCACAGACAATAGCGGCGCTTGCCCGGCTTAACAAAATCTGGCAAGATAAACGGTTAGAACTATGCACGAAAATCAGAGCGTACACTGGTCCTGTCAATGTTCCTCTATGCTTGTGAGACATGGACAGTTACAGCTGACCTTCAGCGAAGGATACAGGCCTTGTAGATGAGATGTTTCCGAAGACTTTTAAACGTTACGTACAAAGATCGAGTTACAAATGAGGAAATACGAGATAGAATTACAACAGCAATAGGGCCTTTTGAAGACCTCTTGGCAACTGGAAGGATATAACCGATGCCAAATATTGCCACTGAAAGTCCAGGACAAAATATGTAACTGTGGGCGATGCATTTATTTCTCCTGATTGGTGAAGAAAATAGAATAAATTATTTAATGCCTTGTATATTGTAAGATGCGACTAAGGGCTGTGCATGGATGTGGCTTAATAACAATGTAAAAATTATTTCTGCCGTACTGCAAATGAAAAGAATCATGTTTTCTAAAAGCTCGTTATGTTAAGTAAAATACAAGGCTGGACATGTGATTCAAGAAATGACGGGACGTGATTTTGATTTGATTCCATTAACTCCATGCAGGCATTAAAAGGGACGACTAAAGTGAGTTGTGCATTATATTAGCAGCCTCATCATGCTAGACAATAGTTACAGAATCGACTACTGCAAGAGCATGCAATGTTCTTTGTCGCAGGTTTCTTGATAGAAGTCGACTATGCTGGTACCACTGTGCTTCGGCTGGCGCGATAAAAGACAAGAAAGAGGAATGTCTATAGTTAGTGCCTCCTGCTTCAAGTCAAGCCATGCGATCCGTATATCCAACCAGTGCCTTTCGCGTTGATCGTCCACGACAACGAGCCCTGGGCATCGTGTAGGATAAGTGGTAGTAGATGCGAAATGTCTCAACACAGTGTTGCACAGGAGAATCCGGTGACGACTCAATTAGTGGTCCTGTTTTTCGTATGGTGTAAACAATGCACAACCTGCAACAAAGGAAATATTTTTTATAAGATTTTGTGTTTACTGTAGTACACCGACCATACAGTGGGTTAGAAGTAAGATTTAGTGTTTACTGTAGTAAACCGACCATACAGTGGGTTAGAAGTAAGATTTAGTGTTTACTGTAGTACACCGACCATACAGTGAGTTAGAAGTAAGATTTAGTGTTTACTGTAGTACACCGACCATACAGTGGGTTAGAGGTAAGATTTAGTGTTTATTGTAGTACACCGACCATACAGTGGGTTAGAAGTACGATTTAGTGTTTACTGTAGTAAACCGACCATACAGTGGGTTAGAAGTACGATTTAGTGTTTACTGTAGTACGCCGACGATACAGTGGGTTAGAAGTAAGATGTAGTGTTTACTGTAGTACACCGACCATATAGTGGGTTAGAAGTAAGATTTAGTGTTTACTGTAGTAAACCGACCATACAGTGGGTTAGAAGTAAGATTTAGTGTTTACTGTAGTACTACGATATTTGTAAGTTCCTCGTAATCGACGAGGACCACTTTGTCAGCATTCACTGTAAACTGTTCACATGAGTTCCAAGATGGCTAAATAAGCCAATCTGAGCCTTGAACAGTCTGTTGCACTTTGTACAGGGAAATAAGAAACCTCCTTCCACCGGGGTTGAAGAAGGGTTGGTGTGAGTTGACTTGCAGAGCGAGCGTCTCTGGATGGCCTCATCTATTCTTGATGACTCTTGTCTCTGGATGGCCTCATCTATTCTTGATGACTCTTGTCTCTGGATGGCCTCATCTATTCTTGATGACTCTTGTCTCTGGATGGCCTCATCTATTCTTGATGACTCTTGTCTCTGGATGGCCTCATCTATTCTTGATGACTCTTGTCTCTGGATGGCCTCATCTATTCTTGATGACTCTTGTCTCTGGATGGCCTCATCTATTCTTGATGACTCTTGTCTCTGGATGGCCTCATCTATTCTTGATGACTCTTGTCTCTGGATGTCCTCATCTATTCTTGATGACTCTTGTCTCTGGATGGCCTCATCTATTCTTGATGACTCTTGTCTCTGGATGGCCTCATCTATTCTTGATGACTCTTGTCTCTGGATGGCCTCATCTATTCTTGATGACTCTTGTCTCTGGATGGCCTCATCTATTCTTGATGACTCTTGTCTCTGGATGGCCTCATCTATTCTTGATGACTCTTGTCTCTGGATGGCCTCATCTATTCTTGATGACTCTTGTCTCTGGATGGCCTCATCTATTCTTGATGACTCTTGTCTCTGGGTGGCCTCATCTATTCTTGATGACTCTTGTCTCTGGATGGCCTCATCTATTCTTGATGACTCTTGTCTCTGGATGGTCTCATCTATTCTTGATGACTCTTGTCTCTGGGTGGCCTCATCTATTCTTGATGACTCTTGTCTCTGGATGGCCTCATCTATACTTGATGACTCTTGTCTCTGGATGGCTTCATCTATTCTTGATGACTCTTGTCTCTGGATGGCCTCATCTATTCTTGATGACTCTTGTCTCTGGATGGCCTCATCTATTCTTGATGACACTTGTCTCTGGATGGCCTCATCTATTCTTGATGACTCTTGTCTCTGGATGGCCTCATCTATTCTTGATGACTCTTGTCTCTGGATGGCCTCATCTATTCTTTATGACTCTTGTCTCTGGATGGCCTCATCTATTCTTTATGACTCTTGTCTCTGGATGGCCTCATCTATTCTTGATGACTCTTGTCTCTGGATGGCCTCATCTATTCTTGATGACTCTTGTCTCTGGATGGCCTTATCTATTCTTGATGACTCTTGTCTCTGGATGGCCTCATCTATTCTTGATGACTCTTGTCTCTGGATGGCCTCATCTATTCTTGATGACTCTTGTCTCTGGATGGCCTCATCTATTCTTGATGACTCTTGTCTCTGGATGGCCTCATCTATTCTTGATGACTCTTGTCTCTGGGTGGCCTCATCTATTCTTGATGACTCTTGTCTCTGGATGGCCTCATCTATTCTTGATGACTCTTGTCTCTGGATGGCCTCATCTATTCTTGATGACTCTTGTCTCTGGATGGCCTCATCTATTCTTGATGACTCTTGTCTCTGGATGGCCTCATCTATTCTTGATGACTCTTGTCTCTGGATGGCCTCATCTATTCTTGATGACTCTTGTCTCTGGATGGCCTCATCTATTCTTGATGACTCTTGTCTCTGGATGGCCTCATCTATTCTTGATGACACTTGTCTCTGGATGGCCTCATCTATTCTTGATGACTCTTGTTTCTGGATGGCCTCATCTATTCTTGATGACTCTTGTCTCTGGATGGCCTCATCTATTCTTGATGACTCTTGTCTCTGGATGGCCACATCTATTCTTGATGAATCTTGTCTCTGGATGACCTCATCTACTCTTGATGACTTGTCTCCTAACACCCTCAGCAATAGTGCTGCTCCAGTCTGTGTGATTGGTGGCGATTCTTTCCTATCGATTATATGATCCCAAGAGGTAGGATTTTGTGTTTACTGTAGAACATCGATTATATGGTGATAGAGGTAAGATTTTGTATGTACTGTAGTACACCGATTATATGGTGACATAGAGGTAAGATTTTGTGTTTACTGTAGTATACCGAATATATGATGAGATAGAGGTAACATTTTGTGTTTACTGTAGTACACCGAATATATGGTTGATTTAGAGGTAAGATTTCACTTATACAGAGAATCATAGTTGTTTTTACTTGTGAATGCACAAGCCGACAAAGTGACATGTTGCTACTCAGATATTAAGCTCGCAATATCACTAGACTTATAAAATAATAATGCGAATCAAAACTTAACATGCAATCCCCTAGTTGTGGATCCGATATGAAGTGTCGTCTGGCTCATTTGGAAGTAGGTCTGTTTCTTACAATTTGTTGTTGTTTTACTTTTATTTAACCCGACCCTGACTAACATGTCCGATCAGTATGTTTTGCCTGACCAGACTTTGTTAAGGTTCCAGAAGCATCGATGCTCATACCCTTTTGCCCAATGCCATATATTGGTGTCTGGGCGTGTTAGTTGTTGTCTAGTGCATACATAGTGTTCCATTTACCTGGCCTCATAGGAAGAAGCATTCTCCTAGCATCGTTGAGCGCCGATCAATCAAAGAGATAATGACCAACTGTGGCATATGGGTGTGTACACAGCTGGCACTGTGGTGTGTGTTGTGGTTGGATTATGTTCAGGTGCTTGTTACGTGGAATGTGTTTGGTTCTCAGCCAGAAAATGGTACAATGATTCTGTCTATGTGAGTTGATTGTTGCTGTAATTTAGATTGGGGCTTCCCGTTTGTGATCTCCATTCCCGTGTTTCCCATGGTCCATCAGTTCAGACAAGTCTCTTTGTTTGCTGGTATGAGCTGCTTGGCTGTTGTAGGGCTGTCGCAGCCTGTGGCAGTTCTTGTCTTTATCCCTTCTTTGCTAGTCTGTCCACCTTGTCGTTGTCATGTGTGGTAGTGTTCATAGATCCACTGTATGATAAATGGAAATGTGGTCTGCGTTTAGAGATACTTGGATAAGATTAGATCTACGTCTAGAGATAACTGGATAAGATTAGGTCAACATTTAGAGATACGTGAATAAGATTAGGTCTACATCTAGCGATACTTTGATAAGATCATGTCTACGTCTAGAGATACTTTGATAAGTTTAGGTCTACGTGTTGAGCTACTTGGATAATATCAGGTATACGTCTAGAGATACTTGGATAAGATTATATCTACGTCTTGAGATACTTGGATAAGTTTAGGTCTACGTGTTGAGATACTTGAATAATATTAGGTCAACATCTACAGATACTTGGATAAGATCAGGTCTACGTCCAGAAATACTTGAATAATAGTAGGTCTACGTCTAGAAACACTTGGATAAGATTAGGTCAACATTAAGAGATAGTTGGATAAGATTAGGTCTACGTCTAGAAATACTTGGATAAGATTAGGTCTACGTCTAGAGATACTTGGAAAAGAGCAGCTCTACGTCTAGAGATACTTAGATAGGATTAGATCTACGTCTACAGATACTTGGATAAGATTAGGTTAACAACTATAGGTACTTGGATAAGATATAAAATGGCTTTGTGACCACCAAAGAAAAGCCGTCAAATGCGGGTAAACTGGATGCGGTTAAAGCTAGCTAACTTAACACACCTGCTCACTGACACGTTAAGTCTACTTTCTGACTTTTTGAGTAGCTAGACCGTGGCTAGGGGTCATTAGTCGGTCAGAACTCGCCGTCACATTTTTCACTGCTACAGATTTTCGTTTATAATAGATGCTCGAATCAGCTACATCTGTACAGTCATTCTTAACCAGGCCATATACTGGGAGTGGTCGCAATTGTTGGTATCTCAAGTAAGTTTCTTTGTTTTTGGGCACTATTGTGAGTTTGAATGTTCTAGATTGATTTATGTGGACTATTGTGAACGTTTGAAGGTTCTAACTTGATTTCTGTGGACTACTGTGAACATTTGAATGTCCTATATAGCTTGATTTCTATGAGCTGCGGCGAAGGTTTGAATGTTCTAGCTTGGTTTATGTGTACAACAAAGAGCATTTTGAGGTTCTAGCTTGATTTCTGTGTGCAACTGTGAGAGTTTGAATGTTAAAATTTGACTTCTGTGGATTACTGTGAAAGTTTTAAGGCTCTAGCTTAATTTATGTGGACAGCTGTGAGCGGTTGAAAGTTTTTATCTTAGTTTCTGTGGACGTGACAATGTTTGAAGGTTCTAGCTTAATTTGTTTGCGTGCTATTGCTGTTTTAGTAGACCAGTAGTACTAATAAGATAAAATTTACGACAATTTGTCTCACTTGTGTTCTAAAAGTTATAATTCTGCCAACACAAACAACAATAAACAAATTAAATCATATAATTAATCTACCACACACATATCTCTACCAAAACAATCAAGTCTGGGCCACACAGTTATTACACTGAGATCTCTGCCAAAACATCAAGTTTCGGCCTTAACGTTGCTACATACATAACTGTCTCTCAAAATAATCATCTCTCGGCCTACTGTTACTACACTGTTATAAAAGACCAGTTTTATGTAAAAGTGAATTTGTTAACGCGAATTTTGATATATTTATAGTCAATTAGTTTTGTGTGAAAGTGGATTTATCTTTTTAGGTTCTTGGACGTCATCATGCAAACGAGCCCTATTAGCTTCCTGCAGAAGTAGCTATATAATAATACTGTCACATTCTCCAAAGGCATGAATGTGCTTTTCAAACTCATCATTTAATAATGAAATAGATTCTTTCCATTTGTTTGACAGGAAAACGACATATTTATTGAATCGCCACTGAAATATGACATCGAATTCACATTGCACATTGGGAAAGGAGACCTAAAAGGTCAGGTAAAACATACCCATCAGACAATGTTAGTTAAGGTCAGGTAAAACATACCCATCAGACAATGTTAGTTAAGGTCAGGTAAAACATACCCATCAGACAATGTTAGTTAAGGTCAGGTAAAACACACCCATCAGACAATGTTTGTTAAGATCAGGTAAAAACATACCCATCAGACAATGTTAGCCGGGGTCAGGTAAATCATATTGATCAGACAATGTTAATTAGAGTCAGGTAAACACACTTACGAAGGACCTCTCCCCCCCCCCCCTCCCACTTCCATGCAGTTCTCCCCGAAAACAGGCTGTCTCCAACTGGCTAACGATGTAGTAAGCAACGTGATCGCCGTAGCAGTGAGCGTAATATTCTGGAGGATCACTATTCACCTTCATCAGTACACTCGGTAAGTAAAGAAAGACATTGCAACACGCCACCTAACGACCGTCAGGCTCACCAAATAGTAACGTAATTCATCACGGGCATCCAACAATACATTACACATCATTCACCAATCAGTGCGGGGCGGTCCAGTTGACTTATTTTTAGCATGAAATACCCGTTTACAAGCTTGTAACTGAATTACAGCTTTGAGACAGGAGTACTTTTTGAACAAATCACGGAAATATGCGACTGGATGTTGTTGCTTGTTTACAAATGCCCTGTCCGTGGTTACAGCACTAAAAAGCCAGAAAAATACAGATCATAATGACGTAAGAGTAGTACTTTGTCAACTATGCCAGCAGTCTACACCCAAAAGAGTAGTGGTACAGTGGGTTCCATCCCACTGTAACATCCAAGGCAACGAGGAGGCAGACAAACTGGCAAAAGAAGGTGCAAGACTACCACAACCAGATTCTAGTGTGACTTACGAAGAGTCCGAAAGGCTTAGTAGGACCAGATACATGGACAAGTGGTAAACAGAGCATGCTGGCTACACAAAAAATGATGCCTACTACCAGTTGAACAGAAGAGAGCAGGTAGTGGTCTTCAGACTCCGCACAGGCCACAACAGACTGAGGTACCATCTATTCAATAAACTAAAGATAGGTGCTACTGATGAATGCGCTTGTGGTACAGGGAAAATAACTCCTGAACATTTGCTGCAAAACTGCCCGACATACGAGGACCAGAGAAAGCACATGTGCCCATCACCAGTGCCAACACTAGACAAGCTCTATGGCAGTGTCGACAGCCTCAGGATGGCCGCTACTTTCTTAGAACAAATTCAAGTTGACGTCTGACAGCGTACGATGAAGAAGAAGGAGGATGTTGTTGTTCCATGGCCACAGTGAGTAAGTTTACTCTTTTGTGCGCCCTGAAAAGAGTGTTAAGTGGCAGGTTGTGGTAGCTTTCTTCCCATCCCTGTCATGCCGATGAAGGTGGCCTTCCTGGCGGTTTTTCATCTGCGTTGCGCTCACTATTACGGAGATCACACCTCGTCAGCCAGACTGCCTAAAAACGGACTGTCTCCATGAAACGCAACATGGAAGAGAGATTGTGGTCTTGATCAGTGTATTGTGCCTGACCCTGACACGACGTCCTGGTCAGTATGCTGTGCCCGGCTAGACTAGTGTCTCAGTTCCCCGTATGCAGCGCATGAGCTGCAGCGGTCAGCGACCCATAGCTGACTGCTAGTGCCAGGGCCAGCGAACCAGAGCTGTCAAGACCCGTCTACACCTCCACGCGATGATCCTGGATAACAGGCTGGAACAGAGCAGACTGGCTAAGGAGAAGGGATCGAAGGGGGAAGGCTAACCCGGTACTCAAAAAATGGTTGCTTAAGGCGGATGTGTTGGACTGAAAGGTGCAAATATCGCAGTCAATCTGTAAACTACGACACAACGCATTCCTTTCTCTGGACTACATTCTGCTGCATAATCCCTTTGAGGGTTTAGTAGCGGGAGATTGAGAACGAACGAAGCGAAACCAAGCCAAGTTCCCCGTATGGCAGGATAACTTCTAAATGTCTATCCTTGTAGCATCACATATTGTTTTATTAAGCCTAAATAAGCAAAATCCACAGAACAACTTTGAATTTTGGTTAAAAAATAGCTCATCCTCGCTATGGGCCATGAACATGGCTTTAACACTTTTAGAGTGGCTCACCAGTCCTGAAATTTATGTTAACGATTTTTTAACAACGCAATAATTCACCGCTATTTCTACATAACAATGTGTACCAAACCAAAATATATTGTATTACTTAAACAGTATTAGCCTTTTTCTTAATAAGAAAAAATGTATTGCTATTAGAGGCATGGCGTTCGTGTCCTAAACATGTTTGGTAGTTTTAGCACTGAAGTAGCATTTATCGATGGCTTTAGTAGGTTTAACTTGTGGCAGTGGAGCTCCATTGAGATGCACCATCAAAAGCTGCACATGACCTAGATAGTATTTCACTATCCACATGTCCTAGATAGTATTTCACTATCCACATGTCCTAGATAGTATTTCACTATCCAGATGACCTATATAGTATTTCACTATCCAGATGACCTATATAGTATTTCACTATCCACATGACCTAGATAGTATTTCACTATCCACATGACCTAGATAGTATTTCACTATCCACATGACCTAGATAGTATTTCACTCTCCACATGACCTATATAGTATTTCACTATCCACATGACCTAGATAGTATTTCACTCTCCACATGATCTATATAGTGTTTCACTATCCACATGTCCTAGATAGTATTTCACTATCCACATGACCTATATAGTATTTCACTATCCAGATGACCTATATAGTATTTCACTATCCAGATGACCTATATAGTATTTCACTATCCACATGACCTAGATAGTATTTCACTATCCACATGACCTAGATAGTATTTCACTATCCACATGACCTAGATAGTATTTCACTATCCACATGACCTAGATAGTATTTCACTCTCCACATGACCTATATAGTATTTCACTATCCACATGACCTAGATAGTATTTCACTCTCCACATGATCTATATAGTATTTAACTATCCACATGACCTATATAGTATTTCACTCTCCACATGACCTATATAGTATTTCACTATCCACATGACCTAGATAGTATTTCACTATCCACATGACCTAGATAGTATTTCACTCTCCACATGTCCTAGATAGTGTTTCACTATCCACATGTCCTAGATAGTATTTCACTATCCACATGACCTGGATAATATTTCACTATCCACATGACCTAGATAATATTTCACTATCCACATGACCTAGATAGTATTTCACTATCCACATGTCCTAGATAGTATTTCGCTATCCACATGTCCTAGATAGTATTTCACTATCTACATGTCCTAAGATGTAGACCAAAACTGAACTTTACTTTCCTACATATTATCTTATTATCTACATGTTAACAGACGGAATCTGAGCCTTAATATTCTGTGTAGGGCTTTTTGAAGAGCTCTTGGCACCTGTCAAAAGAAGGAAACTCGTTTGGGCACGGTCACATATCAAGGTCAAATGGTCTTGCAAATACAATCCTGCACGGAAAGGTGCAAGGTAGACGACAAAGAGGTCGTCCCAAAAAGAGGTGGGAGGACAACATAAAAAATGGACGAATCTCCGACCAGAAGAGGCACAGACAGCAGCCGCTGACAGAGAAGTGTGGCGTAGGGTTGCTAGGAAGTCTTCATGTGTGCCCCATCGACCTCACCGGTTACGGTATGACCTGACCTAATAGTACTTAATTATCCACATGTTAGTAGACCTACCATGAGAAATATTGTCCAACATTTTCAATCTTTCGATTCATATTTTAACAGATCAATATCGATCTTTACTGTCCTACATAGTGTCTCCGTTCAGTTCAGTTCATCCTGTGATCTCTTGAGATTGTTGGGGCACTCCTGCTGACACCTCCACAATCCTGCTCCATCCCTCTCTGTCTGTGGCTGCTTGTTTTGCCTCATTGAGTCGTAGGCTAGTTTATTCATAGATGCTATCTTCCTATAATTTTCTCGGACATTCTCGTCTTCGCTTGCTCTAAATCGTGCCCTGTAGTATGGTATCTGCAAGTCCCTTTGACCGTGAGACATGGCCATAATATCTTACTATCCAAATTTCTAACAGACCAATGTTGAATTTTAATGTCCTACATCTTCCACTGATGGCTTACAATGCTGGTAGATCTCGCTACAGAACAAGGGGGAGGCCGCAAGGTAGGTGGATAGATGACAGAGTGATTGTGCAATGACAAGGGCTCACATTGACCGACACAACACTCTTGGCCAGGATAGACGACTCAAGCGCCCCACGATGCTAAACGGCACAAGTGGAAAGAAAACTAACTAACTAACATAATATCTTACTATCCAAATTTCTAACAGACCAACGTTGAATTTGAATGTCCTACATAATATCTTACTATCCAAATTACTACCAGACCAATGTTGAATTTGAAAGTCCTACATAATATCTAACTATCCAAATTTCTAACAGACCAATGTTGAATTTGAATGTCCTATATAATATCTTACTTTCCACATTTATAACAGAGTGACACCGTTTGTTAGTGAACTCATGTTATCTTGATGCCTACATGTTAACAGACTGACAACAATCTTTAATATCCTAAGTAATATACTATACACATGTTTATAAGACCTACACAGAGACTTACTGTTAAAAATAGAATCTGACATTTTGCATATAAAAAGACTGACAATAACCTTTAACATCCTACATAGAATCTTACTTTCCACCTGGCAACATATTATCATACCTTACCAAGCTTTTATGTTCTACATAGCATTTTACTGTATCCATGTTAGCAGATTGACATCTATCTTTATTGTCCTACATAGCATCATCATAGTATCTGTATGTCAATAGATTTGATCCAACACTGGGATTTAATATCCAACATAGTATTTACTATCACCATGTTAACAGACTAACTCTGAGATTTAATATCCTACATAGTATCTACTATCACCATGTTAACAGACTAACTCTGAGATTTAATATCCTACATAGTATCTACTATACAAGTGTTGAGAGCAGCAAAGATGGCACTATAACTGGCTACGGTTCTACATTGCTCTTCTGTTTTAGTTCATTATAGATGCCGCCAGATCATGGATTTGCCAGGAATTCACACTGGTTGACGACTTACGCTTGTGTTCTAGGAAATGTGTTGTTGTTTTCCATTTGGACTGGTTAATTTGAGTGCTTTGTATTTTCTTCCTGGAATTGGACATCGGCTATATGAATAGCACTACGCTTAAACATGTGTTATATTTCACGGTCTGGTTCACACGACTGAACTTTACGAGATGGGCGCCCTTCGCCCTAGCTGAAGATAGCGTCAGCTCTGTTGTATGAAATTTAGACACAACTATAATGAACTGCCACCTGGAGAGAGATGGGCTCCCTCAGGTGTGTAGCAGATTAAGACACACCGTTGTTGTATGGTGAGAGCTGGTACTACAAACTGCAATAACGGTGCCACAAGGACCTTCTAGGTTATGTGACTGATGATGATGATGTTAACAGACCAACACTGAGATTTAATATCCTACATAGTATTTACTATCCACATGTTAACAGACTAACTCTGAGATTTCATATCCAACATAGTATTTCAATGAGTTCAAGTATGTGGGCAGTATTTTTTCCACAGACGGCAAGATCAGCAAGGAAATTGAGACTAGGTGTCAGAAAGAATCTGCGGTAACTTATCAGCTGTCACCACGGCTTAGGCACACGAGCATTAGTTTGGCAAAAAAGGAACAACTGACAAACAGTATATTTATGCAGACTCTGTGCTACCAGTGTGAAACATGGTCTCTGTCTAGGGCATGTGGAAGCAGATTTTCCACTTGTGAATGGAAGGTCATCAGTGTTACCAAGAAAGACGAAATGCGGATGAACGACAGTCGTAGTATGGTCGGCACTACGTCTTGTGCCGTTGACACTTCTAGGCAGAAAATAAGTTTGTTCGGTCATCTCATGAGAATGCACCCTCATCAAATTCCACTGATGGCTTACAGTGCTGGCAGATCTGGCTATAGTACAAGGGGGCGGCTGTGAGGTAGGTGGATAGATGATAGAGTGATTGTGCAGCGCCACGGGCTCACATTGACCGACACAACGCACTTGGGGCAGGATAGACGAATTAAGTATCCCATAACGTTCAACGACACAAGTGGAAAAAAAACTGATTAAACTAACTAACTAGCATAGTACTCTTCTTTCCATATGGACAAAGACTGATACTGAGCTTTAACGTCTTACAAAGTGTCTAACTGTCCCCTATTTTAACAGACAAGCACCGGGATATAATGTCATCTGTCCCCATGTTAACAGACCAGCACCAAGATATAATGTCATCTGTCCCCATGTTAACAGACCCGCACAAAGATATAATGTCATCTGTCCCCATGTTAACAGACCAGCATGATGATATAATGGTCGCACCTACAAAATTTATATGCACATGCTCATAGACTGACACCAATCTTTGTTGTTCTGCGGTTTCTTTGTATCCACATTTCAACAAATCTAGACTGATGAAGAATTTTACGATCCTAAGTGGGGATGGCGAGAGCTAGTGGTTAAGTGACATGGCTCACAACCCGAAGGTGTTGGGTCGATCCACATCACAGCACTGGCCGTTACCCTGATGAAGCAAACCCTTAGAAAATGCAGGAGGAAGCAGACCATAAGATAAAATGCATGCGAAAGTCGGATGCACTGGGCCGACAGGCACAAAATAAAAACGAAGTGCAACCCACACCACCTTGGGGTATAGAGAAATAAAGTGAACGCCAAAAAAACAAACAAACAAACTGTCCTACGCAGTATCTTATCGACCACGTGTTAACAGACTGGTGACGTAATACAAGTGTATAAATTCATTTTGTTTTTTCTCTAATCACAAACCGGCCCCTATAGTCGTCCCAGCCACAGAAATTGGGTACCAGAAAAATCTGGGACGTAAAGGCGGCTGGCGTGATGCTGACCATATCATCCACTATATGCTGTTAGTTACAAAATAATATGGGCCTAATACAATATTTCCTATGTGCCTCATAGCGTGACAGGATCTTTTATAATTAATTAATGAAAAGGATAAATTAGACTATACCAAGTTTTTCAAAGCACGGCCGACTACAAGAACAAGAGAGCACAGTTACAAATTGTTTAAAGATAGGTCCATATTAGATATTAGGAAATATGTTTTTAAGTAAGAGAGAGGTGAATTCTTGGAATGAATTGCCGTTGGATGTAGTAGAAGTAGAGTCAGTTAATGCATTCACAAATAGAAATAAACTGGTTGTATACAGACTCTGAAGAGCCTTCTAAACCAGTACAATGAAGTTAAGTTAAAGCCAATCATTAACATTAGTGTCCCCATAGTATCATACAGTCACCATGTTAACAGATTCACTCCGAGCTTTAAGGTCCTATATAGTATCTTCCTATTCACATGTTAGCAGACTAAATGTGATCTCTACAGTCCTGCATATCATGTATTTTATGTTTTATATAATATCTTGCCTTCAACATATTAACAGACAGACACCGACAATGAATGTCCTAAAAAGTTTCCTGCTGTCCCCATGTTAACAGACCAACAATGAGCTTTCATGTAATAAATACATTTTTTCTATCAACATATTAACAGACCTACACTGATCCTTACTGATAAAAACAGTATCTTACTTTCTACATGTAAAGAGAAAGGCACTTAGCTTTAATGGTCTGTATATTATCTTAATATTTGCATGACAAAAGATGTACACTGACAACGAGCTTTACTGTCTCAGATAGTATCTTACTATCCACATGTTAACAGACTGACCCTGTTAATTAATGTCCCACACTAAGATCCCACAGATGACCTTTACCGAGCTTTGATGTCCTACATTTTATCTTAGAATCCACTTGCCAGCAGAAGAACACTGAGTGTTAGTCATGCGTATTATCTTTCAATCGACATGTTAACAGACTGTCAACAAGCTCTAGTGTAAAAAATAGTGTCTAACTATCCGCATGTTGACAGGACAACTGTACATTTAATGTCCTACACGCTATTTGTGTCCCCATGTCAACAGTCCGGCACCAAGCTTTACTGTCCTACATAATATCTCACTATCCACAGCTTAACAGACTGACAGAAAGCTTGATTTTCCTAGATTGTATTGTACTATCCACTTATTGGCACAGCAAACTTTCACGTCCTACATATTTTCTAAATATCCATATTAGTAGACCAACACCAATCTATAATGTCTTAAAAAGCATCTTTCTATCTACATGTTAACATACTGACGCCAAAATTTAATGTCTTACATAGTAGCTAACTATCTACATGTCAACAGATGGAGCCCAAGCATTACTATACTGTAGAGTATTTCATGATTCACATGTTAGTAGACCTACCCTGAGAAGTAATATTCAACATTTTATCTTAGTATCCATAGTTTAACAGATCAACATCGAACTTAGCTGTGCTAAATAATATCTTGCTATCCACATATTAACAGTTGTATGTCAACTTGAATGTCCTATATAATCTCTTACTATCCATGTTTTAATAGATCGATGCCCAGATTTAGTGTAGTACATAGTATCTTAAGATCTACATGTTAACAGATGGACACCAATCTTTAATGTCTTACATAAAATATTTTACTACCCTCATGTTAAGAAACCGATGTTGGACATTAATGTCCTACATTTTATTTTATTTTCTACATGTTAGCAGACCAGCCCTGTAAAGTAAATCTCACATTTAACTTACTATCCACATGTAAAAAGACTGATACCGAGCTTAACTGTGCTACGTACTATCTTACTACTGACATAGAGACATCAAAACATCAGCAGATATAATTAAATACACCAATGGAGAGAATCCACTAACTCAAAAGAAACCAACACATTACCTTATTTCACTTGAAAACTGGACACTGAAGAATACTAGAAAATCTAAACTGACTCAAGATCTCATACACTGATGAGTGCCTATGTGGAACAGGGGAACATAATTCTGAAAATATTTTACAGGAATACTTCGTTTGTAGTGAAGTGAGATGTCAGACGTAATCAGAGAGTGCGGAGC
The DNA here is from genome assembly GCA_036924085.1 of Ariolimax columbianus. Classification (NCBI taxonomy): domain Eukaryota; kingdom Metazoa; phylum Mollusca; class Gastropoda; order Stylommatophora; family Arionidae; genus Ariolimax; species Ariolimax columbianus. The sequence continues at coordinate 5,001,710 of JAVGWX010000015.1, forward strand.
TGAGGCAATAGTTGCTGTGCAGCAACTCTGATCTGGTGAAGACTACACACATCATCATGACAACTGGTCTGTAGATATAACATGACCAAAGGATCCTGAAAGCAAAGTAGAAAGAAGACTTTAAACATGTTAGTCGACCAAAATTGAGTGTTAATGTCCTACATATGATCACTTTAACCACACGTCAACAGGACAGCATTACATTTTAAGAGTCTACATATTATCTTACTATCCACATCTTAGCAGACTGATACCAAGTTTTAATCTACTACATATTATCTTACTATCCACATGTTAGCAGACTGACACCAAGTTTTAATCTACTTCATAGTATTTTACTATCCACATGTTAGCAGACTGACACCAAGTTTTAATCTACTACATAGTATCTTACTATCCATAAGTTAACACATCAACACCAGTCTTTATGTTCCTGCATTTTATCTTGCTGTGAACATGTTAACCTCAATAGCATTGACGACTCTCAAAGCCTAAGGTTTGGACATTCCAACATTTAAAAATAAACCAACCTCCAACTGAGTTTGAAGTAGCTAAATGTTGCATCAACAACCAAACAAAGTGGTTCTGCAAGCAATTCTAAATCTGCATTTTTTTTTAAAAACCATCAGGAACAGTATGTAAAATGTATTATCATGTTTATTAAAATTTGTCTATAATGCAGAGCTTACACACACACACACACACAAAGAAATATGTGTATGTGCAAATTAGTTAGTTATTTTTCTTTCCACTTGTGCGGTTTAGCGTTGTGAGGCGCTTAAGTCGTTTATCCTGCGCTAAGTGCTTTGCGTCGGTCAATATGAGCCCTTGTCATTGCAAAATCACTGTAATGTTATATATCCACCTACCTCGCGGCCAACCCTTACCCTGTAGCCAGATCTACCAGCACTGTAAGCCCCAAATGGAAGATGATGAGGGTGCATTCTCATGAGATGACTAAACCAATTTATTTTCTGCCTCGAAATGTATTCAGCACAAGACGTAGTGCCGACTATATGTGCAAATATATGTCTGATATAATAGGGCATGTATTACTACCAGGGCATTGCCTTTTTTGTGTCTGTTAATAGGGCCATTATTCGGATATACCAAATGTGTGCAACATGCAATTTCATCAATACACAGGACAGCATGAATGTGTACTTTAGCAGCTGTTTGTTTACATTCTTAAAGATGCCAACTTATGCATGTTTTGATCTAAAAAATGAACAATGAAAATTCACACACTGGAATAAGATTCAGTTTGATTTTTACGTATTTCAAATGACATATAATGAATATTACATTTACATTTATTCAGCAAGCAGTGAACAAGCACGATTCTATATCACTGGTGTTATTATAATGATATTAATGGGTGTGCTGTTGTTGAAAAAGTAAAGTTTACATTTTGGATATGCACAGTGAGATCAACAATCTTCGAAAAATTTATAACAAGAAAGTTTACATACCCTTGCTTACATATACTCAACATATCCAACGCTGAACCATTTATGAAATAGCACACACGCAATATAAGCACGCTTAACCATACCTAACTCTCAGCACAGAATCTTCGGTTAGCTAGATAATAGTTTCACGGCCTAGTAGTGAACTGTATTTACATGGACAATGTTTACTTCGTCACAATGGTTTTGTATTCAAAAGAAAGGGAAGTAATAAATGCATCACAATAATATACATAATTTAATAATTACACGCAAATAAGCAAACCATTCTAATAGTTTGTGTGTGTTTAATGCAGCATTTTAGACAAACTCTACTCTTGGGTAATTTATAACATTTAATTGCATTTTAATGTATATTATTAGATACATTTTAAAAACAATATGCAAGACGTTGTTACCACAACAGAGTTAGTTCAAACAGGCATCAGCATATATGTTAACTGTAACCTTACTATTAACAGCTACAGGAGCAGCCAGTGTTGTCTTCTGCCAGTTACTTGTCTAGTTCGCTCCATGACTTCGACGCCGGTCAAGGTTCAAGGTTCAGTTCTTGTGATAAGCACGGCTTTGCTGTCACAATCGTCGCCGACGAGCGCCCGGGGTCGCGAGCTGTTCCTCCCCATATGTCGTGCACGAGAACGACAACAAGCGTGAGAAATTTGGTCGGGTGGATAATTAACACCTATCGCCTTCAGTGTACAGATGCCAATGTACACGTCCATGTGGTTCTGGTGTAGGGCCATAGCTCACTCGTTCTAGGTTGTACCTGGATAAAGAGGGGAGACGCCCAAGCCAGAACCTCTCACGCGAATTTTTTATGATGGGATAACTCTAAATATGACTTATTTTTACATTTTATGGGTTACATCCCTTTCATAGTTCTTCGTCGACATTCTTCTACAGGAGCAGATGCCCCCGCACAGATCCCAGTTCGGTATGAGCGGGATGTAGCCGGCAGAAGGTTTTTTTTCTTAGCAAACAGCTGTGCTGCTTTGGGACAAGCGCTTACGGAGGGTGGTTAAGCGATGTGCGAGTCCATCAACTAGAGCAAAGTAGCGCCGCAGCCTGTTATGCGCTATCTATGGTGCTCTAAACAAACCATCTAACCATGGCCGGTGTTATGCCATGTCACACAGTTAGTCGCTTCTTACGACATGATTTCAGTGAGGCAGTGCCCGTGTTCATATCATATACAAAGACCCCGGCAGACCACAAGAAGTGGTTCTAACAAAAGCTGACGTTTTTGGTTCGAATTAAGGTTTGCCTTTCTGGATTCTATTGACAAAGGCTCGCCCTTTCCCACCCCAGACAGTAGTCTTTAAGGCGGTTTCAGGACGTACTGGTCAGTGATTCGTGTGTGCATCCGAACAATGAAGTCTCTAGTACCTCATATTTGACAGTGATTACTGATATGGAACTAATTTACCTATATTTAATATGTAATTAAGTCAAGACAGCGAGCAAGGGTTACCCTCATTTCACAAAAGCTGAGATCTCTCTCTTATAGTAAAGTTTCTACCACTTCATCCCCGACTGCAGTGTTTGTATTATTTGATACATCCATGAGTATGAACAGTGAGTTGGCAATGTATTTTTACATTCTTTACTTGACATAACCAATAGTTTGTTGTTGGGATTGCCGTTACGGTTGACAGATTTTGAAGGCTAGTTTTTGTTCGTGAGCTTTACTTCCTTGTGTATTTTATGTTGCGCCTAGCAGTGGGCAGTGAATATTGGAATTTCTTATATGATCACAACAGTTCATTTTTTCACACATTAGTTGGTAGTCAAATTTGTTTATTGATAGTACAGAGAAACAAGAAACCAAAGTAGAGAGAGAGAGAGAGAGAGAGAGAGAGAGAGAGAGAGATGGATGGATGTACATTGTTATATGACTGCTAATGGATGAAGGTGTTAAAAAAGATGCAAGGTAAATGATTGTGGAGAGATGAGGCAAAGGTAATCCAATAGCACTCACTGCTGTCCATGATGCAGTGTCAGAGACTTGTACTAGCCCTGTACAAGACCTCAGCTTTTTATCAGGTGTGGTAGCCAACTCCTGTACTCCCCACATTTCCATCAATGACACTAAGCGAGGTTTCGATACAGTCATCCTTTGATAGAGTTGAGAGTGTGATCACACGATCAGACAGGTGAATAAGTCTATACGGCTACCATTGTGGACATAACATGAAATTGGTTAAGAGTCAGTGTTGTTCCTTGATCCATGCCGTGATAGCATTGCTTGTAATCATTGCTGCTGTATCAGTTCATCCTGTAACCCATCAGGTCGTTGGAGCACACTTGAAGACACTCCCAAAATCCCACGCCATCTTTCTCTGTCAGCCGCTGCCTGTCGTATCTCACCGGAACGAAGGCTTGACCATTCAGTGATGTTGTCCACCCATCTCTTCCTTGGACGTTCTCGCCCTTTCATTTCCGGCACGGAACCAAAGAGTACCGAGTTGGTAATTCCGTTGGACCTCGCGACGTGCCCGCACCAGGCCATCTTTCGTCTTTTGATTGTTGTGAACAGATCTTCAAAAGGACCAAAAGCGTTTTCAAATCTCTGTCGTTTTTCTACGTTCGTGACACGATATTTATATGTAACATTTAGGAGTTTTCTATAGCACCTCATTTCCATTCCACGTACTCTGCCCTGGATATCTGCTGTAATGGTCGACGTCTCGCAGGCATACATAAATATTGAGATCACCAGAGAGCCCATTAGTCTAACTTTTATGCCGATGGCGAGCCGCTTGTCTTGCCAAATAGGTTTCAGCCGAGTAAGCGTCGCTGTTGTTTGTGCTATTCTTGCAATTACCTCTGGATGCGATCCCTCTTAACTGTATAGTTTATAGCAATGAATGAACAGACAACCTAGCTTCACAAGCCACAGTAGCATGTTAGAAAAACCCTCTGAGTTTGAAAGATTAGTTGTCAGGGGCACGAACTTGAACATAACGATACACATACGTACCTGGGAAATACAATGGATCACACATTGTCATACGAACGACACTGTAAGCCGGTGAAACGAAACTTAACCTAACGTCTTTATACTGGTTTTTAAGACCCTGCTACTATTAGAGACAATACCAAAAACAAACAACGAACCACTGTTATCAGAGATCAGATCAGAACTGTTAAAACTCCAGGGATACTCAACAATAGCCCTTCAGTGGCTACCCTCCAAATGCGAAATGACGGGAAACGAGAGAGCTGACACTGGCAAAAGATGGCAGCAAAATAGCACAATTTAGTCGAGTACAATACAGAGAAATCAAGAACAACATCGGAAATCAGTATACACACCAATGGAGCGAAGACAGGAACATAGACAGTACACCAGACCCAATTCACCAACTCAAAAGAAATCAACAAACTACCTTATTTTGCCTGAGGACTAGACACTGCAGACTACTAGAACATCTATACCAACTGAAGCTCTCACACACCGATGAGTGCCCATGTGGAAAAGGAGGCCAGAACCCTGAACATATTCTTCAGGAATGCCAAATCTATAGGGAAATGAGGTGCCAGACCTGGCCAGAGGATGCAGAGCTGTGACAAAAGCTGTGGGGCAGCCGCTCCGACCTGGTGAAGACTACAGACTTCATCATGGCGACTGGCCTGCAGATATAGCATGACCAAAAGCTGTGGGGCAGCCGCTCCGACCTGGTGAAGACTACAGACTTCATCATGGCGACTGGCCTGCAGATATAGCATGACCAAAAGAACCTGAACGCTAAGAAGAAGAAAGAAGAAGTCCCTGCAGAGTTTGTCAATAACCAGTTTCATTTAAATTACTTTTCTCTAAAAGCTATGCGCATCCAATTTATTCTTAAATCCATTAAATGTCCCTGCCTCCACTACCTCCTTCCGTGGCAATGCATTCCAAGCAGACACCACTCTCTGACTAAAAAAAATATTTCCTAATATCTAATCTGGACCTCTCTTTAGTTAATTTGTAGCTATGCCTTCTTGCTCTTGTGGCTGGCTGTATTTTGAAAAAAAACTTGTTAGTCTAATTTATCCATTACTCTGATCTTCTTATAAACCTGTATTGTCATCTCGAATTCTTCTCTCTTCTAGAGACTGATGCCCGGTTTTTCTTAGTCTTTCCTCATAACTTTAGTTCTGAAATCCCACTTTCAACTTTATCGCTCTTTTTTGTATCTTTTCCGGCATATTTATATCCCCTCTATGATAAGGCCCCAACAACTGTACACAGTACTCCAATCTAGGTCTAACTAATGCTTTATACAGTTTGACTATCACTTCCTTATTTCTATGTTTAATATTTCTTTTTATCATACCTAACGTTGCATTTGCCATTTTTACTGCTACCTGATCTTGCTCCCTCACCTTACCTGTATGATCTATTTTAACCCCTAGGTCCCTTTCTTTATCTATCTTTCTAATATTGTTTTCTCTCAATAAACGTTAACGCGAAATAACACACTGCGTTGTTGTTTGTACATCGTTTCAGAAAAGAACCACATTGTCATCTGTCAATCCTGGAGTGGATTCGTAGATCGCTGACCAAACCCGAGCCCGAAAGCGTATGTGGCTCCGAGAGCAGAGAAACACTGTCTGACCGTCAGGCGGAAGTCACATTTCTCTTTACTTTTTCGTGTCGCTTGTTTCCGAACAGCTTCCCTGATTCTTTTCTGTTCCATATAAATCGCAACAGAAGATATTTTCCTTCGCCAGGCAGAGCGATCAGCAGCAATGTTCCCTCAACCATCAGAGTCAAGGCCGCAGTTTTTTTAGTGAAGCTTCCAGAGTTTCTTTGTAACGTTTTATTTTGCCACCACGAGTTCGCTTGCCTGACTCAAGCTTACCATATCATATTTTCTTTTGGAGCTGCTTATCTGACACATGGACAAAAAAACTTCTGCATATGTAATCCTGTCTTGCCATTTTGTGTTAAGCAGTTTCCTTAGCAGCTACATGGAGTGTCTAAAAGGTTTCCTTCTTCTTCTTCTTCTTCTTCTTCTTCTTCTTCTTTATCGTACGCAGTCAGACAGTAACCATTATTTTTTTCGAAAAAAGCAGCGATCATCCTGAGGCTGTCGACACTGCCATAGAGCTTGTCTAGTGCTGCCACTGGTGATGGCCACATCTGCTCTCTCTGATCCTCGTATGTCGGGCAGTTTTGCAGCAAATGCTCAGCGGTCATTTTCCCGGTACCACACGGGCATTCGTCAGTGCCACCTATCTTCAATTTGTTGAATAGGTGTTACCTCAGTCTATTGTGGCCAGTGCGAAGTCTGAAGACCACGACCTGCTCCCTTCTGTTCAACTGGTAATAGGCATCGTTTTTGGTGTAGCCAGTATGTTCGGTTTCCCATTTGGTCATGTATCTAGCTCTAATACGCCGTTTTGACTCTTCGTATGTCATACTAGTATCTGGTTGTGGTAGTTTTGCACCTGCTTTTGCCAGTCTGTCTGCCTCCACGTTGCCTTGGATGTTGCAGTGAGATGGAACCCACTGTACCACTACCCTTTTTGGTGCGGACTGCTGGCATATTTGACAGAGTACTGCTCTTAAATCATTAAGTTCAGTATTTTTCTGGCTTTTTAGTGCTGTGACTACGGCCAAAGCATCTGTAAGCAGGACAATATGGCTTTCATTCCTTTTACCTGTCACCATTTCTTCCACTGCCGCCTTCAGTGCCTCTGCCTCTGCTTTGAAATTGCTTGTGTATTTTCCATCAGCGAATGACAGTGTTTTTTTCTGCCATTTGGTAGGTTCAGAAAAGCTCCTGCCCCTCCGTTCTGTGTTGTATTTGTTACAGAAACGTCGGTGTATGCATGGGTCCAGTCCATGCTTGGGTAGTTTTCCATTATGTAACTCAGGGTAGTATCTCTTCTTTCTTTTTCAGTCTGGCTGTTTTTGTTTCCAATACCTGGTATATTTTCTACCACCTCTGGAAATATATGCTGCCTCCAGGTAGGTTTTCGTACAGTAGGAATGGGCTTTGGTGTTGTTAGTGCGTTCATGTGGTCTTCGTGCATCTTTGCTTTGCTTATTTCTGCAAAGTTTCTTCGGGTGGGGCTGAAGCGCGAGCCCCAGGTCCCGGCCATATCGAAGCCTCCCATCGCAGTGGTGCTGAGATTTTGGGCGGGATTCCGGCTTAGAGGCGTTCGGCCGTAATCCCTCACTTTGTAGCCTTGCGCCATTGGCTTATCAGCCTAGAACATAAACCAAATGTTTGCGGCTCCTCTCGAATTGAGCAGGATTACCGTAGCAATGCCCTGTCATTAGTAGGGTAAAACTAACCTGTCTTCAGAGGGTCTATTCCCAGCACCCGTTCACTATTATACCGGACGAATCAATAGAGGTTTTTTTTTGTTTAGTTTATCAATGACCAAGTGTCTGGAACCTGCGATTTCTGCAAGGTTAAAACAAGATTGCCGTAGCAGACGCTCTTTCATTAGGAGGTTAAAAAACTGACCTGTCTTCCGTGGGTCTAATACCAGCACAAGTTCACTATTAGGCCCAACGAAAGTTCTCTCGATTTGTCAGTCATTTCTATAGTATTGGCGTGTTGAGTCAAATTAAGCCGCAGGCTCTACTCATGGTGATGCCCTTCCGTCAATTCCTTTATCAAACACTGAATGCAGGCCAATCGAGCCACAAAGAGCTTAGCCCCAGATTTCTGAGGGTCTAAATCCAGCACCCATTCCAAATTAGACCCTACGAAAGTGCTCTCAGTCTGTCAATCATTTCAGTGTTGGCCGTGTTGAGTCAAATTAAGCCGCAGGCCCCACTCCTGGTGGTACCCTTCCGTCAATTCCTTTAAGTTTCAGCTTTGCAACTTCCCCTGGAATCCAAATACTTTGGTTTCCCGGAAGCTGCCCGCAGAGTCATCGAAGCAACTCCTGCGGATCGCTGGTCGGCATCGTTTATGGTCAGAACTACAAAGGTATATGATTGTCTTCGCGCCTCTGACTTTCGTTCTTGATTAATGAAAACATTCTTTACAAATGCTTTCGCAGTCGCTTGTCTTCCGGCGATCCAAGAATTTCACCACTAACGCCGCAATACGAATGCCCCCGTTTGTCCCTGTTAATCATTACCTCCAGTTCCGAAAACCAACAAAATAGAACCGAGGTCCTATTCCATTATTCCATGCACCATTATTCAGGCAGCCGAGGCCTGCTTTGAACAATCTAATTTTTTCAAAGTAATCGCGCCGGCCACCCGGGACGCTCAGCAAAGAGCACCCGAGCGAGAGAGCCGGCAGACGGTAAGGCAGGAGACATCGGGCAGTGAACCGGCGGGAGCCGAACCGCCCGCCTGCGCCTGAGATCAAACTACGACCTTTTTAACTGCAACAACTTTAATATACGCTATTGGAGCTGGAATTACCACGGCTGATGGCACCAGACTTGCCCTCCAATAGATCCTCGTTAAAGGGTTTAAGGTGTACTCATTCCAATTACGGGGTCTCGAAAGAGTCCCGTATTGTTATTTTTCGTCACTACCTCCCCGTGCCGGTAGTGGGTAAGTTGCGCGCCTTCTGCCTTCCTTGGATGTAGTAGCCGTTTCTCATGCTCCCTCTCTGGAATCGAACCCTGATTCCCCGTTACCGTGTTTGGTTCAATGTTTGGTTCAGTGTTTGGTTCAATGTAAACTAACGATACAATACATTTCGTTCTCCGGACACCAATACTGATACTTGCAAAACCCTGTTCAGGGCTTGGTAGCGGGAAATTGAGAACAAAATTCTGTTCAGGGCTTGGTAGCGGGAGATTGAGAACAAAACCCTGTTCAGGGCCTGGTAGTGGGAGATTGAGAACAAACGCAGAAGAAGTGAGACAAAACAGAAGAATGCTGCTGGTTCCATGGCAAAGAAGACTAATGATACAGTACTGGAAGAGGCACAGAGACAAAAGACATCTCATTACAAGGATGAGTACAAGGCAGACATCCTCTCCCTGGCTTGTTATGAGTAGAGGTGGTTTGAAGCACGTTTTGACATCGGCAAAGATAGCAGGAAAGAGCGACAAAGGAAGGCCGAGAGCGGAGATGTTGAACAGCCAGAGAGAATATCACGGCCGACAATCAACATCAGATGTGGTAGATGGCAAACGTTATGGAAGTGGTTTGAGGTCTTTGATCGATAACACCAACTGGCATGGCACCTGATGATGATGATGATGATGATGATGATGATGATGATGATGGTGGTGGTGGTGATGATGATAGGCCCCACAATGACAGAGCAGTATACCCATACAAACATCAGCAAGTCTGAGGCCCCTACAGCTGCCATCCACTCATGTCTTGGTCAGCTCTTCTGTACCTTCCGAAGTAAGGTTGGACGTCTGACTGGCCCTGAGAGCTGCAGCCACTGTTATTTTCTCCATTATTGTAATGGAGGTTACAGTTCTGAATGTACCGCTCAGCTCTGCAACGATCAGCCATCTAACTCTAGAAGCCTTTAACTCTATAAGCCTCTAACTCTAGAAGCCTCTAACTCTATAAGCTTTTAACTCTAGAAAGCCTCTAACTCTAGAAGCCTCGCTCTAAAAGCCTTTAACTCTAGACGCCGTTAACTCTAGATAGCCTCTAACTCTAGAAGCCTTCAACTCTAGAAGCCTTCAACTCTAGAAGCATTTAATTCTAGAAGCCTTCAACTCTAGAAGCTTCTAACTCTAGAAGCCTCTAACTCCAGAAGCCTCCAACTCTTGGAAGCCTCTTACTCTAAAAGCATCTAACTAGAAGGCTCTCTCTACAAGCCATTAACTTTAGAAAGCGTCTATCTCCGAAAGCCTTTAATTCTAGAAGCCTCTAACTAGAAGCCTATCTCTAGAAGCCTAACTCTAGAAAGCCACTAACTCTAGAAGCCTCGCTCTAGAAGCCTCTAACTCTAGAAGCCTCTAACTCTAGAAAGCCGTTATCTCTAGAAAGCCTTTAACTCTAGAAGGCTCTAACTAGAAGCCTCGCTCTAGAAGCCTTTAACTCTAGAAGCCTCTAACTCTAGAAGCCTCACTCTAGAAGCCTTTAACTCTAGACGCCTTTAACTCTAGAAGCCTCACACTCTAGAAAGCCTTAAACTCAAGAAGTCTTAAACTTTAAAAGCTTCGCTCTAGAAACCTTTAACTCTAGAAGCCTCTAACTCAGAAGCCTCTAACTCTAGAAGCCTCTAACTCAGAAGCCTCTAACTCTAGAAGCTTCTAACTCCAGCCTCTAACTCTAGAAGCCCCAAACTCTAGAAGCCTCAAACTCTTGAAGCCTCAAACTCGAGAATCCTCTAACTCTAGAAGCCCCAAACTCTAGAAGCCTCAAACTCTAGAAGACTCTAACTCTAGAAGCCTCTAACTAAAGACGCCCTTAACAAGATATCTCACATTGTCTGTGCTTTACTCCAAATCAATGGCTAGATCCTATTAAAAATAGATCGATTTTATGCCTAAAGAAACTTTGCTTTCCAAATTCGTGATTCTCAATTGAAGATGTAGGGGACGGCGTGGAATAATGGTTAAGTGCCACGGCTTACAACCCGAAGGTGCTGGGTTCCATTCACAATCAAAGTACCGGCCGTTACCCGGTGGAAGCAAACCCTTAAAAAATGCAGGAGGAAGCAGATCGTTTCATAAAATGCATGCTGAAGTCGGATGCACTGAACGGACATGCGCAAAATAAGAACACAGTACAACACCCACTGCTTTGGGTAATAGAGAAATAAGGCAAACAAAACGAAAGAAAGGAAATACATTAAAAAAAAAAAATTGAGGATGTTGAGGAGTTTCACTTAAAATATGAAGCATGTCCTTGTATATGACTCGGAAACATGGCGGATGACCAGACATTTTGGGGGAGGAATTACAGGTCTCATCAGCAGAAGCTGGGTCTGCAGTCGTTTGACAAGGTAACACAAAGGACGTTTCTGAGAGAGAACAAGACAATTCAGAGGGAACATAAAAACAGAAGAACAGGTAGTCTGTGGTTAGGCAATAGGTGAACTTTATCACGTAAAGCCTGGGGGAAAAGAGACGTAGTCCACATGCAGAAGAGTCGTAGAGACCAATACACGAAAGCAGACGAGGACCACGTGCAGAAAGCCATACGTCTCTAAGAGGATGAAAGAGGCAGCGAACCACATAATCTGGAAAGATATTGTCGGAGGAACAGATGTTGAACAGGAGTGGGAGAGTTTTAAAACAGTTCTAGAAAAGCTAAAAGAGGAATGTGTTCCATGTAGGGAGGTAAACCCCAAGCGTAAAAAGGGGATAACTAGATTTGTAGTTAAATGTAGAAGAGCTAAAAATAAGCATTAAAAAATATATAGAGGCAGGTGAATAAAAAGAAACATATTTTAAATATTTGGACAAGCAGAACATATCTCAAATCGAATAAAACAGCAAAAATAGATTTCGAAAAAAAAACTTGCTCAGAGGATCAACTGACAGTAAAAGCTTCTTCTCTTATGTCAGAAATAAACAAAGAACGAAAGACAAAGTAGGCCCTCTCATATACAGTACAGGGAAAATAATAAGTGAGAATAGGGAGGCAGGTAATCTACTCAATTAGTAGTTTGGCACAGTCTACATAAAGAAGACTGCTCCAAGATCCCAGGGCCTATATATATTTTTCAAAGAGACATGGAAACAGCGGGATTAGGATCAATCTGTATTACAGAGAAAATTGTTTTAAAAAAATTTGAGAGGTTGAAAGTGGATAAATGTCCAGGTCAAAATGGTATTCATCCAAAATTGCTGTTTGAAACCAACTAGAAAAACTATTGGCTATATTATGTTCTGTATCACTTGCAAAACGGATTGTTCCACGGGATTGGAAAGATGCAGGAGTGATCCCCTTATTAAAAAAGGGCAAATAATCAAATCCAGCGAATTATAGACCGGTGAGTTTAACGAGCATAGTCTGTCAATTGTTAGAGTCAATAATCAAAGAAAACATTGTAATGCATTTAGACAAATTTAATCTAATTAGAAATAGTCAGCATGGGTTTACTAAAAGGAGATCATGCTTAACAAATATATTGGAATTCATGGAGGAGGTTACCATAATCATAGATAAAAGGAAGCCTTACTTACTTACTTAGTCGCTCCTCTTCTACCGTGAGGTGTACAGGTTTGCCAAAGAGAACGCCACACTGCTCTATCCGCCGTCTTTTTCCTGGCCTCTTTCCAATCCAGCCCTCTATCACTTAGGGACTGTCGTATGTTGTCTTCCCAACTTACTTTGGGACGTCCTCGGGGTCTGCGTCCTTGACTTTTGATCTCCCATGATCGCTTTGGTATCCGATCTTCTTCCATTCTACAGACATGTCCAAACCACTGTAGTTGGGACTGCTCCACTCGTGTCTGCAGGGGTTGAACTTCAAGATTGCTACGTATTGTCTGGTTACGGATCGTGTCCCTTTTCGTCACCTGAACCGCCTTTCTTAGGTACCTCATTTCTGAAGTTTGTAATTGCCTTTCTTGTGCTGTAGTCATTGCCCATGACTCACATCCATATGTCAGGACAGACACATAGGTCAAGCAGTATACATCCATCTTTGTTTTCCTGCTTATTTCTCTTCTACTGAGGAAACCTCTGTTTATTGCATGGAACAGTCTACCTGCTGCTGCCCTTCGTGCAGTTAACTCCTCTTTGATTCCTCCCCTGCTGTCTATTACCACTCCTAGATATTTAAAGTTGCTGAGCTGCTCTAGTGCTCGTGTTCCCAGGGTTATCTGATGTCTCTTTTCATCTCTGGAGATCACCATGGTTTTTGTTTTGGAGTTGCTGATGTGCATTCCTCTCTTCTTCAACTCTTCTTCCCAGACCTGCAAGTTGATCTGGAGATGTGCTTCGGTTTTGATGATCAGGGCCACATCGTCTGCAAATGCTAGTTCCGATATGTAACTTGGTCTCATCTTCCAGTACCCTACTTCATACTTTTTTGTCCGTTCCTTGCAGGCTTTGATGACTTCATCCATGAGGAGTATGAAAAGGTACGGTGATAGAATGTGCCCCTGTCTTACTCCTCTAGTGGTCTTGAACTCTCCTGACTTTTGATTTGATGTCCGCACATAATTTCTACATGTTTTATAGAAACTCTGTTTGGCAGAGATCAGGGATACTGGGCTGTTCTTCCTTGTCGGGCACTCCCAGAGTTTGTCCCAAGGAACTTTATCAAATGCTTTCTCCAAATCCAAAAAGCAGAGATGCATCTCTTTATCATATTCAAGAGCCTTTTCACTTAGCTGTCTGAGTGTAAAGATAAGGTCTTGAGTACTTCTGTTTGCCCTAAACCCACATTGAGTTTCATCCATGTTTGGCTCTGCTAGACCTCTTAATCGCTGTTCTAGAATCCTAGAGTAGACTTTCCCGGGGACACTGAGAAGGGAAATACCTCTGTGATTTTCACATTGTCGATTGTCGCCCTTTTTAAATATTGGTATTATTATGGCAACCTCCCAGTCTCTTGGTATCTTCTTGTGGCGCCACGCTGCCTTTAGAATCTTCATGAATAGCATCTCTCCTGCCGCTCCCATGTATTTAACCATTTTTGGTGTTATACCATCATGTCCTGCTGCTTTACCAATCTTAATTTTCTCCAATGCTGCCTTTAGTTCTTCCATTGTGATATCGTTTCCCTTCAAGACCCTCAGAATACTACAGTGGAATGCGGAGGGAGTCATTAACAAAAAACTTTCCCTAACACACCACCTGCATGAAGGTAAGATTGACGTGGCATGTATCCAGGAAACGCACCTCAACAATAACCATAAATTCTCAATCAGAGGATACCAGACCTTCCGTCTAGATAGAGAAGGTCACAAAGGAGGGGTCCTGATACTGACCAGAAACAGCATACCGAGTAGCGCGGTACCTGTCAATCACACCGGACAAGCAGAAATTGTAGGAGTTGACATAATGGCTCTAGAGACGAAACTCCGCATTTTCAATCTGTACGGACCACCAAACAGAGACCTATCGCTCTCGAGTATGGAGGTCAGAGACTCCAACTGCATAGTAGTTGGAGATTTCAACAGCCACTCGGAGAGATGGGGATACTCTGACACAGACAGTAGAGGTGACGAAGTGGAAGATTGGGAGATAGATGCAAATCTCTCCCTAATCAATAGGCCGGAGGATAGCCCTAGCTTCTATTCAAGAACATGGCATACCACCTCGACTCCAGATTTGGCCTTCTCCACACAGGACATACACTATAAAATAGACCGCCAGGTGCTAAACCAACTGGCAGGTAGCGACCACAGGCCGATCAGGCTAACCATTGACATGGAAGTAGGCCCACAGGAAACAAAACCGCTCCCACGTTGGAATTACAAACGAGCCGACTGGGACAGATTTGCAATCCTGACAGATGGGCTGTGTGAAACCATCAACACACGAAACACCAAAATGAAGCCCATGGTAGAGAGCCTAAGCAAGGCAATAATGCAAGCCGCCACTGAAACCATCCCAAGAGGAGCTAGGAAAAACTATAAGCCCTACTGGAATGATGAGTTACAGAAAGTGGAAGATGCAGTAACTAATGCGAGGAACATGGCAGAACGAGAAAAATCCGTGGAGGCAAACATCGCCCTCAAAGCCGCCGCGGCGAAGTACAAACACACTCTCAAGCAAACAGCAAGAGAAAGTTGGAAAAATAAAACGGAAAGTTTAAACCTGGACAAAGAAGGGAACAAGCTATGGAAGCTAGTCAGAGCCATGAACGACGAAACCCCGTCAAATAAACAAATTACTATCAAGCAAGGCGAGAACTTGATCACAGGTAAGAAAGCCGCAAACGCCTTTGTCGATCACTATGCCAGAGCAAACCACATCGAGGTCCCTGCAGATAAGCATACAGACATTAGCGAAGAGCTAAAGGGGCACGAAAACATAAATACGGCTCCTGAAGAGCACATGATGGCCAAACTAACAATGCGCGAAATGGAAGAGGCTATGAGAACACTAAAGAGAAGGAAATCTCCCGGAAAAGACGGGATAACAAACGAAATGCTGATGGGGCTGGGCCAAACAGCGAAGGAAAAACTACTATCAGTCCTGAACCAAAGCTGGAAAAGGGGTATTGTACCCCAGGCATGGAAAGATGCAATACTGGTACCAGTACCAAAAACAGGAAAGGACAAAACAGATCCGAATGGATACAGGCCCATAAGCCTACTGAGCTGTGTCGGCAAGCTGATGGAACGGATGATAAACACCAGACTGATGTGGCATCTGGAAGAAAAACGAATACTAATTCCACAGCAAGCCGGCTTTAGACAGCACAGATCCACTGAGGACCAGGTCATCCTCATAGCCCAGGAGATAGAAGATGCCTACCAGGCACAGAAACACACAGTAGCTGTTTGGGTGGATCTGGAAAAGGCATTTGACAAAGTCTGGAAGGATGGACTTAGAGTCAAGCTAAGAAGAAGTGATGTTTGTGGGAAGATGTACAAGTGGATCAACCACTACCTCAAACAAAGAACGGCCAGAGTCCAAGTACAAGGGCAGATGAGCAAAAAGGTGACACTCGAGCAGGGAGTACCCCAAGGGGGAGTACTGTCACCCACACTCTTCCTGGTATATATAAACGATATTACAGAGAATATACCAAGAAGAGTCCATAGCTCAATGTTTGCAGACGATCTGGCTATGTGGACCTCTGAAAAGAATCTCACCATAGCAAGAAATCGGATGCAAACGGCCCTAACATCGCTGGAAGAGTGGGCGAACTCATGGCTGGTCAAAATAAACGAGGAGAAAACCACGTGCACAATATTCTCGCTCTCATTAAAACCCCAAAGTACCAAATTAAGCCTAAATGACAAAATCCTGCAGCCAAACGACAACCCAACCTATCTTGGAGTCACATTTGATCGGCGCATGACATGGAAAAGTCAGATTGAGAGAAACCGAATGAAAGCCAGAGAAAGAATGGCGATCATGAGGAAACTTGCTGGCACAAGCTGGGGAGCAGACGAAGGCATACTAAAGAAACTGTACACTGGAAGAGTGAGACCAGTTCTCGAGTATGGCATCGCGGCATGGACAACAGCAGCAAAGGCGAACTTCGATAAAGTTAACAAACTTCAAAACCAAGCTATGAGAATCATAACTGGTGGAATGAAGTCAACGCCAATTGTAGAACTTGAAAAGATTACAAAACTGCAATCCATGACCGACAGAAGAGACTGCAGAGCCCAGCTGCAGTCAGAGAAACTCCGAAGACTGACGGACCATCCAATGTACCAGAGGCTAAACAATTTGGGAACTGGAAAACTAAAGCGGAGAAACTTTGCAGAAATAGCCAAAGCAAAGATGCACGAAGATCCCATAAACGCACTAACAACACCAAAACCCATCACTACTGTACGAAAACCTACTTGGAGGCAGGATATATTTCCAGAGGTGGTAGAAAATATACCAGGTATTGCAAACAAAAACTGCCAGACCGAAAAAGAAAGGAGAGATACTACCCTAAGCTTCATAACGAAAAGCTACCCAAGCATGGACTGGACCCATGCATACACCGACGGCTCTGTAACAAACACTACACAGAACGGAGGGGCAGGAGCATTCCTGAACCTACCAAATGGCAGAAAAATAACACTGTCATTCGCTACTGGTAAGTACACGAGCAATTTCAGAGCAGAGGCAGAGGCACTGAGGGCGGCAGTGGAAGAAATGGTAACACACAGTGAAAATGAGAGCCATATAGTCCTGCTGACAGATGCTCTCGAAGTAGTCACAGCGCTAAAAAGCCAGAAAAACACTGAGCTTAATGACTTAAGAGCAGCACTCTGCAAACTGTGCCAACAGTCCGCACCAAAAAGGGTAGTGGTACAGTGGGTTCCGTCACACTGCAACATCCAAGGCAACGAGGAGGCAGACAGACTGGCAAAAGAAGGTGCAAGGCTACCACAAATAGATACCAGTATGACGTACGAAGAGTCAAAACGGCTTATCAAAGCCAGGTACATGTCCAAATGGGAAACCGAACATACTGGTTACACCAAAAACGATGCCTATTACCAGTTGAACCGAAGAGAGCAGGTCGTTGTCTTCAGACTTCGCACTGGCCACAACAGACTGAGGTACCACCTCTTCAACAAATTGAAGATAGGGTGTACCGACGAATGCCCGTGCGGTACTGGTAAAATGACCACTGAACATCTGCTGCAGAACTGCCCGACATACGAGGATCAGAGAGAGCAGATGTGGCCATTGCCAGTGGAACTGCAAGACAAGCTCTATGGTAGTGGCGAGAGTCTCAGGATGACCGCCGCTTTTTTCGAGAAAATAATGGTTACTGTCTGACTGTGTACGCAGAAGAAGAAGAAGAAGTTTCCCTCCATGGCTCCCTCTTCTTGAATTGGGACTGTTACTTCCAGAGCTTAGTTTTCTTCCACTCCAAGGATATCTGAGAAATATTCTTTCCATCTGTTCCTTACCTCTTCTGGGGCAGTCAACAGCGCACTTTGTTTATCTTTAACAAATTTCAGGGGGCATTCCTTTTGCTTCCTCATGTTCTTTAAGGTCCTGTAGAACAGTTTCTGGTTTTCTCCAGCATTATTTTCCAGTTTCTCTCCAAATTCTTCCCAGGATTTCTGTTTGGCCTTGAGCACAGTCTTCTTTGCTTCTGTTCTAAGATTTACATATTCTTTATATTTCTTTGTTTGTTCTTCTGTATTCCTAGTCCCTAGGTATTGCTTCCATGCCTTTTTCTTTTCTCGTATTATTGTTTTCACTTCTTCTGTCCACCATGGTGTACTCTTTCTCTTCCACCCTTCTATGGTTTGACCGCATGCCTCTGCTGCAGCCTCTTTGAGGATGTCTTTGAATTTTACCCAAAGCATTTCCATATCTTCTTCCGATTCCTCTATCCTTTCTATTGCTGTTGTTATGAGCCTTTGGTATCTCCTCTTAACATCTGGTTATCGTAGTTTGTAAGCCTTAATTTTATTTTCTCTTCGTGTATTATGTTTCATGCTTGCTGATGGGTGTTGCCTAGCTGGATAGTGTTTTTCAATTTCTCTCTTTATTTTAACTAGGTAGTGGTCGCTTCCTATCTCTGGTCCTCTGAACACTCTAGCACCCTTTACATACTTGAAATCAGTTTTCCTCACTATTGCATAGTCAATTATGGATCTTTCATTTCTTGCCGGCTCACATCTTGTGTAGGCATGCATACGCTTGTGTGGAAACCTTGTATTTGTAATAGCAAGGTTTTGTTCTCTGCAGAATCTGAGCAGTCGTTTTCCATTGTCATTTAAGACATCTTCTCCATACCTACCGATCACTCCATCCCATCTAGAATAGTCGTTTCCAACTCTTGCGTTGAAGTCCCCAAGGAGAAGTATTTCATTATGGCAATCGCCAATGGTCCTTTGAAGGAGCTCATAAAATTCATCTTTTATGTCAGTGCTCTCATCTTCGTTTGGTGCATACACAGTGACGATATCCATTTGACTATCCTCCTTTTGTAGACTTAGAACCATCAGTCGTTCTGAAATGAACTTCCATCCTTTAATGTTTGCTTTGCTGTTACCATTCACTATACAACCAACCCCTGCCCTGGCTCTTTCACTCATGGGAACTCCGCTGTAGTATAGCATGTTGCCGTCATGGTCCAGAACGCCCTGTCCCTTTTTCTTTGTTTCTGTAAGTGCCAGGGCTGTCAATTTTGCTCTCTTCATCTCCTCTATTAGTTCTTGTTCTTTTCCGTTTATACTTCGTACATTCCATGTTCCGTAAATCGTGGTCCTTATTTCTCGCCTGTTCGTCCCGTTGAGGTCAGTCCGGTTTTCTCTATGTTTTGACTTGTAATCGTTTTTTAAGACAAATAGGTGATTAGCCTGTTGTGTCTCTTACTGTCGACCCGGCTGCTTATTTATTCGCAGCTAACCTCCAAATTAGGAGGTCTTTCAGCAATCCGCAACCATGCTGACGCGCCTGGTAGGAGGTAGGTGCCTCCCCCAGGATAAAGGGAAGCCAGTGGACGTTATTTATCTAGATTTTGCAAAGGCCTTTAATAGAGTACCTCATCAAAGATTATTTCGAAAGTTAAAATCACATGGGATAGGTGGGGAAGTTGCCAAATGGATTGAAAACAGTAAACAGGAAGAAGGCAGAGGGTGGGCATAAATAAGGAGTACTCTGAGTGGAGTGAAGTGAAAAGTGGAGTGCCACAGGGCTCGGTTTTGGGACCTTCTTCTTCTTCTTCTTCTTCTTCTTCTTCTTCTTCTTCTTCTTCTTCTTCTTCTTCTTCTTCGTACGCTGGTTACAGCGATATACGTTGCACTGTGTTACTTTGTTAAGCCTGTGGCCCAGTACATCCGATTTCAACAGGCGTTTCTGTAGGGATGCCTTCCTTAGCCTTTGGCTGTCCCCATCCTATCTGCGAGGCAGCAGCTGTTTTTTGTCAGAGTTGTCTCTCTTAGGGAAGTTGTCTTGCAGGAATATTGAGTCTTCCCCACTTGTGTCTATAGGGTGAGGCAATGATACAATGGACTGTATGTACGAGTTTTTCAAGTCTCTCGGAAGAGAGGCAGTCCAATGTGTTTGTGTCCCAGGATCGTCACGTACTGCCAGAAACGTAGCATATGCATGTGAGTGAAGTATCTCTTTGTTCCCTTTATTTTCTCAGCTCATCTGCAGTGATGGTACGCCTAGCATTCCCCGCCACCTGGGAGGTTGTCACAATAGGGCAGAGTTGCAATGTCTGCTGGCCTGCGTCCATTGGGATGACTGATAGCAGACAAAGGTAAAGAGCGAGGCAGGAATGCATTTACCCAGGGGACAAGCCTGGCCATGGCACGGAGATGTTGTTCGCCTGGTGTGCGGACATATCTTATGATCAAGGGTTGCGTCTCAACAGTTCGCAGTGAGGTGGCTGCTCCACTGCTTACGACACCCTGACCAAGAACTAAGTCTTCTACTAGTGGTTTCACACCTCATCGCCGAATGGGGTGAATATCGAGCAGCGTCCCGCCCGCTTTGATCGGCGGACGGCAGAGACCTTATTCTGCGGCTCGACCGGGTCGGGCTGAGACGCGGGTCCCAGGTCCCAACCATATCGTAGCCTCCCATCGCATTGGTGCTGGGATTTAGGGCGGGATTCCGGCTTAGAGGCGTTCGGCCGTAATCTCTCAGATGGTAGCCTCGCACCATTGGCTTATCAGCCAAGCACGTGGACCAGATGTCTGCGACCTGCGATTCCTCTCGAATTAAGCAGGATTTACCGTAGCAACGCCCTGCCATTAGTAGGGTAAAACTGACATGTCTTCCGAGGGTCTAATACCAGCACCCGTTCCCTATTAGACCCAATGAATCAGGA
The DNA here is from genome assembly GCA_036924085.1 of Ariolimax columbianus. Classification (NCBI taxonomy): domain Eukaryota; kingdom Metazoa; phylum Mollusca; class Gastropoda; order Stylommatophora; family Arionidae; genus Ariolimax; species Ariolimax columbianus. The sequence goes on from JAVGWX010000015.1 coordinate 5,022,501, forward strand.
GAGGGCTTTTTAGTCAGTCAATGACCAAGTGTCTGAAACCTGCGATTCCTGGTTTTGGGACCAATTTTCTTCTTGTTATAAATAAATAATTTGGACATTGATATGGGATCCATGATTGCAAAATTTGCTGATGACACAAAACTATGCAGTAGTGTCTCATCTAAAGCGGAAGTGGATATATTGAGGTCGGAATTAGATAAAATTAGAGAATGGTCTATAATGTTGCAAATGGAGTTTAATGCAGATAAATGTACAGTCATCCACATGGGTTGATCCAATATGGAACATAATTACAGAATGGGAGAAAACAATATTAGAAAGATAGATAAGGAAAGGGACCTAGGGGTTATATTAGATTATACAGGAAAGGTGAGTGAGCAAGTTAAGGTAGCAGTGAATAAGGCAAATGCAATGTTAGGTATTTTAAAAAGAAATATTAAACATAGAACTATTTAAAGCTTTAGTTAGACCTAGATTGGAGTACTGTGTGCTGGTGTGGAGTCCTTATCATAGAGGGGATATAAACATGCTGGAAAGAATACAAAAAAGAGCGACAAATGTGTTAGTGGGATTCCAGAATTACAGTTAGGAGGAAAGACTCAGAAAAAGCGGCCTTCAGTGTCTAAAACAGAGAAGAATTCGTGGTGACTTACTACAAGGTTTATAAGATGATCAGAGTAATGGATAAATTAGACTTTAACAATTTTTTTAAATTTTTTTTTATGTACCACCACTCACAATAACAAGAGGGCTTAGCTACAAGTTGACTAAATGGAGGTCCAGATTAGATATATGGAAATATTTTTGTAGTCAGATAGTGGTGATTGCTTGGAATGCATTGCCACGGCAGGTAATGTAAGCAGGGACAGTTAATGTATTTAAGAAAAATTGGATGCGTATAGCTTTAAGAGCAAGGTGATGTAAATGAAACTGGTTGTATATAGACTATGCAGGGTCTTCTAAACCAGTATAAAGACGTTAAGTTAAGTTAAGAAAAGTCGTAGAGGTCAATACACGAAAGCAGACGAAGAACACATGCAGAAGAGTAGAAGCTACCGGGGAACGAAAAGAGATGAAGATGGAATATGAAACATGGATAATAGTCTTTGAGGCCGATACACTAAAAGAGGCGAAGGCCACATGGATAATAGTCTTTGAGGCCGATACACTAAAAGAGGCGAAGGCCACATGGATAATAGTCTTTGAGGCCGATACACTAAAAGAGGCGAAGGCCACATGGATAATAGTCTTTGAGGCCGATACACTAAAAGAGGCGAAGGCCACATGGATAATAGTCTTTGAGGCCGATACACTAAAAGAGGCGAAGACCACATGGATAATAGTCTTCGAGGCCGATACACTAAAAGAGGCGAAGGCCACATACAGAAGATTCCTAGAGGCCGATACACAAATAATGTGAGCAGATGGAAAAAATTGTAGAAAACAAAACATAACTGGATAGTGTTATTGTTGTTATTGTTGACGTTGTTGTTGTTGTTGAGGTTGTTTTTGTTGTTGTTGTGAATGCCCACAATGAGTAGGTTTACTATTTTGTGCGTCCTGAAAAGGACGTGTAGTGTCGTGTTGTTGTAGCTTTCCTCACATCCCGAGCGTGCTGAAGAAGGTGGACCGGAGTCCTCCAGGTGGTTGTGGAACGCCTGGCTTCGTCTACGTGTCGCTTATTACTACGAGCATCACGTCGATCCCCCACCTCGTTAGCCAGGCTGCCAAGAAGAACAGTCCATTTCCAGATAGGACTACGTGGAAGTCAAGGTGGCGGTTATGGTCAGTATATTTTCCTGACCCTGACTAACATGTCTGATCAGTATGTTATGTCGGACCAGACGTTAGTCATCCTCACCGCTTGGTGAGTGAAAGTTGATATAATATTCACCTTAAGGCAGTAAGAGAGAAGAAACAACAGAATTGTAGAAGATTTGTTCAAGTATTAGAGATGGCCAGCAAATGACTCTCTCTGAAAACTCTCTGTTCGCTTATGAGGCTCAACTATACCAAACTAGTCAACAGGGGACAGCAGACATGCCTCCATTAAAGATGCTGGTCGGCTCAACTATACCAAACTAGTCAACAGGAGACAGCAGACATGCCTCCATTAAAGATGCTGGTCGGCTCAACTATACCAAACTAGTCAACAGGGGACAGCAGACATGTCTCCAATAAAGATGCTGGTCTTCTGGCTGGAACGATTGACAGTGTCTGGGGAAAGACTCGGGAACGTCTAAATGGATATTGTGCGCCATCTGAAATAGCACACCATAGCAGGTAAACTTTGACCCGTTCACAATTGGTGTCAATGAAATTCCGAACCTCCGCTACACAGACGCTACGGTTACGCTCTCCCGTAGCGTCAAAGCTCGCGACCAATTACTCATGTCTGTTATCCGACATAGCAAAGTTCAGTTTTAAATATGTACGGTGTTTCTACAGCTACAACTTAGAGACACATGGACTACTAGAATGATAGTAGTGACAATTGACCTTCTATAAAGTCTCTAAAGACACGTGGACTTCAAGCGGTTATAGGTTGAGACATATCTTTTGTCAGGACAACATAATCCAAACATGTAAAGACATAAAGAAGTATCCGTGCTAAACAAGTTACAACACTCACACTCACAGTTACGTAAGAGCCGTCTTGTCACTGGGACTGTTGAAGAAGTTGGTATATATCAGGTGATCAACACCTGGCGTATATTGATCACTTCTGAATTTATATCAGATAATTAGTTTTGGAGGTAGTAAATGTGTTAACTGGTATTATCCCGTTATATTTCTTGCCCGTCCACTAACAGCCTAACAGTGGGTGTTGGTTACCCAAATCTTCTATGTTATGAGCAATAAATCACAAGTGTCAGGCCACTGATGTAGGTTTGGATGGTCCTGGGAAGTGGTTTCCTTTTTGTTTTTCGTTTCTAGTTCCCTTTGAAGCAGAAGACCATGAATCAATCAATCAATCAATCAATCAATCAATTAATCAAATCCCGTCGCTCCTCTCGGAGCATAGGCTTGACAATATCCTGCCATTAGACACTGTCCTGTTCTGATCGTCCTGTCTCTGTCCAGGTGTAATCATCTTCTTCTTCTTCTTTGTTCGTTCTAAATCTCCCGCTACCAAGCCCTGAAAATAGCTTTGCAAGTAGCGGAATGTAGTCCAGAGAACGGAATGCGTTGTGTCGTGTTTACAGCTTGACTGCAATATTTGCACCTTTCAGTCCAACACATCCGAATTCAGCAAGCATTTTTAAGTACCAGGTTACCTTCCCTCTTCGATTCCTTCTATTTAGCCAGTCTGCTCTGTTGTAGCTTGTATCCAGGATCATCGCGTGGAGGTGTAGAAGGTCTTGGCCGCTCTGGTTCCGCTGACCCTGACGCTAGCAGTCAGCTCTAGTTGGCTGACCCTGACGCTAGCAGTCACTTATGGTTGGCTGACCCTGACACTAGCAGTCAGCTATGGTTGGCTGACCCTGACGCTAGCAGTCAGCTCTGGTTGGCTGACCCTCACGCTAGCAGTCAGCTCTGGTTGGCTGACCCCGCTCTCATGCCACCTACAAGGTATTTGAAAGGAAGATCCTGAACCGCATCTCTCCCTGGAAAGACTCGAGGCTGATCAAGGAACAAGCTGGATTCAGACCTGGAAGATCTTGCAGTAGTCAAATCCTCAACTTGATACAACTAATAGAGGATGGTTCCGAGCCCAAACAGGTGACTGGAGTGGCATATATAGACCTAAGGGTTGCCTACCACACAGTAAATCGCCGTAGGTTACAGGCAAAGGTATACAACATGACGAAAGACTGACGTCTGTCTAACATAATCAACTGCTCACTTCAAAACAGGCGATTCTATGTAACCTTGGGGAATAAAGAGAGCAGATGGCGACATCAAACCAACGGCCTGGCTCAAGGAAGTGTTCTTGCTCCCCTGCTATACAACTTCTATACCAATGACCAGCCTATGGATACAGACACAAGGAAATTTATATACGCCGATGACACAGCAGTCGCTGCTCAGGCTAATGGCTTCGAGGAGGTAGAAGGTAAACTAACACGCTCTCTGAATGACCTCGCAGAGGATTATCGGGAAACCCCCAAAAAATCCAACCCTAGCAAAACTAGGGAAACAGAGAGGGGAACAGAGAACTGCGGATCAGATGGCAAGGACCGGATCTTGAACACTGCCCGGCTCTCAAATACCTGGATGTAAAGTTGGATCGCACATTATCCTACATGACACACTGTCAGGAGACAAAGCGTAAGGTACATGCGAGAAACAACATTATCCGAAAATTGACTGGCACAAGATGGGGTGCTCAGCCATCAGTCTTACCCACATCAGCGATTGCCTTGTGCCTTTCTGCAGCGGAATATGAAGCCCCAGTCTGGAAAAACTCCGCCCATGCAAAACACGTTGATACAGCAGTGAACGAGACCGGCAGGATATTTTTCGGGGTGCCTTAACCCCACCCCCCCCCCCCCCCAAAAAAAATATAAACTCTTAATTGGCATTGCACCACCTGATATAAGGAGAGGTGTAGCTGCGGAAATCGAACGACGGAAACAGGAAAACGACCCTAGACACCCGATGTTTGGCCATCAGGAACAAGCCACACGACTTAAGTCTATTGATTGGGTCCTGTGGGTATTTACTGTTTGTTCTCTCTATCCACTGTTGTTTATATTTTTTTGGATGTTTGCCTTGACTTCTGGCAGTGACACTGGGTGGGTGAATTGTTCTCTCTGTCTTCCCTCCCTGGCTAGCCTGTCCGCCCATTCATTCCCAGGTATGCCGCAGTGAGCTGGAATCCACTGGAGGGTGATTTTATTGTGGTCAGAGAGTTTGTTTAGCTGGCATATCAGTTCCCTTTCCATACTATTTCGTGGTTCTCTTTGTGTGGCCTGCACAATTTCCATGCAGTCGCACAAAAACACCATTCTGTTATCCTTTAACCCCCTTTCATCCAATAGTTTGACTGCTTCAATTATTGCCTCTTCCTCTGTTCTTAGATTTGTCGAGGGCAGCACTTGCTTTTTCTATAACGGTTCCATCCTGTAGAAATATGACGAGTCCCGCCCCTCCTTTCCTCAATGCTTCCTCTGATGATCCATCTGTGTAGAAATTAACTCGGTCTTTGTATGTGACGTTTAGATGTCCTGGGAAACCTCATATCCAAGGCCCGTATCCTCAGCCGCAGGTCAGCTGTAACTGTCCATGTCTCGCCAGCACAGAGGGATATTGGCAGGACCAATGTACTCATTAATCTGATCTTCGTGGCTAACAGTTTGTCTTGCCAGATTTTGATAAGCCGTGCAATGCCGGTTATTAATTGTCCTATTATGGTTAACGAGGAGCGCGAGGCCGATGGTTTGGAGGATGCCTGCGGGCAAGGAGAGCAGCGGCTCGAATCCCCAGTATGACATATGTTGTTTTTCTGTTGATGGTGAAATAAACAAACATAGCCAAAACACGACGTGGCTCCAGCAGTGGCTAAGCGGCCTGTAGACCTCAACCTGTAAAACCCTTCGATTACACCAGCAATGGGAAAAATGGTGTTTGGCAATTTTTTTAAATAAATTTGTTTTTTATGGTCAACACGTCACATTTTGATCATTGATCAGTGACAATCAAACCCATATATTTAGAAAGGTCTTTCACTTGGAGTTCCTGACTATTATCTTTTACCGGACTGTTGAAGCTCTTGGCGTTGTTGGTCATTAATTGTGTCTTTCTATCGTTAACCTCCATAGAATAGCCAACATCTTTTTCATCGAGCCTTCTGACCCATTCCGGAGTTACGCTTCTGGTCCCGCCAACCCGTCGATGTCATCTACACAATTAAGGTTGGTAATCGTTCTGTCCCCTATCTTGACTGTACCAACATGATCTCCAAGTGCCTCCCTCATGTAATCGTTCTGTCCCCTATCTTGACTGTACCGAAGTGATCTCCAAGTGCCTTCCTCATGTAATCGTTCTGTCCCCTATCTTGACTGTACCAACATATTCTCCAAGTGCCTCCCTCATGTAATCGTTCTGTCCCCTATCTTTACTGTACCGACATGATCTCCAAGTGCCTCCCTCATGTAATCGTTCTGTTCCCTATCTTGACTGTACCGACATGATCTCCAAGTGCCTCCCTCATGTAATCATTCTGTCTCCTATCTTGACCGTACCAACATGATCTCCAAGTGCCTCCCTTATGTAATCGTTCTGTCCCCTTTCTTGACTGTACCAACATGATCTCCAAGTACCTCATCTTTGATCAAATGTAAGATCGGGAAAATCCATTCATGACGTTTTGCTAATAATAGTTCAAGGACATTGACAGATGCACGTTTTATCTTTAGCACCAACCACCGCCATTGCTTTTGTTATCTTGTTTTGGTGACATGCCATGTATTTTGTCACGTTTTTCTACCCACAATCTGCATTCGATTTCTTGTTTGTGGGCTGTCTTCATGGTATCAACTGTATCAGAGTTTTGTCACTGAACGACGTCAGGTATGTGTGGTGAAGTCTTTGTTCTTCTGTTATTGATGTTCTTCTGTTATTGATGTTCTTCTGTTATTGGTGCTCTTCTGTTATTGATGTTCTTCTGTTATTGGTGTTCTTCTGTTATTGGTGTTCTTCTGTTATTGGTGTTCTTCTGTTATTGATGTACTTCTGTTATTGATGTTCTTCTGTTATTGATGTTCTTCTGTTATTGATGCTCTTCTGTTATTGATGTTCTTCTGTTATTGATGCTCTTCTGTTATTGATGCTCTTCTGTTATTGATGCTCTTATTGTATTGATGCTCTTCTGTTATTGATGCTCTTCTGTTATTGATGCTCTTCTGTTATTGATGCTCTTATTGTATTGATGTTCTTATTGTATTGATGTTCTTCTGTTATTGGTGTTCTTCTGTTATTGATGCTCTTCTGTTATTGATGCTCTTATTGTATTGATGTTCTTATTGTATTGATGTTCTTCTGTTATTGGTGTTCTTCTGTTATTGATGCTCTTCTGTTATTGATGCTCTTATTGTATTGATGCTCTTCTGTTATTGATGTTCTTCTGTTATTGAAGTTCTTCTGTTATTGGTGTTCTTCTGTTACTGGTGCTCCTTGAACTAACACAGAGAACAATGACAGATTTGATGGTTTCGGCTTGTTATATTACTTTCTTCATTTTCCCCATTTTGCAGATCCAAATGTTTGAGTTCTTCTGTCTTCCTAGAGTGCTCGTTACACACCGGTTTGACGCGCTACACACCGGTTTGACGTGTTACACGCCGGTTTGACGTATTACACACTGGTTTGACGCGTTACACACCGGTTTGACGCGTTACACACCGGTTTGACGCGTTACACACCGGTTTGACGCGTTACACGCCGGTTTGACGTATTACACACTGGTTTGACGCGTTACACACCGGTTTGACGCGTTACACACCGGTATGACGTGTTACACACAGGTTTGACGAATTGTGTTATTTCTGTATCTTTATGCGTGTTGATTGTCTTCTGAGATGGCAGTTAAATCTCTTTTCCCTTATACTTTATCATTATTTCTTGCATGTTTCCTTTGTGTTCTTGTATTCTTCTGTTATGTGTCTGAATCGTGCGATTATTACTCTTGATCATTTTTATTTTTATATTTTTTTAAAAGAAATTTTGGAAGACACAAATATTCTCTTAAGTAAGTGTCGTTATTGTTGTCCAAAGTCCAGGGAACTGTTTTTTTGTTTTTGTAGTCTTATGTTTTTAATTCTCGTATCTCTTTTATCACTTTCTTGGGAGCAAGGACATTGCTATAAATAACGACACAATGAATCTCACAGGAACTTTTGTTTTAGCAATGTGTCTAACGTGAGCTAACAATGTTTGATATGATATCCCTGTCTCTGACTTCGGAAAACAATGTTTGATATGATATCCCTGTCTCTAACAACAGCTAACAATGTTTGATATGATATCCCTGTCTCTAACAACAGCTAACAATGTTTGATATGATATCCCTGTCTCTAACAACAGCTAACAATGTTTGATATGATATCCCTGTCTCTAACAACAGCTAACAATGTTTGATATGATATCTCTGTCTCTGACATCAGCTAACAATGTTTGATATGATATCCCTGTCTCTAACAACAGCTAACAATGTTTGATATGATATCCCTGTCTCTAACAACAGCTAACAATGTTTGATATGATATCCCTGTCTCTAACAACAGCTAACAATGTTTGATATGATATCCCTGTCTCTAACAACAGCTAAATATGTTTGATATGATATCCCTGTCTCTAACAACAGCTAACAATGTTTGATATGATATCCCTGTCTCTAACAACAGCTAACAATGTTTGATATGATATCCCTGTCTCTGACTTCGGAAAACAGTGTTTGATATGATTTCTCTGTCTTTGACATCGGCTAACAATGTTTGATATGATATCCCTGTCTCTAACAACAGCTAACAATGTTTGATATGATATCCCTGTCTCTGACTTCGGAAAACAGTGTTTGATATGATTTCTCTGTCTTTGACATCGGCTAACAATGTTTGATATGATATCCATGTCTCTGACATCCGCTAACCACTTTTGATATGATATCCATGCATCTGACATCGGCTAACCACTTTTGATATGATATCCATGTTTTTAACATTGGCTAACCATGTTTGTTATGATATCCATGTCTCTAACAACAGCTAACCATTTTTGATTTAATATTCCTGCTTCTAAAAGGATGAGGTGTTGGCCAGAATATCACAGACAATAGCGGCGCTTGTACAGCTTAACAAAATCTGGCAAGATAAACGGTTAGCACTATGTACAAAAATAAGATTAATGCGTACACTGGTCCTGTCAATATTCATCTAAGCTTGTGAGACATGGACAGTTACAGCTGACCTTCAACGGAGGATACAGGCCTTGGAGATGAGATGTTTCCGAAAACTTTTAAACGTCACGTACCGAGTTACAAATGAGGAAATACGAGATAGAATTACAACAGCAATAGAGCCTTTTGAAGACCGCTTGGCAACTTTCAAAAGAAGGAAACTCGCTTGGTACGGTCACATATCGAGATCAAATGATCTTGCAAATACAATCCTCCACGGAAAGGTGCAAGGTAGACGACGAAGAGGCCGTCTAAAAAAGATATGGGAGGACAACATAAAAGAATAGACCAATCTTCGACCAGAAGAGTCACAGGCGTCGGCATCTAACAGAGAAGGTTGGCGTGGTATTGTGAGGATTCTTTATGTGTGCCCCAACGACCTCACCGGTTACGGGATGATCTGACCTGACCTGCCCTGAAAAGGAGCTAACAAAGTTTGATATTTTTTTTTTTTTTTGCGTTCGCCTTATTTATCTATTCCCCAAGGCGTGTGTGCGTTACACTGTGGTTTTTATTTTGCGCCTGTCGGCCCAATGCATCCGACTTCAGCATGCATTTTATGTAAGGGTCTGCTTCCTCCTGCATTTTCTAAGGGTTTGCTTCCCCGGGGTAACGGCCGGTGCTGTGATGGGGATCGAACCCAGCACCTTCTGGTTGGGAGCCGTGCCACTTAACCACTAGGCCACGCCGTCCCCCAAAGTTTGATATGATATCCCTGTCTCTAACATCAGCTGACCATGTTTGATATGATATCCCTGCCTCTAACATCAGCTGACCATGTTTGATATGATATCCCTGCCTCTAACATCAGCTGACCATGTTTGATATGATATCCCTGCCTCTAACATCAGCTGACCATGTTTGATATGATATCCCTGCCTTTAACAGCGGCACAGCAATTATAATATGATATCCCTGTCTCTGACAGAAGGAAACATTTTTTGATATGATATATATGTCTTCATCAATAGCTAACAGTGTTTGATATGATATCCATGTATCTGACATGTGCTAACCATGGTTGAAATGAAATATCTGTCTCGAAAATGAACTAACAATGTTTGCTATGATATTTCTTGTTTCTAACAATAGCTAACAATGTTTGCTATGATATTTCTGTTTCTAACAATACCTAACAATGCGACCATCTAAAGTTAACAACATTGTTTGAGAACTTTCACTTGATGTCGACGTATGCTCCTCAGGGAACGGTAAATGTGTCGGTTTGCTGGCTACTGCACTAACTCTAGTTCTTCTGTAGGCTGGTTATTAAGTTGTATCCTTACTTCTTACTGCCATCAGTAATAGAGATGTTGATTACTGCAGTAACTCTAGTTCTTATGTAGGCTGGTTGGTAAGTTTGTACCATTACTTCTTACTGCCATCAGTAATAGAGATGTTGATTACTGCAGTAACTCTAGTTCTTATGTAGGCTGGTTGGTAAGTTTGTACCATTACTTCTTACTGCCATCAGTAATAGAGATGTTGATTACTGCAGTAACTCTAGTTCTTATGTAGGCTGGTTGGTAAGTTTGTACCATTACTTCTTACTGCCATCAGTAATAGAGATTGTTTCAAGGCTTTCCGGACATGTGTGTCAATGTTGAGCTTTGTCTGTCTTCTATCAATTGGTGTTAGTAGAGACGTGGTCCCTTTGTCTGTCTTCTGTCAATTGGGGTTAGTAGGGACGTGGTCTCTTTGTCTGTCTTCTGTCAATTGGTGTTAGTAGGGACGTGGTCGCTTTCAGGAAATTCATCATATACCCGTTAAACACCAGGCACGTATCATTCACCATGTACACACCAGGAAAGTATCATTCACCATATAGACACCAGGAAAGTATCATTCACCTTATAGACTCCAGGAAAGTATCATTCACCTTGCAGACACCAAGAAAGTATCATTCGCATTACAGACACTAGTAAAGTATCGTACACCTTACAGACACCAGGAAAGTATCATTTACCTTATATACACGACGATAGTATCATTCCTTACAAACACCAGTAAAGTACATTTGTGTTGTATCAATGTCCCGAACAGAAGTTACAAGGCAAGACATGATCTTTGTGTCTCCTCCATCAACCAACAATGGCAAATATTGGCACTGACAGTCTGATAATATCAAACGTGTTGGCTGTACAGTTTTACCAATTAGGTGACCAGTTAGATGACTAGTTAGATGACAAGTTAGGTGACTAATTAGGTGACTAGTTAGGTGACCAGTCATGTGATCAGTTAGGTGACCAATTAGGTGACAGTTAGGTTACTAGTTAGGTGACCAGTTAGGTGACCAGTTAGGTGGTCAGTTGGGTGACCAGTTAGGTGACTAATTAGGTGACTAGTTATGTGACCAATTGGGTGGCCAGTTAGGTAATTAATTAAGTGACTAGTTAGGTGACCAGTTAGATGACCATTTTTTTGACTAATTAGGTGACTAGTTCGGTGACTAAGTAGGTGATCCGTTAGGTAACTAATTAGATGACTAGATATTTGACCAGTTAGATGACACGTTAGGTGACCAGTTAGATGACCAGTTAGTTGACTAATTAGGTGACCAGTTAGGTGACCAGTTAGGTGACTAGTTATGTGGTAAGTTAGGTAGTCAGTTAGGTGACCAATTAGGTGACCAGTTAGGTAACCAGTTAGGCTTAACTGGTCAACTTTAGGTCTCCTCCCAGAGAGTCGATGCGACAGTCGACATGCTACAGGCAGCTCGTCCACTCCAGAGAGTCGATGGGACAGTCGACATGCTACAGGCAGCTCGTCCACTCCAGAGAGTCGATGGGACAGTCCACATGCTACAGGCAGCTCGTCCACTCCAGAGAGTCGATGGGACAGTCCACATGCTACAGATAGCGCGTCCACCCCAAGAGAACTGTTGAGAAGAACGTAGTGACATGTACACCGTTTGTAAGGACCTGACCAATGTCTATGATACCGTCAACAGGGAAGGACTCTGGCAGATCATGGCGATAGTTGGTTGTCTCGACAGATTCTCTGTGGTTGTTCACTAGCTGTGTGATGGCATGATGGGTCGAGTACTACACCAATGGGGATTGTATGTAGCCATTTCATTCACCAACGGAGTCTAACAGGGTTATTCGTTGGCACCGGCAATCTTTAACATGGGTTTTGTAGCAATGTCGCCTGATGGTGTACGGGGTAAAGCTATTGGGATGCATATCAGATGCTGGACGCAAGAAGTCTGAAGTCCTACACCAGCGTGATAAAGTGAACGATGTTAGATCTGTGTTCTGATTAATGGGGCCATAACAGGGGTCTCCAAACAAGATAGGCAGTTCACCCTGACGGGGTTCTGGCGGCATGCAGTAACATTGGTCTCCCAATCAGCACTTGTTGAACTGAGGTACTTTTACAGTCCGCTCCTGGAGTGTCTTACATTGAACCAAACATTGAACCAAACAGTGAACCAAACATTGAACCAAACATTGAACCAAACATTGAACAAAACATTGAACCAAACATTCAAACAAACATTTAACCAAACTTTCAACCAAACATTCAACCAAACATTCAACCAAACATTCAACCAAACATTCAACCAAACATTCAACCAAACACTGAACCAAACATTCAACCAAACATTCAACCAAACATTCAACCAAACATTGAACATTGATCTGTGTTTGTGAGGCTGCATGAAATGGGAAGATCTGTGTTTGTGAGGCTGCATGCAAATGTCTGGTACCGTCAGGTCATCTAAGTAGCCGCCAATGTCAACACGTATCGTACTGCAGTGTTAATCACTCTGCCACATAACTGCGAAAGAAGGACAATGTATACCAGATACGCACGGCCAGCTAAACTGTTTTCACTTGCGTTGTCCGTGTATAACCCTCAGGATCCGGTGCTACGATAAAGTGACTAACTGAAATAATTAGCAAGTCTAAAGTGTTGATCATCCATTCGCTTCGTCGGGAAATTCAGGTGAGATTGGTGGGACATGTTGTTCTCATGTCAGATCAGATTGGGGGGACATGTTGTTCTCATGTCAGATCAGATTGGGGGGACATGTTGTTCTCATGTCAGATCAGATTGGGGGGACATGTTGTTCTCATGTCAGATCAGATTGGGGGGACATGTTGTTCTCATGTCAGATTGGGGGGACATGTTGTTCTCATGTCAGATGAGATTGATGGGACATGTTGTTCTCATGTCAGGTTGGTGGGACATGTTGTTCTCATGTCAGGTTGGTGGGACATGTTGTTCTCATGTCAGGTTGGTGGGACATGTTGTTCTCATGTCAGGTTGGTGGGACATGTTGTTCTCATGTCAGGTCAGATTGATGGGTCATGTTGTTCTCATGTCAGGTTGGTGGGACATGTTGTTCTCATGTCAGATTGATGGGACATGTTGTTCTCATGTCAGGTTGGTGGGACATGTTGTTCTCATGTCAGGTTGGTGGGACATGTTGTTCTCATGTCAGATGAGCGCATTCTCAAGCAGCTGTAGTATGGCGTGTCCAGAACAGACAGTCCCTCATCAGGTGAGGCGTGGGAGCAGGAGGTGGGGGGAGGGTTTATAGAGAAAGGGCCACACAAGCTTCTTCAAATTATCCCTGAACAGTTTAAAGATTGATGTCAAACCCGCGGATTTGCTCGTACATTACCGTCCCACCTGGGGCGGGTGTGTAAGAGTCTGCCGTGCCAGGATTGGTTTTTATAGTCATATGAGAACACATCTAGTTGCACAAGTCTGATGTTGTCCTCGTCTTTGTTTGCAATGGGCAACTATCACTATTAAAATTGTACCAACATTCTAGTGGTTATGTTAATACAAATCATAACAGAAATGATATTTACAGTTATCATAACATTCTTTGTTTCTATGCTTAATGTGATCTTCTTTGTTTTTGTCAAGAAATCTGAGGGTACATGCCATTCATAAGCATATCAGGGAATACATGAACACATGAAATATATGAAAACGAGACTACACGTAAATAGAGAATATATGATATACATAAAAACAGGTAATACAGGAAATACACGAAAACAGAATACATGAAAACAGAATACATGAAAACAGAATACATGAAAACAGAATACATGAAAACAGAATACATGAAAACAGAATACATGAAAACAAGCTGGAGCTTGAGACAGAAGTATGACTTAGAGACTTCAACGATGACCTGTCCATCACAGGTCTGATTAATATGGGACGTTTTTTAGTCTGACCATTAAGCCTAGCACTGACGGTCCCGCTATTCTGGCTAAAAAACACATATATTAGGGACATTTGTTTTGGACAAATGATGGGGGAGGGGAGGGGCGTACAGAAAACAATAAATGACCACTTGCTACATGATAACACTACAATAAATGACCACCTGTTACAGGATAATACTACAATAAATGACCACCTGTTACAGGATAATGCTACAATAAATGACCACCTGTTACAGGATAATGCTACAATAAATGACCACCTGTTACATGATAACACTACAATAAATGACCACCTGTGACATGATAACACTACAATACATCAAACACCATTCCAAAGTCTGCAGGAGTTTAAAATGTTGGCTTCTAGCAGATGGGCACAGGATAGGACAAAGGAAAGTGGACATGAAACCAAATACAATGATAATCAGTATTGGTGCCCTTTACTCTGTACTAAAAGGCTATGAACAACTGTAGATCTACCTGTAGTGATTCCATGTTGGTTCGGCTTTACATAACATAAGGTCAGATAAACATTCTCGACCCTACATTACACTGGGATTTCCCGATGCTTAATTTGTTAACCAGAATGTCAACATCCCCCTTTGTACTGCATGTTTTCCAAACTGTAATTCATGGAACATCCATTTTTGGTTTTGTCAGATCAGAAGACTTTCAGCAAGTGTCTGACGTCATACAAGTTGGCCTTGCACCTTCTTTTGCCAGTCTGTCTGCCTCCTCGTTGCCTTGGATGTTGCAGTGTGACGGAACCCACTGTACCACTACCCTTTTTGGTGCGGACTGCTGGCACAGTTTGCAGAGTGCTGCTCTTAAGTCATTAAGCTCAGTGTTTTTCTGGCTTTTTAGCGCTGTGACTACGGCGAGAGCATCTGTCAGCAGGACTATATGGCTCTCATTTTCACTGTGTGTTACCATTTCTTCCACTGCCGCCCTCAGTGCCTCTGCCTCCGCTCTGAAATTGCTTGTGTACTTACCAGTAGCGAATGACAGTGTTATTTTTCTGCCATTTGGTAGGTTCAGGAATGCTCCTGCCCCTCCGTTCTGTGTAGTGTTTGTTACAGAACCGTCGGTGTATGCATGGGTCCAGTCCATGCTTGGGTAGCTTTTCGTTATGAAGCTTAGGGTAGTGTCTCTCCTTTCTTTTTCAGTCTGGCAGTTTTTGTTTGCAATACCTGGTATATTTTCTACCACCTCTGGAAACATATGCTGCCTCCAGGTAGGCTTTCGTACAGTAGGGATGGGCTTTGGTGTGGCTAGTGCGTTCATAGGGTCTTCGTGTATCTTTGCTTTGGCTATTTCTGCAAAGTTTCTTCGCTTTAGCTTCCCATTTCCGAAATTGTTTAGTCTCTGGTGCATTGGGTGGTCCGTCAGTCTTCTGAGTTTCTCTGATTGCAGCTGGGCTCTGCAGTCTCTTCTGTCGGCCATGGATTGCAGTTTTGTAAACTTTATCGAAGTTCGCCTTTGCTGCTGTTGTCCATGCCACAATGCCATACTCGAGAACTGGTCTCACTCTTCCAGTGTACAGTTTCTTTAGTATGCTTTCGTCTGCTCCCCAGCTTTGTGCCAGCAAGTTTCCTCATGATTGCCATTCTTTCTCTGGCTCTCATTCGGTTTCTCTCGATTTGACTTTTCCATGTCATGCGCCGATCAAATGTGACTCCCACATAGTTTGGGTTGTCGTTTGTCTGAAAGTATTTGCCGTTTAGACTTAATTTTGTGTTTTGGGGTTTGATTGATAGCGAGAATATTGTGCATGTGGTTTTCTCCTCGTTTATTTTGACCAGCCATGAGTTCGCCCACTCTTCCAGCGATGTCAGGGCCTGCTGCATCCGATTTCTTGCTATGGTGAGATTCTTTTCAGAGGTCCACATAGCCAGATCATCTGCAAACATTGAGCTATGAACTCTTCTTGGTATGTTCTCTGTAATGTCATTTATATACACCAGGAAGAGTGTGGGTAACAGTACTCCGCCTTGGGGTATTCCCTGCTCAAGTGTCACCTTTTTGCTCATCTGCCCTTGTATTTGGACTCTGGCCGTTCAGTTTTTGATGTAGTGGTTGATCCACTTGTACATTTTCCAACAAACTTCACTTCTTCTTAGATTGACTCATCTTTCCAGACTTTGTCAAATGCCTTTTCCAGGTCCACCCAAACCGCTACTGTATGCTTTTGCTCCTGGTAGTCATCTTCTATTTCCTGGGCTATGAGGATGACCTGGTCCTCAGTGGATCTGTGCTGTCTAAAGCCTTCTTGCTGTGGAATTAGTATCCGTTTTTTTCCAGATGCCGCATCAGTCTGGTGTTTATCATACGTTCCATCAGCTTGCCGACACAGCTCAGTAGGCTGATAGGCCTGTTTCCATTTGGATCGGTTTTGTCTTTTCCTTTCTTTGGTACTGGTACCAGTATTGCATCTTTTCATGCCTGGGGTACAATACCCCTTTTCCAGCTTTGGTTCAGGACTGATAGTAACTTCCTCTTTGCTGTTTGGCCCAGCCCCATCAGCATTTCGTTTGTTATCCCGTCTTTTCCGGGAGATTTCCTTTTCTTTAATGTTCTCATGGCCTCTTCCATTTCGCTCATTGTTAGTTTTGCCATCATATGCTCTTCTGGTGCCATATTGATGTTGTCGTGCACCTTTTGCTCTTCATTGATGTTCGTATGCCTATCTGCAGGGACATCTATGTGGTTCGCTTTGGCATAGTGTTCGGCAAAAGCGTTTGCGGCTTTTTTTCCAGTGAGCAAGTTTTCATCCTGCTTGATGGTAATTTGTTTGTTTGACGGGGTTTCGTCATTCATGGCTCTGACTAACTTCCAGAGTTTGTTCCCTTCTTTGTCTAAGTTGAGACTTTCTGTTTTGTTTTTCCAGCTTTCTCTTCCTGTTTGGTTTAGAGTGTATTTGTATTTCGCCGTGGCGGCTTTGAGGGTGATATTTGCCTCTATTGATTGTTCTCGCTCTGCCATGTTCCTAGCATTTGTAACTGCGTCTTCCACTTTCTGCAACTCATCATTCCAATAGGGCATATAATTTTTCCTTGCCTCTCTTGGGATGGTTTCAATGGCAGCTTGCATTATTGCTTTGCTTAGGCTCTCCACCATGGGCTTCATTTTGTTGTTCCGTGTATGTACGGTGTTTCTACAGCTACAACGTAGAGGCACATGGACTTCTAGAATGATAGTAGAGACACTTGACCTTCTATAAAGTCTCTAAAGACACGTGGACTTCAAGCGGCTATAGGTTGAGACATATCTTTTGTCAGGACAACATAATCAAAACATGTAAAGACATGAAGAAGTATCCGTGCTAAACAAGTCACAACATTCACACTCACAGTTACGTAAGAGCCGTCTTGTCACTGGGACTGTTGAAGAAGTTGGTATATATCAGGTGATCAACACCTGGCGTATATTGATCACTTCTGAATTTATATCAGATAATTAGTTTTGGAGGTAGTAAATGTGTTAGCTTGTATTATCCCATTATATTTCTTGCCCGTCCACTAACAGCCAAACAGTGGGTGTTGATTACCCAAATCTTCTATGTTATGAGCAATAAATCACAAGTGCCAGGCCACTGATGTGGGTTTGGATGATCCTGGGAAGTGGTTTTCTTTTTGTTTTGTTTTTTGTTTCTAGTTCCCTTTGAAGCAGAAGACCACGAATCAATCAATCAATCAGTTCTCGAGTATAGCATTGCGGCATGGACAACAGCAGCAAAGACGAACTTCGATAAAGTTAGCAAACTTTAAAACCAAGTCATGAGAGTTATTACAGTAGGCATAAAGTCAACGCCAATTGTAGAACTTCAAAAGTTTACAAAACTGCAATCCATGACCGATAGAAGAGACTGCAGAGCCCAGCTGCAGTCAGAGAAACTCCGAAGACTGACTGACCATCCAATGCACCAGAGACTAAACAATTTGGGAAATGGGAAACTAAGGCGGAGAAACTTTGCAGAAATAGCCAAAGGAAAGATGCACGAAGATCCCATAAACGCACTAACAACACCAAAACCCATCACTACTGTACGAAAACCTACCTGAAGGCAGCATATATTTCCAGGGGTGGTAGAAAATATACCAGGTATTGGAAACAAAAACTGCCAGACGGAAAAAGAAAGGAGAGATACTACCCTAAGCTTTATATCGAAAAGCTACCCAAGCATGGACTGGACCCATGCATACACCGACGGATCTGTAACAAACATTACACAGAACGGAGGGGCAGGAGCATTCCTGAACCTACCAAATGGCAGACAAATAACACTGTCATTCGCTACTGGTAAGTACACAAGCAATTTCAGAGCGGAGGCAGAGGCACTGAGGGCGGCAGTGGAAGAAATGGTGACACACAAAGAAAATGAAAGCCATATAGTCCTGCTTACAGATGCTCTCGCCGTAGTCACAGCGCTAAAAAGCCAGAAAAACACTGAGCTTAATGACTTAAGAGAAGCACTCTGCAAACTGTGCCAGCAGTCCGCACCAAAAAGTGTAGTGGTACAGTGGGTCCCATCACACTGCAACATCCAAGGCAACGAGGAGGCAGACAGACTGGCAAAAGAAGGTGCAAGACTACCACAAACAGATACTAGTATGACGTACGAAGAGTCAAAACGGCTTATCAAAGCCAGATACATGACCAAATGGGAAACCGAACATACTGGTTACACCAAAAAAGATGCCTATTACCAGTTGAACAGAAGAGAGCAGGTCGTTGTCTTCAGACTTCGCACTGGCCACAATAGACTGAGGTACCACCTATTCAACAAATTAAAGATAGGTGGTACCGACGAATGCCCGTGCGGTACCGGTAAAATGACCGCTGAACATCTGCTGCAGAACTGCCCGACATACG
Source organism: Ariolimax columbianus (assembly GCA_036924085.1). NCBI lineage: Eukaryota > Metazoa > Mollusca > Gastropoda > Stylommatophora > Arionidae > Ariolimax > Ariolimax columbianus. Next base: position 5,041,467 of record JAVGWX010000015.1, read on the forward strand.
AGGATCAGAGAGAGCAGATGTGGCCATCACCAGTGGAACTGCAAGACAAGCTCTATGGCAGTGTCGACAGCCTCAGGATGACCGCCGCTTTTTTCGAAAAAATAATGGTTACTGTCTGATTGCGTACGAAGAAGAAGAAGAAGAATCAATCAATCAATCAATCAATCCATTAATCAAAGCCCGTTACTCCTGTCGGTGCATAGATTTGACAATATTCCGCCATTACACATCGTCCTGTTCTGATCGTCCTGTCTTTCTCCAGGTGTAATAATTTTCTTATTCTTCTTCTTCTTTGTTCGTTCTCAAGCTCTCGCTACAAACCCCGAAAAAAGCTTTGCAAGTACCGGAATATAGACCAGAGAACGGAATTTATTGTGTCGTGGTTTACAGCTTGAGTGCGATGTTTGCACCTTTTGGTCCAACACATCCGACTTCAGCAATCATTTTTGAGTACCAGGTTACCCTCCCTCTTCGATCCCTCCTACTTAGACAGTCTGCTCTGTTGCAGCTTGTTATCCAGGATCATCGCGATGAGGTGTAGAAGGTCTTGGCAGCTCTGGTTCGCTGATCCTGACGCTAGCAGTCAGCTCTGGTTGGCTGACCCTGACGCTAGCAGTCAGCTCTGGTTGGCTGACCCTGACGCTAGCAGTCAGCTCTGGTTGCTTGACCCTGACGCTAGCAGTCAGCTATGGGTAGCTGACCTCTACAGTTCATGCGCTGCTCAGCGTCTTTATCCCGTGGAATCATCTAATATTAGTTCATTCTCACATTCTCTTCTCCATTAACTTTGAGGATCTCGCTCTCGCTGTCTTCCCTTGAGGATACCGTAGAAGAGCCTGTCTGGCTATGTTGGACTGTGCCTTCAGTACCGTATGCCATTTCTAGTCCGATTTTCTTCTTTTAATTTGTTGTTTACAGTGATACTTGTTGGCTTCTTTTCCATAGGTCTTCATTCCTCGCCACTTAATGCCCTCTATCCTGTTGTAGGTATCTGTTAACGAAGGACTGCAGTCTTTGGTGTACGGTCTTGGTCGTTCATCAGGATAAATTAGACTATAACAAGTATTTTTGTTTTCAAAATACAACCACCTACAAGAACAAGAGAGCATAGCTGCAAATTAACTAAAGAAATGTCCAGATTAGATATTAGGAAAACTTTTTTTAGTTAGAGAGTGGTGAATGTTTGGAATGCATATCCACAGGAAGTAGTGTAGTGGAGGCAATGATGATTAATGCAGTTAAAAATAGATTGGAGGCGCAAAACTTTTAGAGAAAAGAAAGGTAAATGAAATTTGTTGTAAACAGACTTTGCAGAGTCTTTTAACCAGTACAAAGATGTTAAGTTACTTGCAAAGACGTTTATAGGTCTTTGTAGAAGGAGATTGAGAACCAACGAAGAAGAAGAAGAAGAAGAAGAAGAAGAGTTTTTTTGTCTATCCCCAAACGTAGTCAACATGCTACACCGTCGCCGTTTGTCCCTATTTGAAAATGCTTGCCAATAACTCTCCCGTTCATCAGCTCTTAAAACAGATGATCCTCCATTAGGGATGGGAAACTACCTTCCCCTGTCACCACTCACAACCTGGTTATGTCAAATCGAAAAAAAAACATCATCCTCATTGGATACATCTTGGGTTCAGTCACTCATTGTGTTCGTATACAGTTGGTGTGTCGATCCCTTGTCACTCAGATGCGAAGCCAGCTCGCCAACCACTGCGCTACGCATCTATCTTGTCCCTATATTGTACAATCTTGTACCCATATTGTTCCATCATGTACCCATATTGTACCAGCTTGTACCCATATTGTACCATCTTGTCCCCATGTTGTACCATCTTGTACCCATATTTAATACATGACTCACTTTTTAGAAGTGTCAAAGCAGTGAGTCAGAGACCTACCCCTCCTACCTCAATGATTTTCTGACAACCAGGTAAAACACACTGGTCATAACCCTCACATTGGCTTCATCGTACTCCTCTCTGCAAACGGGCTGTTTCATGACAGCCTAGCTAACGAAGTGAGGGATCGACTTGATCTTCGTTGTAGTGAACGACTCACAGATGTAGCCAAGCATAGCACAACCGCTTGAGGGCCCCTGTTCACTTTCATCAGAACGCTCGAAATGTGAGGAAAGCTACTGCAACCTGCCACTTAACGTCCTTTTCAGGCCGCACAACAGAGTAAAATTACTTATTGTGGGCATTGGAAACAACAACGGAAAACAGATTTCACACCGTAATGCAAAGCGATGGCATTGCCCTGTCTCAAGTTATGTCACATTGTGATTGATGATAGAGAAACGTCTTGTGGCGTGTCATAATTTATAGTCTGTGTACTCCATTGCTTCTGCCTTTTTGTTTCCAAAGATGTTATAAACTTTACCTTTGTAGTTTGTTGGTTGTAATGTAGGTAAAATCTTACATGGATCAGTGGAATCCAAACGTCAAGTTTGGAGAAGAAGGAAGCCTGGATGTGGATATTCAAACGAAAGGTGCTTTTAATTTAGGAGACACAGACATACATTCTAGATTGTTATTATGGATGTACACTTAAAATGGTATTTATTCAATTGAGCAGAAAGGACAGGAGAACATAGACCGATTGATCAATAACCAACCAACAAACCAACCAACCAACCAACCAACCAACAAACCAACCAACAAACCATATATTCAGTAGGGCCAAAGGGCAGGAGCCAATTTACTGCTAGATCAATAACTAACCAACCAACCAACCATGTGTTCAGTTGTGTGTTTGATAACATAATTTAATTTCGTCAAAACAGTGGAACAAGTAGAATGATATTCTGTACATTTATAGGATTATTAGATGGAAATGAGACAATCGCGTCCTACTCGAATGTTTTGAGACAAACACGTCTTACTAGAAGTTAGATGCTACACGCAGACTAGTAGAATGTTAATAGATACACTCAGACTAGTAGCATGTTAATAGATACATTCAGACTAGTAGAGTGTTAGTAGATACACGCGGACTACTAGAATGTGAGTAGATACAGTAGTTTATAGTAAAGAAAAATACATCCATCTTAAACATCTAATACATTTAATGTATGCCTATTTCCAATCTGAACACATTGTACAATTTAAAAAAAATGTGTATACTAATTCCAGTCTTTACTCAAAAACGTGTTAATTACTAATTCATAATAGCCATGTTTCCACCTCAAGACACAAAATAAGAGCTCTACATACCTTGTAGCACTCGGTATAGTAAAAAACATGTCACTTAATTTAGACACTTCTTTCAGTCAGGATTCTAAACCATTGTCTTTCATAAACTAAACGTTCAGAGATATTCAGAACCCACATAAATTAGTTAGTTCACTTTAAGACGGATCAGATCAAGTGAGACTCGATAAGACAATCTTAGTGAATTTGTTTCAGAGTTCATTAGGAAAGGGTTTCCTATGGCCGTCACATTTCTGGGGTTTCAGAAGATGGAAAAATGCGCGTTTAAAAAATGAGACGTAAATCTTGTTTTCATTTCTTTTACTAAACTGTCGATGATTTATCAATACAGCCTCCAGTAAAACTGGCTACTACTCTCAATACAGCCTCCAGTAAAACTGGCTATCATTCTCAATACAGCCTCCAGTAAAACTGGCCCCAACTCTCAATACAGCCTCCAGTAAAACTGGCCCCAACTCTCAATACAGCCTCCAGTAAAACTGGCTACTACTCTCAATACAGCCTCCAGTAAAACTGGCTACTACTCTCAATACAGCCTCCAGTAAAACTGGCCCCAACTCTCAATACAGCCTCCAGTAAAACTGGCTACTACTCTCAATACAGCCTCCGGTAAAACTGGCTATCATTCTCAATACAGCCTCCAGTAAAACTGGCCCCAACTCTCAATACAGCCTCCAGTAAAACTGGCCCCAACTCTCAATACAGCCTCCAGTAAAACTGGCTATCATTCTCAATACAGCCTCCAGTAAAACTGGCCCCAACTCTCAATACAGCCTCCAGTAAAACTGGCCCCAACTCTCAATACAGCCTCCAGTAAAACTGGCTATCATTCTCAATACAGCCTCCAGTAAAACTGGCCCCAACTCTCAATACAGCCTCCAGTAAAACTGGCCCCAACTCTCAATACAGCCTCCAGTAAAACTGGCTACTACTCTCAATACAGCCTCCGGTAAAACTGGCCCCAACTCTCAATACAGCCTCCAGTAAAACTGGCCCCAACTCTCAATACAGCCTCCAGTAAAACTGGCCCCAACTCTCAATACAGCCTCCGGTAAAACTGGCCCCAACTCTCAATACAGCCTCCAGTAAAACTGGCCCCAACTCTCAATACAGCCTCCAGTAAAACTGGCCCCAACTCTCAATACAGCCTCCAGTAAAACTGGCCCCAACTCTCAATACAGCCTCCAGTTTTGAGGATCGAATGATGTAAAACAAACGGGGTGGTATTACCCAGACGAAGAAGAGTCGAGAAAACATTAAAACAAACATTTGATCATGTGTCCATCATTTATTTGGATCTAGGTCACAGGTATACATCAATGGCATGTCATTAACAGGTGGACACTGGAAGCGCCATTGGGGGCTGTTCTGTGTGTTGAGTTTAACCTGAAACACAAAAGACTTCTAATAATCAGAATCAAAGATAGAACGTAATGCATTTTAGAAACTAGAAGACGGTAAAGAAAACACAGTGAAGATGAAAAATAAGGAAAACGCAAAGACATCGAATATTAGTGTGTGGAAGTAGAAGAATAAGAAGAATAATGTAACAGTTCCCGCCGGAGCAGGGGGAGTTTGGGATGCCTGAACATGTTAAAGCTTAAAGCTACCTGAATGCATGTCAAGGTCACTCACCATCTCAGCAAAGGAGAACAGAGTAATGTAACAGTTCCCGCCGGAGCAAGGGGAGTTTAGGATGCCTGAACATGTTAAAGCTTAAAGCTACCTGAATGCATGTCAAGGTCACTCACCGTCTCAGCAAAGGAGCACATAGTTGGGTTAAGGAATGTGGACAGATAGAAACTGACCACTGGCCTTCCGATTTTGGTAGGGGGAGATTGATTGACAGACGAAATTGACAGCGGGGCTTGCTGCGAGAGAAATGGAGTGACAGGTGTGCAAAAGTGTTTCGGTCCAATTGGATTGAAGATGACCATCACCTGAGATTGATTGGTCAAGCTCTGGCCTTGCTTGAGGATATATAACTCGAGACAAAGTTTAGCTGGGGAGGCTGGATAGAGGGATGGAGACAGGCTGGAGAGAGAGAGGCTGTATGGAGGAGAGTGAGAGAGAGAGAGAGACTGAATGTGGATAGTATGTTTAACTCACCGACTTAGATAGAGGAGCGATTGATAGACTGTTTGACGAATGTTTAGTGATAGAACAGGATCGCTCAAATAGGTGTGTGAGTTTTGCATTAATAGATAATGTGAAAGTGTGTTTGTAAGCAAGGACACATTGTGAACGAGTTATGTCGAGATCGTCCGCCTGATGGGATTTCAGTGAGGAAAAATATTTGATAAGGTGTGTTGAAGACGCAGTTAAGGCGATGTGTGTGTGATGTAATTGCAAGGCAATAGAACTGGGTTTTAGATTGTTGGGAATTCCACCAATAGCTAATGCTTACAATTCCCGTTATAGTAGAATGTTTAGTTAAGATATGTATTATATTGTGTTTGTAATTTCTCTACTCATTCTATGATATGAGTATGATATAATAAATATGCCACCTGCTGTGTGATATGTCATTTACTGAGTATGGTCATGATGATGTGGATGAGTGTGAGAATGTTCTAAGTTAGGATAACGGCCAGGGCAAACAGTGGGGTCTGCTACAATTAGAATAAGAAGAAGAAGAAGAAAAAGAAGAAGAAGAAGAAAAAGAAGAAAAAGAAGAAGAAGAAGAAGAGGTAATAGTAGTAGTATTAGTAACAGCAGCAGCAGCAGTAGTAGTAGTAGTAGTAGTAGCAGTAGTAGAAGAAGAAGTACCCCTTACGTTACATCTTTTTTTGACATCTCCTAGTCCTACCTCTTGGGAGGTTAGTAGGACAGACAAGATCTCCACAGCATTTATTATACTCACTACACACATTATATATCGTCGCACAGTGCAGCTGTTAAAGAAAACGGATCACCAGAATGTGAGAGTCATGTAAACGTTATTGAACTTCTCATCTCTGACCTCTGACCTGCTCGAGTCTCATGAATGAAAAGTTGTTAAAGACTTCTTTCAATTATTTTTCATTAATTTATTTTTATACCGACTTTTATTTGTTGTTTTTTTCAAGATCGTTTCTCTATCCAAACGAAATAAGGCTTTTAGGGACACTCACACTTCTACTACTACTACTACTACTACTGCTACTACTACTACTACTACTACTACTTCTACTACTACTACTTCTACTACTACTACTACTACTTCTGCTACTACTACTACTACTACTACTACTACTACTACTACTACTACTTCTACTACTACTACTTCTACTACTACTTCTGCTACTATTACTACTACTACTACTACTACTACTACTACTACTACTACTACTACTACTTCTACTACTACTACTACTACTACTACTTCTACTACTACTACTACTACTTCTGCTACTATTACTACTACTACTACTACTACTACTACTACTACTACTACTACTACTACTACTACTTTTACTACTACTACTACTACTACTACTTCTGCTACTATTACTACTACTACTACTATTACTACTACTACTACTACTACTACTACTACTACTACTTCTGCTACTATTACTACTACTATTACTACTACTACTACTACTACTACTACTACTATAACTACTATTTCTGCTACCACACAATAAAGAATACATAATAATAATCTAATTATAGCTGCAGACTTGTGTTGTAAGAATGTTTTCTAATATGGCTATAGAAACCAAACATGACACTGCACATTTTACCGCACTCGGGTCACTCATGTAAGAAGTTCGTTTTGGACCAGCGCCTTAGTCTCCGCGATTGAGTTTCACTCTGCGATATGAATACCTTTGTAGACATTAATGTCCCAGGTAGAGCGGTTCCGAGCAAATAACTTTTAGAAGGTGACGTTAATGTTGAAACTTTTCAGAGCCTCTTTCAAAGAGCCTCTATAGCGTTTCTCCTGTGTCTTCCTAATGAGCGCCTTCTTGTTCTGCCCTCACCGAATAACAGCTGCTTGGGGATGCGCTCATTTGGTATGTCCCGTCCACCTTATCAGGGCTTTCTGCTAAAGCGAATGGATTATCAACATGTTAGACCTACTAGGCTTTTCAGAGTTAGGCACTTTGTCCTGCCATCCGAACGTGGATAGTCGTTCGATAGACATCTCAAGTAAATAACGAATTAGCTGTCTGACGTGTCTTCTATTCACTGTCCATGTTACGCAAGCATGAAGGAGAGTGGATATCACTACAGCACGATAGACTCAAGAAGATTGCCATTTCATGGTAGAACCCTAATCACTCTATGATTAAACAATGCTTAATTTCCCAACAGAGGAACATGTAGTCTAACAAAGCCGTTTTTGGTCTGCTGTATAGTTAGTTATCCCATATGGAAAGTTACGCGGCTCGCTCTCATCATAAAAGTTAGACTTTTGCGCTTATTGGTGGTCTGACTATTTGTGTATACCTGTGAGACTTGGACCATTGGTGGTCTGACTATTTGTGTATACCTGTGAGACTTGGACCATTGGTGGTCTGACTATTTGTGTATACCTGTGAGACTTGGACCATTGGTGGTCTGACTATTTGTGTATACCTGTGAGACTTGGGCCATTGGTGGTCTCACTATTTGTGTATACCTGTGAGACTTGGACCATTGGTGGTCTGACTATTTGTGTATACCTGTGAGACTTGGACCATCGGTGGTCTGACTATTTGTGTATACCTGTGAGATCAAATTATTCAGATTCTGATAAACACAAGTCAGTAACGTCTAGTCAGCTCTTTGCCCCAGCATGCTAGTTCTTGTTCTGCAAATCCTCCACCTTGAAAGTAACCTCTTTGTCCCAGCATGCTAGTTCTTGTTCTGCAACTCGTGGAAACCTCCACATTGAAAGTAAACTGTTTACAGAGGCCTACAGTCTGTATGAGCTACACCTCTCTGTAGATCAAAACACCTTGATACCTATATCAATTTCTATAATCATGTTTAAACAAACCAACAACAACCCAATAAAATGCAAGTAATACACTTTGTCAAAACCCAAACACCAAATACAAATATCAAAATATTTGCAGAAATAAACATGACCATGTTATCAACATTTCAGTCCGTAAGTATCATATCTTGATATCTATGTCAGCAAATGTAATCATATTTAAACATACCAATACAAAAATGCAAGACATATAAGTTCGACTATACAACCAAACAATTGTCAAAGTATTAGCACGCACCTATCACATGCCCATGTGCTAACCACCTTTCATTCCTGCTAGTGCTCCACATATCAGCACCTGTTAATGCCCCTTTTCAACAGATACTAAACTATGGCTAAATTCTACTTAATCTGATACTAACTATTGCTAGCTATGTCTGAGTCAAAAACCGATTCGTCCAGCTGTCGAATGACGTAATTATGTAACCCTAACTCGATACGTGGTTCGCTCACTGTCTGGCTTGTACGTCAGACAACGATTTCAAAGGAATTATTAACCTCTGGTCATTCCTCAATTCTACCTAGCCCTTCATAATTCAAATCGCCGCTTCACAAGGATAACGGTACATAAAACGAATTTATGCAAATGTGTACGTTAGCCCGAGTTTCTCATGATGGCCCCACATCTGTCATTACCATGTGTGTAAGCGTTACACGACTCTACCTGATTCCATTTCTGAACTGAGGTCATTTCTCCATGTTTTTGACTAGCGCCATCAAGTCCACTATCAAATGTTCATTCGCTGAATTAACTGGATTCCTAGGACTATTTGTCCGGGTGAACAACTATCGCAGGTGGCTGGTCTGTTTGATCCCTGGTCTGTTTGTTCCTCCGTTGACGTATCTCCTATCTCGCTAACATGACTGTGACGACCTACCGCTCCTGGTCTCCTCGGGCCATTGGACACAAATCTTTCAACTCGTTCCTCGATGCGTTTATCTCTCCACCTGGTCGTCTTTCTCGTTCTTCTTTCTCCTCACTCACTCCTATATTGAGTATTTCAGTTTTTTCTTCATCAGCTCAATCGATCTTGACTGCGTGTACACTTTCATATCTTTCGTGAATAGGTGCCTTCACCTGAAGAGGATCACCTAATTTAAAGTCTACTTCTGTCTCAATTAACTTTACTTCGTCGACAACTAATGTCCTACCAGGCTCGACCACAAGTTCCTGGTAAACATGGCCCCTTTTATCACGCCCGACCATGTTATCTGACATAACTCCCTCTACCTGAATACTCCAGCTACGCTGTCTGATCCTGTTACGTTTCATCTCGACGTCTGAGCGTGGCCGAACGTTTGTCTCGTTTGCATTGCGTAACCTGCCCTCCGTCCCTAACTTTTCTGGATACACAAAACCTGCATCTATTCTTTTCTGTTTATCTGTCTCGTGCTCAAAGTCTCTTTCATAGTGCCTGCCTTGTTTCTCCATCTGTAACTTTGCAAATGGTCTCTTATTATGGGATAAAAATATGTCCGATTCAAACTTCTGATTTGCCATTTTCACACGCATTTGACTTGGCATTTCTACCTGGGTTAAACTGCTCCCCTTTTCGCTACTTCTGTCTAGCCGTCCACATATGTCCGCCCTGAGATTTCCACCTCCGTCCCTCCACGGATCGGAATGTGTAAGTTGGTCTTCCTACCCTTCTGTCCCTTTCCAAAAGACTGGACCGTGTTTATTTCTGCCATTTCTTTATTTCTTCTCTCCTTCCTAGCTGGCTTGGACGTTCTGTTTCCAAACTGTCGCAGCTTACATCAGAGATCTTTTTTCCTGTCTTTTTAGCAGAGATACTCTGCTTATTAGTTGTCTTAGCTGGTTTTGTAGTTATTTAGTTTTGTCGTCCAACCTATCGTTCGTCTTGTTGACTTCAGCTATTGCCATGAAAGGCTTGCTTGAGTTAAAGATTTCTGCTGTTTTCCAGGAAACGTTAAAATCCCGAATAACATTGGGACAGCCAATCGACAAATGTCTAAAAGCTAGACAATGATAACATTGTTTAACCTGGCGTCTCGACATGTTGTTGAATAAACCAGTCTGGCCCACACAAAAAAAAAAAATTCCAATACTGTCAAGTAGGCACGAAATGCCAAGTCGTGTCAGTAATGCAACAATGGATAATACAAATTACAACATTTACCGGTCAGATATTTGGAAAAGCTGACTATGGTAACTAACACTCTAACCACTAGCTACTCCCCTACTCCTCACTACACCCACACTATATATATATAACAGGCATCAAATAATAAACGATGTGTAACAGTGCTCAGGTTTCCACTAGGGTTATTCTAACTAAAACGTTACCACACTCAACTACAACATTCATGACCTCACACAGCAGGTGCCATATTTATTATATAATACTCATACCAGAAAAATGAGTAGTGAAATTACAAACAATACAATACAAATCATCTTAACTAAATATTCCTATATTATATATATGTTAATATAAATATTAACTAAAGCGGAAATTTTAAGCAGTAGCTATTGATGGAATTACCAACTATCAAAACCCAGGTCTATTGCCGTTCACACATCACACACCCTTTCCCTTATGTGCATCCTCAACATACTCTCAAAAACTCTTCCTCACTCACAACCCCTCAGGTGGATGATCGGGACATAATACATTCAATATATTCCACATATACTCACATGTGATCTATCAACTCAGTCGATCTCCGTATACACACGCTCTGAAACATACATCGTTCCCTCGGTGACTGCACTCGCACATCCACATCTCGATCTCTCCTAGACACAGCTGTACACTCAGAACATACCTCGTTCCATACGTGTCCTGCACGTACAGCATACGCTCAGATTATATCTATACACAGGACGCCCAAACCTTATAGAGCGGCTGGCCCAGACTCAAGGCATATGCTGGTTGAGCGACCTGTTCTATGACACATTCATAAAAGTCGGTCAGCTAAATAGACTCCTAGCTAAATTATCTCTCTCGGTCTCATTCCTTCTCTCTGGCCAGCCTGCTAGAGCTAAACTTTGTCTAGTGGTATATAGACTCAATCAGTATCAGAGCTGACCAATGAAAATCGGGGGAATGGCCCCAATCAATCGCTAATGCTATGAATTACTCTGAACCCTGTCACTCAAATATGGCAGCAAGCTCTCTGCTGCTCACTTGTCTTTCTTTCCCACAACTACGTTTTCCTTTGTTGAGACGGTGAGTGATCTTGGCGTAGTGTCCAGACAGAGAGTGACCTTGGAACGCATTCAGGTACCTTAGTTCTCAGAGTCGCCGACCATATCACCCCTGCCCTAAACGATCATGCTCAGGCTAGAACTGTTACACGCACACGCACACGCATACACACTCCCACACACACACTCACAAACACACATACCCACACACACACGCACACGAACACACACACGCAAATGCACGCATGCACACACGACCACACGCGCACACACACACAAACGCACATACGCACATCTACCCACACACACACACACACACACGCACATACACAGGCACATACACATGCACACGCACATACACACCCACACACACACATGTACACGCACACACGAACACACAAACAAAAATACATACACACACGTACACATTCACACACGCATTCACACACGCACACACACAAACATACACACACGTACGCACACACGCACACAAGCACGCACACAAGCACGCACACAAACACACACCCAACCACACACAAACACGTACACACACACGCACCCACACGCATACTCACACACATACGCTCGCACATACGTACACACGCATACGCGCATACAATTACACACCCACTCCCATCACCCACACATCCACACACACAACCACCCACACACACATGCACAAAAACAAACAAACACACTCACGCGCACACATGCTAGCAAACACGCACACCGACACACAGACTCACACGCACACACACACACGCCCACACACTCACACATATACAAACACTCACACATATTCATACATGCACACACAAGCACGCACACACGCACACACATACATACACACCCACCCACACACACACACACACATACACACGCACATCTATACGTACACACACACGCACAGACAAACACGCACACGCACGCACACTCAAACAAGCACACGTTCACACGCACACGCGCATGCACACGCACGCACATACACAAACACGCATACGCAAACACGCGCACACACGCACAAATACACGCACACACACACGCACACACACACACGCACACACACGCGCACAGGCATATACACACACGCACACACACACGCACACACACATGAACACGCACACATATACACAAGCACACGCACACGCACACACACACACGCACACACACGCGCACACGCATATACACGCACACACACACATGAACACGCACACAGATACACAAGCACACGCACACGCACACACACACACGCACACACACGCGCACACGCATATACACACACACGCACACACGCACACGCACACACACACACATGAACACGCACACAGATACACAAGCACACGCACACGCACACACACACACGCACACGCACATACACGCACACACACACATACGCAGGCACACACACACGCACACACACACATACATACACACAAACACCCATTCACGCACCCACACAGACACACGCGCACACATACACGCACATACACAGACACACACACACGTGCACACACACACACACACACGCATTCAGACACACACACACAGACACACACACACACGTGCACACACACACACATACACACACGCACACGCATACAGACACACACACACGCACACACACACACGCCCACACACACACACACAAGCACACACCCACACACACACACGTACACACACACACACACACGCACACGCATACAGAAACACACGTCTAAAACTGACTTGTAAAAACTGACTTGACACACATAAACTTACAGAGAAACAGCTCTCATTGACTTGAACATCTTTCAGCAACAGGATCACAGAAATCACTATCAACAATGTCGACATGTCTGTTCCAACTTTCTTGGTTTCTCTAGTGTTTACTTTTCTTTCAGAAATGGACAGCTTGTGTCTGGTGTCCTAATGCTAAGAAACACAACAAGTAAACATGTCAGCTTATGAGAATTGGGTTGCTAGTTATATAGTAAACTACTAACTCGACAACACTGAACTCCTGGCATACCCATAGGCGTTCAGTCTCTCTCTCGGTAAATTAGGAAGGTTATCCATCTTAGTAAATGGCGAATGGGTGTGGATAATAATGGTTTCTGCAGCTCGTTGGTTGTGCACACTTTTCATCCGTTCTCTCCTATGCTCCAACCTCGTTCATTATAAAACACCTGCAGCCCATGTCAAGTTGATCCATATATTACTGTGTGGTCATCTAACAGGTGGTCATTGATAGACCTCCAAAGTAGCTCTTTCATTGCCATAAACACCAGAACATTTTACGAAATAAAATGCAAAATTGACCAAAGAAAATTGGTTTTCCAGACCCTGAAAGGAATATTGCACAACAAAACGTCTTGGAACTGAGAAAGACAATTCTTCGATGTTGTGTGGAACCAGTACTGACATATGGCAGCAAATCATGGACAATCAGCAAGTAGCGCATAGAGGCAGCGAAAATGTGGTTTTACAGAAGAATGCAGGATTAAGACGCTGAACAGAGCAAAACAGTAACTAAATAAATAAAGACGGATGTGTCGCAGCGAAAGGTGCAAATATCGAAGTCAAGCTGTAAACTAACGACACAATACATTTCGTTCTCCGGACACTAAACTGATACTTACAAAACCCGGTTCAGGGCTTGGTAGCGGGAGATTGAGAACAAAACTCTGTTCAGGGCTTGGTAGCAGGAGATTGAGAACAAACGCAGAAGAAGAAGACAAGATAGAGAAGAATGCTGCTGGTTCCATGGCAAAGAAGACTAATGATACAGTACTGGAAGAGGCACAGAGACAAAAGACATTTCATTACAAGAATGAGTACAAGGCAGACAACCTCTCCCTGGCTTGTTATGAGTAGAGGTGGTTTGAAGCACGTTTTGACATTGGCAAAGATAGCAGGAAAGAGGGACAAAGGAAGGACGAGAGAGGAGATGTTGAACAGCCAGAGAGAATACCACGGCCGACAATCAACATCAGAATTCGTAGATGGCACACGTGATAGTAGTGGATCGAGGTCCATGATCGTCAACACCAACCGGCAGGGCACCTGTTGTTGATGATGATGATGATGATGATGATGGTGATGATGAACCCCACAATGACAGAGCTGTATACCAATTCCAACATCAGCAAGTCTGAGGCCCCTTCAGCTGCCATCCACTCATGTTTTGGCCAGCTCTTCTGTACCTTCCGAAGTAAGGTTGGGAGTCTGACTGGCCCTGAGAGCTGCAGCCACTGTTGTTTTCTCCATTATTGTTCTGGAGGTTACAGTTCTGAATGACCCGCTCAGCTCTGCAACGATCAGCCATCTAACTCTAGAATCCTCTAACTCTAGAAGCCTCAAACTCTAGAAGCCTCTAACTCTAGAAGCCTCTAACTCTAGAAGCCTCTAACTCTAGAAGCCTCTAACTCTAGAAGCCTCTAACTCTAGAAACCTCTAACTCTAAAAGCCTCTGATTCTAGAAGCCTCAAACTCTAGAAGCCTCTAACTCTAGAAGCCTCTAACTTTAGAAGCCTCTAACTCTAGAAACCCCCAACTCTAGAAGCCTCTAACTCTATAAGCCTCTAACTCTAGAAGCCTCAAACTCTAGAAGCCTCTAACTCTAAAAGCCTCTAACTAAAGAAGCCCCCAACAAGATATCTCACATTGTCAGTGCTTTACTCCAACACAATGGCTAGATCCTATTGGAAATAGAAGGAAATTATGCCTAAAGAAACTTTGCTTTCCAAATTCGTGATTCTTAATTGAAGATGTAGGGGACGGCGTGGGTTAATGGTTAAGTGCCACGGCTTACAACCCGAAGTGCTGGGTTCTATTCACAATCACAGCACCGACCGTTATCCCGAAGAACCAAACCTTCGAAAAAAAGGAAGGAGGAAAAAGACCATTTCATAAAATGCATGCTGAAGTCGGATGCACTGGGCCGGCATGCGCAAAATACGAACAAAGTGCAACGTCCCCGCGGTAATAGAGATATAGGGCGAACAAAAAGAAAGAAAAGAAATACATTTTTAAATTGAGGATGTTGAGGAGTTTCACATAAACTATAAAGCATGTCCTTGTATATGACTCGGAAACATGGCGGATGACCAGACATTTTGGGGGAGGAATTTCAGGTCTCATCAGCAGAAGCTGGGCCTGCAGTCGTTTGACAAGGTAACACAAAGGACGTTTCTGGGAGAGAACAAGACAATTCAGAGGGAACAGAAAAACAGAAGAACAAGTGGACTGTGGTTAGGCAATAGGTGAACTTTGTCACGTAACGCCTGGAGGAAAAGAGACGTAGTCCACATGCAGAAGAATCGTAGAGGCCAGTACACGAAAGCAGACGAAGACCACATGCAGAAAACCATACGTCTCTAAGAGGATGAAAAAGGCAGGGAACCACATATGATGGAAAAATATTATCGGAGGAACAGATGTTGAACAGGAGTAGGAGAGTTTTAAAACAGTTCTAGAAAAGCTAAAAGAGGAATGTGTTCCATGTAGGGAGGTAAACCCCAAGCGTAAAAAGTGGATAACAAGATAAGTAGTTAAATGTAGAAGAGCTAAAAATAAAGCATGGAAAAAATATGTAGAGGCAGGTAAATCAAGAGAAACATATTTAAAATATTTGGAAAAGCAGAACATAACTCAGATGGTGAATAAAACAACAAAAATAGACTTCGAAAAAAACTTGCTCAGAGGAACAAAACTGATAGTAAAAGCTTCTTCTCTTATGTTAGAATTAAAGAAAGAACGAAAGACAAAGTAGGCACTCTCATAGACAGTACAGGGATAATAAGAAGTGAGAATAGGGAGGCAGCTAATCTACTCAATTAGGAGTTTGGCACAGTCTACATAAAGAAGACTGCTCCAAGATACCAGAGCCTATAGATATTTTTCAAAGAGACATGGATACAGCAGGATTAAGATCAATCTGTATTACAGAGGAAAATGTGTTTAAAAAATTGGAGGGGTTGAAAATAGATAAATGTCCAGGTCAAGATGGTATTCATCCAAAATTGCTGTTTGAAATCAACTA
Source organism: Ariolimax columbianus (assembly GCA_036924085.1). Lineage (NCBI taxonomy): Eukaryota > Metazoa > Mollusca > Gastropoda > Stylommatophora > Arionidae > Ariolimax > Ariolimax columbianus. The sequence goes on from JAVGWX010000015.1 coordinate 5,057,843, forward strand.
GAAAAACCATTGGCTATATTATGTTCTCAATCACTTGCAAAATGGATTGTTCCACGGAATTGGAATTCCTTTATTAAAAAAAGGGTAAAAACTCGAATCCAGCGAATAATAGACCGGTGAGTTTAACGAGCATAGTCTGTAAATTGTTATAGTCAAAAGTCAAAGAAGACATTGTAATGCATTTAGACAAATGTAATCTAATTAGAAATAGTCAGCATGGGTTTACTAGACAGAGATATTGCTTAACAAATATATTATAATTCATGGAGGAGGTTACCAAAATGATAGATAAAGGGAAGCTAGTCGACGTTATTTATCTAGATTTTGCAAAGGCCTTTGATAGAGTAGCTCATCAAAGATTATTTCGAAAGTTAAAATCACATGGAATAGATTGGAAGACTGTGTACAGGTGTGGAGTCCTTATCATAAAGGGGATATAAACATGCTGGAAAGAATACAAAAATGAGCGACAAATGTGATAGTGGGATTCCAGAATTACAGTTAGGAGGAAAGACTCAGAAAATGCGGCCTTCTGTGTCTAGAACAGAGAAGAATTCGTGGTGATTTAATACAAGGTTTATAAGATGATCACAGTAATCGATAAATTAGACCATAGCAAGTTGTTTTTTTTAATACAGCCACCCCCAACAACAAGAGGGCATAGCTACAAGTTGACTAAAGAGAGGTCCAGATTAGATATTAGAAAATATTTGTGTAGTCAGAGAGTGGTGAATGCTTGGAATGCATTGCCACGGCAGGTGGTGGAGGCACGGACAGTTAATGCATTTAAGAAAAATTGGATGCGAATAGCTTTTAGAGCAAAGTGATGTTAATGAAACTGGTTGTATATAGACTCTGCAGGGTCTTCTAAACCAGTATAAAGACGTTAAGTTAAGTTAAGAAGAGTCGTAGAGGTCAATACACGAAAGCAGACGAAGACCACATGCAGAAGAGTAGTAGCTACCGGGGAAGGAAAAGAGATGAAGATGGAATATGAAACATGGATAATAGTCTTTGAGGCCGATACACTAAAAGAGGCGAAGGCCACATGGATAATAGTCTTTGAGGCCGATACACTAAAAGAGGCGAAGGCCACATGGATAATAGTCTTTGAGGCCGATACACTAAAAGAGGCGAAGGCCACATACAGAAGATTCCTAGAGGCCGAAACATTAAAAGAGGCTAAGGCCACATACAGAAGATTCCTAGAGGCCGATAGACGAATAAAGAGAGCAGATGGAAAGAATTGTAGAAAACAAGACAGAACTGGATAGTGTTATTGTTGTTGTTTTTGTTGTTGTTATTGTTGTTAGTCCTGAAAAGGACCTGTAGTGTCGTGTTGTTGTAGCTTTCCTCACATCCCGATCGTGCTGAAGAAGGTGGACCGGAGTCCTCCAGGCGGTTGTGCAACGCTTAGCTTCATCTACGTGTCGCTCACTACTACGAGCAAAACGTCGATTCCCCACCTCGTTAGCCAGGCTGCCAAGAAGAACAGTCCATTTCCAGAAAGGACTACGTGGAAATCAAGGCGGCGGTTATGGTCAGTATATTTTCCTGACCCTGACTAACATGTCTGATCAGTATGTTATGTCTGACCAGACGTTAGTCTTCCTCACCGCTTGGTGAGTGAAAGTTGATATAATATTCACCTTAAGGCAGTAAGAGATAAGAAAAAACAGAATTGTAGAAGATTTGTTCAAGTATTAGAGATGGCCAGCAAATTACTCTCTCTGAAGACTCTCTGTTCGCTTATGAGGCTAAACTATACCAAACTAGTCAACAGGGGACAGCAGACATGCCTCCATTAAAGATGCTGGTCGGCTCAACTATACGAAACTAGTCAACAGGGGAAAGTAGACATGCTCCATTAAAGATGCTGGTCTTCTGGCTGGAACGATTGACAGCGTCTGGGGAAAGACTCGGGAACGTCTAAATGGAAATTGTGCGCCATCTTAAATAGCACACCATAGCAGGTAAACTTTGACCCGTTCACAATTAGTGTCAATGACATTCCGAACCTGCGCTACACAGACGCTACGGTTACGATGACCCGTAGCCTCAAAGTACGGTGTTTCTACAGCTACAACGAAGAGACACATGGACTACTAGAATGACAGTAGTGACACTTGACCTTCTATAAAGTCTCTAAAGACACGTGAACTTCAAGCGGCTATAGGTTGAGACATATCTTTTGTCAGGACAACATAATCAAAACATGTAAAGACATGAAGAAGTATCCGTGCTAAACAAGTCACAACATTCACACTCACAGTTACGTAAGAGCCGTCTTGTCACTGGGACTGTTGAAGAAGTTGGTATATATCAGGTGATCAACACCTGGCGTATATTGATCACTTCTGAATTTATATCAGATAATTAGTTTTGGAGGTAGTAAATGTGTTAACTGGTATTATCCCGTTATATTTCTTGCCCGTCCACTAACAGCCTAACAGTGGGAGTTGGTTACCCAAATCTTCCATTTTATGAGCAATAAATCACAAGTGCCAGGGCACTGATGTAGGTTTGGATGATCCTGGCAAGTGGTTTCCTTTTGGTTTTTTGTTTCTAGTTCCCTTTGAAGCAGAAGACCATGAATCAATCAATCAATCAATAAATAAATCAATCAATCAATCAATCAATCAATAAATCAAATCATGTCGATCCTCTCGGTGCATAGGTTCGACAATATACTGCCATTACACACTGTCCTGTTCTGATCGTCCTGTCTCTGTCCAGTTTTAATCATCTTCATCTTCTTCTTTGTTCGTTCTCAATCTCCCCCTACCAAGCCCTGAAAAAAGCTTTGCAAGTAGCGGAATGTAGTCCAGAGAACGGAATGCTTTGTGTCGTGTTTTACAGCTTGACTGCGATATTTGCACCTATCAGTCCAACACATCCGACTTCAGCAAGCATTTTTAAGCACCAGGTTAGCTTCCCTCTTCGATCCCTTCTACTTAGCCAGTCTGCTCTGTTGTAGCCTGTTATCCAGGATCATCGCGTGGATGTGTAGAAGGTCTTGGCAGCTCTGGTTCGCTGATCCTGACGCTAGCAGTCAGCTATGGTTGGCTGACCCTCACGCTAGCAGTCAGCTCTGGTTGGCTGACCCTGACGCTAGCAGTCAGCTCTGGTTGGCTGACCACGCTCTTATGCCACCTACAAGGTATTTCTTCTGCGTACGCAGTCAGACAGTAACCATTATTTATTCGAAAAAAGAGGCTCTCGCCACTGCCATAGAGCTTGTCTTGCAGTTCCACTGGTAATGGCCACATCTGCTCTCTCTGATCCTCGTATGTCGGGCAGTTCTGCAGCAGATGTTCAGCGGTCATTTTACCAGTACCGCACGGGCATTCGTCGGTACACCCTATCTTCAATTTGTTGAATAGGTGGTACCTCAGTCTGTTGTGGCCAGTGCGAAGTCTGAAGACAACGACCTGCTCTCTTCGGTTCAACTGGTAATAGGCATCGTTTTTGGTGTAACCTGTATGTTCGGTTTCCCATTTGGTCATGTATCTGGCCTACAAGGTATTTGAAAGGATGATCCTGAACCGCATCTCTCCCTGGATAGAATCGAGGCTGATCCTGAACCTCATCTCTCCCTGGATAGACGCGAGGCTGATCCTGAACCTCGTCTCTCCCTGGATAGACTCGAGGCTGATCAAGGAACAAGCTGGGTCCAGACCTGGGAGATCTTGCAGTAGTCAAATCCTTAACTTGACACAACTAATAGAGGATGGTTCCGAGCCCAACCAGGTGACTGGAGTGGCATATATAGACCTAAGCGCTGCCTACGGCACAGTAAATCGCCGTAGGTTGCAGGCAAATGTATACAACATGACGAAAGGCTGGCGTCTGTCTAACATAATCAAATGCTCACTTCAAAACAGGCGATTATGTGTAACCTTGGGGAAAAAAGAGAGCACATGGCGAAATCAAACCAACGGCCTGGCTCAAGTTAGTGTTCTTGCTCCCATGCTATACAACTTCTATACCAACGACCAGCCTATGGATACAGACACAAGGAAATTTCTATACGCCGATGACACAACAGTCGCTGCTCAGGCTAATGGCTTTGAGGAGGTAGAAGGTCAACTAACACGCTCTCTGAATGACCTCGCAGAATATTATCGGAAAACTCACCTAAAACCCAACCCTAGTAAAACTCAGGTATGCGCCTATCATCTCAAGAACAGAGAGGCAAACAGAGAACTGCGAATCAGATGGCAAGGACCGGATCTTGAACACTGCCCGGCTCTGAAATACCTGGGTGTAAAGTTGGATCGCACATTATCCTATATGACACACTGTCAGGAGACAAAGCGTAAGTTATATGCGAGAAACAACATTATCCGAAAATTGACTGGCACAATATGGGGTGCTCAGCCATCAGTCTTACCCACATCAGCGTTTGCCTTGTGCCTTCCCGCAGCGGAATATGAAGCCACAGTCTGGAAAAACTCCGCCCATGCAAAACAAGTTGATACAGCAGTGAACGAGATGGGCAGGATAGTGTCGGGGTGCCTTATACCTACCCCCACAAACAAAATATAAACCCTTAATTGGCATTGCACCACCTGATACAAGGAGAGGTGTAGCTGCGGAAATCGAATGAGGGAAACAGGAAAACGACCCTAGACACCCGATGTTTGGCTATCAGGAAAAATCGACAAGACTTAAATCAAGACACAGTTTATCAACATCAACAGAGACCATCCAGACAAGCCCGGAATGTCGACGCATCGGAAGGTGGCACGAGACAATGCAGGATCCATGGATAGAGCTCAAGGAAGAGGCTGCGCCTGGACACCACCTGCCCTACGCTGTGTAGAAGGCGATGAACAGCCTTCGACTGGTGTCTCAAGATGCAGAGTAAACGTGAAGAAATGGGGATACTCAGACTACGACACATGTGAATGCGGCACAGTTCAGGACCAAGATCTCCTCATGTCCTGCCCCAACCTCCGTGACACGTGTGACATGATCGATATGATGGAGGAGAACGACAAGGCAGTTCAAGTTGCTGAAAACTGGACGGATGCTGTGTGACGTGGTGTTTGGACACGGAAAGTAAGTAAGAAGGCTGACCCTGACACTAGCAGTCAGCCCTGGTTGACTGACCCTGACGCTAGCACTCAGCTCTGGTTGACTGACCCTGACGCTAGCAGTCAGCTCTGGTTGACTGACCCTGACGCTAGCAGTCAGCTCTGGTTGACTGACCCTGACACTAGCAGTCAGCTCTGGTTGGCTGACCCTGACGCTAGCAGTCAGCTCTGGTTGACTGACCCTGACGCTAGCAGTCAGCTCTGGTTGACTGACCCTGACGCTAGCAGTCAGCTATGGGTAGCTGACCTCTACAGTTCATGCGCTGCTCAGCGTCTTTATCCCGTGGGATCATCTAATATTAGTTCATTCTCACATTCTCTTCTCCATTAACTTTGAGGATCTCGCTCTCGCTGTCTTCCCTTGAGGATACCGTGGAAGAGCCTGTCTGGCTATGTTGGACTGTGCCGTCAGTACCGTATGCCATTTTAAGTCCGATTTTCTTCTCTTAATTTGTTGTTCCAGTGATACGTGTTGGCTTCTTTTTCCATAGGTCTTCATTCCTCACCACTTTATGCCCTCTATCCTGTTGTAGGTATCTGTTAACGAAGGACTGCAGTCTTTGGTGTACGGTCTTGGTCGTTCATCAGGATAAATTGGACTGTGCGAGGGGAATTCAACAAATAACTTCCGTATATCAGACACATGATAAGTTGTCTTTCTTACTTTCCTTTGTATTGGTTGTCGCGCCAATATTGTAGGCCTGGTTGCTGAGTGGATAGCCCGCCTTTCGTCACGACGAAAAGGTTATTGAGCTCGGTCATGGCTCGATCCTCGGTCTCGACACACTCTTGTCTAATAATGAAAAGTGAGGTGTTTAGCGATCTCAAATTTCAAAGACTCGGCTAAATGAGAGAGGTAGGTATCTCGTCTCCCTTGTCGCTTAAAGTGAATAGTGAATTGGTACCCATTTAAGGTTGGGTAAACCCGAGATGCGTTGTGATATGATTAAAAAAAACATTTCTTCCTCAACTTGGGAATGAACTAAGATGCGATGCCAGCTCGCCAACCACTGCGCTACGCGGCTCTCTTGTCCCCATATTGTACCATCTTGTCCCCATATTGTACCATCTTGTCCCCATATTGTACCATCTTGTCCCCATATTGTACCATCTTGTCCCCATATTGTACCATCTTGTCCCAATATTGTACCATCTTGTACCAATATTTGATACCTGACTCACTTTTAAGAAATGTCAAAGCAGCGAGTCAGAGACCTATCCCATCCTACCTCAATGATATGCTGACACCCAGGTAAAACATACTGGCCGAGACCCACACATTGGCTTCATCGTACTCCTCCCTGCAAACGGGCTGCTTTCATGGCAGTCTGGCTAACGAAGTGAGGGATCGACGTGATCTTCGTAGTAGTGAACGACACGCAGATGAAGCCAAGCATAGCACAACCGCTAGAGGGCCCCTGTTCACCTTCATCAGCACGCTCGAAATGTGAGGAAAGCTTCTGCAACCACTTAACGTCCTTTTCAGGGCGCACAACAGGGTAAAATTACTTATTGTGGGCATTGGAAACAACAACGGAAAACAGATTTCACACCGTAATGCAAAGCAATGCTATTGTCATGTCTCAAGTTATGTCACATTGTGATTGCTGGTCGAGAAACGTCTTACGGCGTGTCATAATTTATAGTCTGTGTACTCCATTGCTTCTGCCTTTTTGTTTATAAAGATGTTATAAACTTTACCTTTGTAGTTTGTTGGTTGTAATGTAGGTGAAAATCTTACATGGATCAGTGGAATCCAAACGTCAAGTTTGGGGAAGAAGGAAGCCTGGATGGGGTTATTCATACGAAACGTACTTTTTAATTTAGGAGACACAGACATACATTCTCAGTTGTTATTATGGATGTTCCCTTAAAATGGTATGTATTCAGTTGGGCCAAGGGGCAGGAGCCCATAGACCGCTAGATCAATAACCAACCAACCAACCATGTATTCAGTTGGGTCAATGGGCAGGAACCCATTGACCACTGGATCAATAACCAACCAACCATGAATTCCGTTGTGTGTTTGATAACATAATTTAATTTCATCAAAACAGTGGAACACGTAGAATGTTAGTCTGTACATTAATAGAACTATTAGAAGGATATGAGACAAACGCGTCCTACTAGAAGTTAGTTTATACACTCAGACTACTAGAATGTTAGAAGATACACTGAGACTACTAGAATGTTAGTAGATACACTCAAACTACTAGAATGTTAGTAGATGCACTCAGACTACTAGAATGTTAGTAGATACACTCAGACTACTAGAATGTTAGTAGATACACTCAAACTACTAGAATGTTAGTAGATACACTCAGACTACTAGAATGTTAGTAGATACACGCGGACTACTAGAATGTTAGTAGATACACGCGGACTACTAGAATGCCAGTAAACAGTAAAGTAAAGTAACCTATTACTGCCGTAGGGGTGTCATGTGTTAGCGATGTCACATTTCAAAGGCTCTGCTAAATGAGGACCGTAGTCATCTCTCCCTCGCCGCTTTTATTTCCCGGTTTGAACCGGTACCCATTTAAGGCTGGGTGGAGCCAGAAGCCATTGCGGTCTGAAAAAACATTACCACCTCAACTGGGGAAGTAACCCAGGACAATCCAGAGCGCTAACCACTGCGCTACGCGGCTCCCAGAATGACAGTAGATAGACTCAATCTTCTAGAATGATAATACTGACACATGGACTGACTGATAGTAGAGACTTGCCATCTTGTGTAATGTCTGTACAGACACACGGACTGACTGATAGTAGAGACTTGTTATCTTTTGTAATGTCTGTACAGACACACGGACTGACTGATAGTAGAGACTTGTCATCTTCTGTAATGTCTGTAAAGACACACGGACTGACTGATAGTAGAGACTTGTCATCTTCTGTAATGTCTGTAAAGACACAGTGACATGCAGAAGATATTAGTACATACATATATCCAAGTACAACATAGTGGAGGCACGTGAAAACATTTCGACGACACACTGCTAGACAGGTGAGAACACTTACACTCAAACCTACACGGGAGATAATTTGTTACCTGTCACGTAAAAGCAGTTAAATATGTATACGGCCCTTGTACAGGTGGCGGCTATTGATCACTTCAGACTTAATGTTAGGTCAATCGTTTGTATAGTAATAAATGTGTACGATTTTATCGTTTCGACATGAATTTATAACTGTCACTACTAAAATGCTGGTCTGTGTGAGTTATCCCTACATTCGTTTCTATTGTATATCAACCACAATGAATATCTGACCGATGTGTATGGCGAATCTTGCTGGTCAAGCTTGCTGGCGAATCTTGTTGGTGAATCTTGCTAATCGCCGACGTGGCTTTATAATATTTGGTATTTTACTGCTACTTACAAAGGATGGGGACATAACTGTTTTGCCTGATTTGCGGACAAGATATTACGTTTCCTTGTCCCTGTTCTAAGGTGTGCTGCAAATCTAGAATTGAATAATTTACAAAGCCATGTTTTCTTGACTAACCTTCACACAGTATATGTTTATTTTCATTTAGAAAAATGATTATTAGTATTTTTAGTAGTCTTATAAGGGACGTTCAAATGAAACGGGAACTTTTTGTTCTAGTTCTACCTGAATGGGTTAAAACGTGTTGGAACTAGGACCATTAGTTAATTGCACTTGTGTCTTATTAGTGCTAGGTGGCCTACTTGTCATGGTCCAGTCACGTGACCGAAACATAACAATGGCGGACAACGCTGATAGGACTTGAATGAACAACGTGTTGTGATGAAGTTTCTTGTGAAAGAAGACGTGAAACCTGCGGATATTTACAGAAGACTACAATCACAATACGGTGATGAGACACGCAGCAGACGTAAGATATCCGTGAGTGATGATTATGTCCTTATTCTGCACGATATGGGTTGACCTCATACAACCCACCGCATTATGTGCTATCTGCAGCAACTGGACTAGGAGGTATTGCCATATCCACCTTACATCAGAGACCACGTTCAAAGCGATTTCAAACTGTTTGGATCCCTAAACGTATTTCAAGGAGGTCAGAATTTCAGCACTGATGGCGAGGTAAAACAGGCTGTCATGGATTGGTTCAGACACATTAACAAATCTTTCTAGACTGAAGCTTTTCAAGTATTACTTAAACGCTGGGATAAGTACATAAACGTTGTTGAAGATTGAATTAGAAAATTAAATGATTAAAAAAAACATTTTTATTCTAAAAAAGTCCCGGTTTGAGTTGAACACTCATCGAATTATTAATAGTAGCATTATTATTTTACAATAAAATGGTAAAAGTGAGTCCCACTGCAGAGATGCCGTCGGGGATGAAGATAACTCTTCATGGACTAAATCTCAGCCTATGTTAAATGGGGTGGTCAGTTCCCTTCCTTGCTATTTAAACCTTCCTAACTAATACGTCAAGTATCCATTTACAGCTGGATTGACTGGAAGAGCGGTCGTACCAGGAACAAACCACGCCCTGTTTCTGTTTCCGTTGGTCCGTGATTTCGAACCCTGACGCATTGTAATCCCACTGTCGACTAGGCTAAACGTTCCCCTACTGTATTATACACTACTGGCAAACAGATTTTAGCTCGTTCTTCTTGTTGAATCAGTAGGTTTACTCTTTTATGGGACCGAAAAAGGACGTTAAGTGACGGGTTACAGTAGCTTCAGAGGGTCCTTCAGGCAAATGTATTATGCTTGACTTAATATGCGTGTCTCTCACTATTGTGGGGATCACGTAGATCCCTCATCTCGTTATCCAGAATGCCATGAAAATAGCCCGTTTTCAGGGACGGCTGCGCCGAAGCCCGAGGTAGGGGTCTTGGCCAATATATTTTGCCTGAACAGATGTTAGTCTTCCTCCTCAAATGGCTGCTTAATCTTAGCTTTATTTGTAGTAAAAATAGTTTATATTAAAGAAAAATACATCTATCTTAAACATCTAATACATTTAATGTATGCCTATTTCTAATCTGAACACGTACAATTGTTTTTAAATTTGTCTACTAATCCCAGTCTTTACTCAAAAACGTGTTAATTACTAATTCATAATAGCCATGTTTCCACTTCAAGACACAAAATAAGAGCTCTACATAGCTTGTAGCACTCGGTATAGTAAAAAAAAACATGTCACTTAATTTAGACACTTCTTCCAGTCGGGATTCTAAACCATTGTCTTTCATAAACTAAACGTTCAGAGATATTCAGAACCCACATAAATTAGTTAGTTCACTTTAAGACGGATCAGATCAAGTGAGACTCGATAAGACAATCTTAATGAATTTGTTTCAGAGTTCATTAGGAAAGGGTTTCCTGTGGTCGTCACATTTCTGGGGCTTTAGAAGATGGAAAAATGCGCGTTTCAAAAATGAGACGTACATCTTGTTTTCATTTCTTTTACTAAACTGTCGATGATTTATCAATACAGCCTCCGGTAAAACTGGCTATCACTCTCAATACAGCCTCCAGTAAAACTGGCTATCACTATCAATACAGCCTCCTGTAAAACTGGCTACCCCTCTCAATACAGCCTCCAGTAAAACTGGCCCCAACTCTCAATACAGCCTCCAGTAAAACTGGCCCCAACTCTCAATACAGCCTCCGGTAAAACTGGCTATCACTCTCAATACAGCCTCCAGTAAAACTGGCTACTACTCTCAATACAGCCTCCAGTAAAACTGGCCCCAACTCTCAATACAGCCTCCGGTAAAACTGGCCCCAACTCTCAATACAGCCTCCAGTAAAACTGGCCCCAACTCTCAATACAGCCTCCAGTAAAACTGGCCCCAACTCTCAATACAGCCTCCAGTAAAACTGGCCCCAACTCTCAATACAGCCTCCAGTTTTGAGGATCGAATGATGTAAAACAAACGGGGTGGTATTACCTAGACGAAGAAGAGTCGAGAAAACATTAGAACAAACATTTGATCATGTGTCAATCATTTATTTGGATCTAGGTCACAGGTATACATCAATGGCATGTCATTAACAGGTGGACACTGGACGCGCCATTGGGGGCTGTTCTGTGTGTTGAGTTTAACCTGAAACACAAAAGACTTCTAATAATCAGAATCAAAGATAGAACGTAATGCATTTTAGAAACTAGAAGACGGTAAAGATAACACAGTGAAAATGAAAAATAAGGAAAATGCTAAGACATCGAATATTTGTGGGTGGAAGTAAAAGAATAATAATAATAATAATAATAATAATAATAAGAAGAAGAAGAAGAAGAAGAGGTAGTAGTAGTAGTAGTAGCAGTAGTATTAGTAGTAGCAGTAGTAGTTGTAGTAGTAGTAGTAGTAGTAGAAATACCGTTTACCTCTTATATCTTTTCTTGACATGTCCTAGTCCTACCTCTTGGTAGCTTATTAGGACAGACATGATCTCCACAGCATTTATAATAGTCACTACACACATCATTTATCCTCCCACAATTTATCTGTTAAAGAAAACGTATCACCAGAATGTGAGAGTCATGTAAACGTTATTGAACTTCTCATCTCTGACCTCTGACCTGCTCGAGTCTCATGAATGAAAAGTTGTTAAAGACTTCTTTCAATTATTGTTCATTAATTTATTTTTATACTGACTTTTATTTGTTTTTTTTTCGAGATAGTTTCTCTATCCAAACGAAATAAGGCTTTTAGGGACACTCACACTGCTACGACTACTATTACTACTACTATGACTACTACTACTGCTGCTACTACTATTACTACTACTGCTGCTACTACTACTACTACTACTGCTACTACTACTGCTACTACTAATACTGATATTATTATTACTGCTTCTACTACTACTGCTACTGCTACTACTACTTCTACTACTACTGCTACTGCTACTAGTGCCTTCGATGCTGCTACTACTACTACTTCTCTAATATCACTACAACCACTACCACTACTGCTACTGCTATTACTATTATCACCATCACTACTACTACTACTACTACTACTACTACTACTACTACTTCTACTACTACTTCTACTACTACTACTACTACTACTTCTACTACTACTACTACTTCTACTACTACTACTACTTCTATTACTACTACTTCTACTACTACTACTACCACTTCTACTACTACTACTACTACTACTAATACTACTACTACTACTACTTCTAATACTACTACTACTACTACTACTACTACTACTTCTACTACTACTTCCACCACTACTTCCACTACTACTTCTACTACTACTACTTCTACTACTACTACTTCTACTACTACTACTACTTCTACTACTACTACTACTTCTACTACTACTACTTCTACTACTACTACTTCTACTACTACTACTACTTCTACTACTACTACTACTTCTACTACTACTACTACTACTTCTACTACTACTACTTCTACTACTACTACTTCTACTACTTCTACTACTTCTACTACTACTACTACTACTACTTCTACTACTACTACTTCTACTACTACTACTACTACTTCTACTACTACTACTACTACTTCTACTACTACTACTTCTACTACTACTACTACTACTACTACTTCTACTACTACTACTTCTACTACTACTACTACCACTTCTACTACTACTACTACTTCTAATACTACTACTACTTCTACTACTACTACTACTACTACTATTTCTACTGCTACTACTACTATTTCTAATACTACTACTACTTCTACTACTATTACTACTACTACTATTTCTACTACTACTACTAATACTATAACTACTATTTCTGCTACCACACAATACAGAATACATAATAATAATATAATTATAGTTGCAGACTTGTGCTGGAAGATGTTTTCTAATATGGCTATAGAGCCCAATCATGACACGGCACATTTGACCCCATTCGGGTCACTCATGTAAGAAGTTCGCTATGGACCAGGGCCTTAGTCTCCGCAATAAAGTTTCACTCTGCGATCTGAGCACTTTTTTGACAGTAATGTGCCAGGTAGAGCGGTTCTGAGCAAACAACTTTCAGGAGGTGACGTTAGAGTTGAAACTTTTCAGAGACACTTTCAAAGATCCTCTATAGCGTTTCTCCTGTGTCTTTCTAATGAGCACCTTCTTCTTCTGCGCTCAACGAATAACAGCTGCTTGGGGATGCGCTCATTTGGCATGTCCCGTCCACCTTATCTGGGCTTTCTGCTAAAGCGAATGGATTATCAACATGTTAGACCTACTAGCCTTTTCAGAGTTAGGCACTTTGGACACCCATCCGATCGTGGATAGTCGTTCGATAGACATCTCAAGTAAAAAACGAATTAGCTGTCTGACGTGTCTTCTATTCACTGTCCATGTTACGCAAGCATGCAGGAGAGTTGATAGCACTACAGCACGATAGACTCAAAAAGATAGCCACTTCATGGTAGAACCCTAATCACTCTATGGTTAAACAATGCTTAATTTCCCAACAGAGGAACATGTAGTGCTAACAAAGCCGTTTTTGGTCTGCTGTATAGTTAGCTATCCCTTATGGAAAGTTACGCGGCTCGCTCTCATCATAAAAGTTATACTGTTACGCTCATTGGTGGTCTGACTATATGTGTATACCTGTGAGACTTGGACCATTCATGGTCTGACTATTTGTGTATACCTGTGAGACTTGGACCATTGGTGGTCTGACTATTTGTGTATACCTGTGAGACTTGGACCATTGGTCGTCTCACTATTTGTGTATACCTGTGAGACTTGGACCATTGGTGGTCTGACTATTTGTGTATACCTGTGAGACTTGGACCATTGGTCGTCTCACTATTTGTGTATACCTGTGAGACTTGGACCATTACTGCGGATATCATGTGTAGAATACATGCAATAGAAATGAGGTGCTTTAGAAGATTCTTAAATGTTACACGCAAGGGGGTTGTCTTGACCCTGATCATGAAGGAGTACTTGTAAAAATGACTTGTAAGTGATTATTTTACCCTCACACTCACACAGACACACACATTAACACTCACACACACATAAACACACACACAAACACACGCACACGCAAACACACACAGACACACGCGGACACGCACACACACAAACACACAAACAGACACATTCGCACACACACGCACAAGCACACGCACACACACGCCAACCCACACACACACGCACACACACCCGCATGCACACACAGGCACAGACACACGAACACGTACACGCACACACACACACGCACACACATACTCACAAACACACATACATATATGAACACACATACACACACACACCCACCCACACACAGGCTCATACACTCACACACGCACACACACGCACGCACAAACGCACACACACACACACGCATACGCACACGCACGCACCCACACACACCCAAGAAAAATACACCTAAGCACACACGCACACACACGCGCACGGACACGCACACACACACTTAAACACCCACTCACATACACAGAAATACACACACGCACACACACGAACACACTCACACATCACACACACACACGCATTGACGTACGCACACACGCACGCACACACACACATGATTGATCGCACACATACAGGCACACACACAGACACACACAAGCACATGGGCACGCGCAAACGCACGTACACGCACACACACTCACGCACACACCCACACACCAACACACCCACACATCCACACACACACGCATCAACACACACACACATGCATACACGCACATGCACACACGCACATGCACACACACACACACGTACACACAGACACACGTACACACGCAAACACGCACACACACAGACACACACATTTGTAACACTGACTTGTAACTCATCTGTTGACACACACAAACTTACCCGGAGACAGCTGTCATTGACTTGAACATCTTTCAGCAACAGGATCACAGAAATCACTATCAACAATGTCGACATGTCTGTTCCAACTTTCTTGGTTTCTCTAGTGTTTACTTTTCTTTCAGAAATGGACAGCTTGTGTCTGGTGTCCTAATGTTCAGAAACACAACAAGTAAACATGTCAGCTTATGAGAACTGGGATGCTAGTTATAAAGTAAACTACTAATCTCGGCCTTGTCTGAGCTTATTCTTGAAGTATTGCATTTCTAGTTATGTTCTTTTATTTTAAATCGACTACACTGCACTCCTGGAAGACCAATAGGCGTTCAGTCTCTCTACGAAATAAAATGCAGAATAGACCAAAGAAAATTGGTTTTCTAGACCATGAATTGTATTTTGGGCAACAAAACGTCGCTGGAACTGAGAAAGAGAATTTTTGGATGTTATGTGGAACCAGTTCTGACATATGGCAGCAAATCATGGACAATCAGCAAGCAGCGCATAAAGGCAACGGAAATGTGGTTTTACAGAAGAATGCAGGATTAAGACGCTGAACAGCGCTAAAAGAGTAACGTACTGCAGCGGTGAGCAAAGGATAGCTGACTGCTAACGTGAACCAGAGATGCAAAGACTCTTCTACACCTCCACGTGGTGATCCTCGATAACAGGCTGCATCAGACTGGCTCATTAGACGGGATCGAAGAGGGGAGGCTAACGGGGTACCAACTAAATGAAGACGGATGTGTCGCAGCGAAAGGTGCAAACATCGCTGTCAAGCTGTAAACTAACGACACGTTCTCCAGACACCATACTGATACTTGCAAAACCCTGTTCGGGGCTTGGTAGCGGGAGATTGAGAACAAAACCCTGTTCAGGGCTTGGTAGCGGGAGATTGAGAACGAAACTCTGTTCAGGGCTTGGTAGCGGGAGATTGAAAACAAAACTCTGTTCAAGGCCTGGAAGCGGCAAATTGAGAACAAAACCTTGTTCAGGGCTTTGTAGCGGGAGATTGAGAACGAAACTCTGTTCAAGGCTTGGTAGCGGGAGATTGAGAACGAGATTCTTTTCAGGGCTTGGTAGCGGGAGATTGAGAACAAAACCCTGTTCAGGGCTTGGTAGCGGGAGATTGAGAACAAAACCCTGTTCAGGGCTTGGTAGCGGCAGATTGAGAACAAACGCAGAAGAAGAAGGCAAAAAAGAGAAGAATGCTGCGGGTTCCATGGCAAAGAAGACTAATGATACAGTACTCGAAGAGGCACAGAGACAAAAGACATTTCATTACAAGAATGAGTACAAGGCAGACATCCTCTCCCTGACTTGTTATGAGTAGAGGTGGTTTGAAGCACGTTTTGACATCGGCAAAGATAGCAGGAAAGAGGGACAAAGGAAGGACGAGAGAGGAGATGTTGAACAGCCAGAGAGAATACCACGGCCGACAATCAACATCAGAATTGGTACACGTGATAGTAGGGGATGGAGGCTCATGATCGACAACACCAACCGGCAGGGCACCTGATGATGATGATGATGTTGATGATGATGGTGGTGGTGATGATGAACCCCACAATGACAGAGCAGTATACCCACACCAACATCAGCAAGTCTGAGGCCCCTACAGCTGCCATCCACTCATGTCTTGGTCAGCTCTTCTGTACCTTCCGAAGTAAGGTTGGGAGTCTGACTGGCCCTGGGAGCTGCAGCAACTGTTTTTTTTCTCTATTATTGTTCTGGAGGTTACAGTTCTCAATGTACCGCCCAGCTCTGCACGATCAGCGCTCTAACTCTAGAAGCCTCTAACTCTTTAAGCCTCTAACACTTTAAGCCTCTAACTCTTTAAGCCTCTAACTCTAGAAGCCTCTAACTCTAGAAGCTTCTAACTCTAGAAGCTTCTAACTCTAGAAGCCGAACTCTAGAAGCCTTTAACTCTAGACGCCTTTAACTCTAGAAGCCTTCAACTCTAGAAGCATTTAAATCTAGAAGCCTCTAACTCCAGAAGCCTTTAACTCTAGAAGCCTCGCTCTAGAAGAGAAACTCTACACGCCTTCAACTCTAGATAGCCTCTAATTCTTGAAGCCACGCTCTAGAAGCCTTTAACTGAAGAAGCCTTCAACTCTAGAAAGCCAATAACTCTAGAAACCTCTGAGTATATCCTCTATTCATAGAAGCCTCTAAATCTGAAAGCCTCTAACTCTTGAAAGCCTCTAACTCTAGAAGTCTCTCACTCTAGAAGCCTCGAAATAAAAGCCTCTCTCTAGAAGCAGCTAACTTTAGAAAGCCTCTAACTCTAGAAGTCTCTAACTCTAGAAGCCTAACTCTAGAAAGCTACTAACTCTAGAAGCCTCTCTCTAGACGCCTCTAACTCTAGAAGCCTTTAACTCTAGAAGCCTCTAACTCTTGAAGACTTTAACTCTAGAAGCCTCAAACTCTAGAAAGCATTTAACTCAAGCAGCCTTAAACTCTAGAAGCCTCGCTCTAGAAGCCTTTAACTCTAGAAGCCTCTAACTTATGAATCCTCCAACTCTAGAAGCTTCTAACTCTAGCCTCTAGTTCTAGAAGCCCGTAACTCTAGAAGTCTCTAACTGAGAAGCATCTAACTCTGAAAGCTTCTAACTCTAGCCTCTAGTTCTTGAAGCCTCAAACGCTAGAAGCCTCTAACTCTTGATGCCTCTAACTCTTGATGCCTCTAATTCTTGTTGCCTCAAACGCTAAAAGACTAACTCTAGAAGCCCCAAACTCTAGAAGAGTCAAACGCTAGAAGCCTCAAACTCTAGAAGCCCCGAACTCTAGAAGCCTCAAACTCTAGAAGCCTTAAACTCCAGAAGCCTCTAGTCCTAGAAGCCCCAAACTCTACAAGCCTCTAACTTATGATGCCTAAAACTCTAGAAGCCTCTAGTTCTAGAAGCCCCAAACTCTAGAAGCCTCTAACTCTTTATGCATCAAACTCTAGAAGCCTCACACCCTAGAAGCCTCTAACTCTTGATGCCTCAAACTCTAGAAGCCCCAAACTCTAGAAGCCTCTAGTTCTAGAAGTCTCAAACTCTAGAAGCCCCTAACTCTAGAAGCCTCAAACTCTAGAAGCCTCTAACTCTAAAAGCCTCAAACTTCAGAAGCCCCAAACTCTAGAAGCCTCTAGTTCTTGAAGCCTCAAACTCTAGAAGCCCCTAACTCTAGAATCCTCAAACTCTAGAAGCCTCTAGTTCTAGAAGCCTTAAACTCTAGAAGCCCGAAACTCTAGAAGCCTCAAACTCTAGAAGCCTCTAGTTCTAGAAGCCTCAAACTCTAGAAGCCCCTAACTCTAGAAGCCTTAAACTATAGAAGGCTCTACTTCTAGAAGTCTCAAACTCTATAAGTTTCTAACTCTAGAAGTCTCTAACTCTAGAAGCCTCTAACTCTAGAAGCCTCTAACTCTAGAGGCCTCTAACTCTAGAAGCCTCAAACTGTAGAAGCATTTAACTCTAGAAGCCTTTAACTCTAGAATCCTCTAACTCTAGAAGCTTCTAACTCTAGCCTGTAGTTCTAGAAGCCTCAAACGCTAGACGCCTCAAACTCTAGAAGCCTCAAACTCTAGAATCCTCAAACTCTAGAAGCCTCAAGCTCTAAAAGCCTCAAACTCTAGAAGCCTCTAACTCTAGAAACCTCTAACTCTAGAAGCCTCTAACTCTAAAAACCATCTAACTCTAAAAGCCTCTAACTCTACAAGCCTCTAACTCTAGAATCCTCTAATTCTTGAAGCCTCTAACTCTAGAAGCCACAAACTCTAGAAGTCTTTAACTCTAGAAGCCTCAAACTCTAGAAGCCTCTAATTAAAGAAGAACTCAACAAGATATCTCACATTGTCGGTGCTTTACTCCAAATTAATGGCTAGATCCTATTGGAAATAGATCGATTTTATGCCTAAAGAAACTTTGCTTTCCAAATTCGAAATTCTCAATTAAAGATGAAGGGGTCTGCGTGGGTTAATGGTTAAATGCATCGGCTTACAATCCGAAGGTGCTAGGTTCTATTCACAATCAAAGCACTGGCTGTTACCCTGTGGAAGCAAACCCTTACAAAATGCAGGAGGAAGCAGATCGTTTCATAAAATGAATGCTGAAGTCGGATGCACTGAACCGACATGCGCAAAATAAGAACACAGTGCAACGCCCTGTAATAGAGAAATAAGGCGAACAAAATGAAAGAAAGGAAATACATTTTTTTTTAAATTGAGGATGTTGAGGAGTTTCACTTAAAATATGAAGCATGTCCTTGTATATGACTCGGAAACATGGCGGATGACCAGGCATTTTGGCAGAGGAATTACAGGTCTCATCAGCAGAAGCTGGGCCTGCAGTCGTTTGACAAGGTAACACAAAGGACGTTTCTGAGAAAGAACAAGACAATTCAGAGGGAACAGAAAAACATAAGAACAGGTGGACTGTGGTTAGGCAATAGGTGAACTTTATCACGTAACGCCTGGAGGAAAAGAGACGAAGTCCACACGCAGAAGAGTCGTAGAGGCCAATACACGAAAGCAGACGTAGTCCACATGCAGAAGAGTCCTAGAGGCCAATACACGAAAGCAGACGTAGTCCACATGCAGAAGAGTCCTAGAGGCCAATACACGAAAGCAGACGTAGTCCACATGCAGAAGAGTCCTAGAGGCCAATACACGAAAGCAGACGTAGTCCACCTGCAGAAAACCATACGTCTCTAAGAGGATGAAAGAGGCAGCGAACCACATAATCTGGAGAGATATTGTCGGAGGAACAGATGTTGAACAGGAGTGGGAGAGTTTTAAAACAGTTCTAGAAAAGCTAAACGAGGAATGTGCTCCATGTAGGGAGGTAAACCCCAAGCGTAAAACATGGATAACTAGATTTGTAAATTGTTAGAGTCAATAATCAAAGAAAACATTGTAAAGCATTTAGACAAATCTAATCTAATTAGAAATAGTCAGCATGGGTTTACTAGAGAGAGATCATGCTTAACAAATATATTAGAATTCATGGAGGAGGTTACCAAAATCATAGATAAAGGGAAGCCAGTGGACGTTATTTATCTAGATTTTGCAAAGGCCTTTGATAGAGTACCTCATCAAAGATTATTTCGAAAGTTAAAATCACGTGGAATAGGTGGGGAAGTTGCCAAATTGATTGAAAATTAGTTAACGGCAAGAAGGCAGAGGGTGGGCATAAATAAGGAGTAATCTGAGTGGTGTGAAGTGAAACGTGGAGTGCCACAGGGATCGGCTTTGGGACCAATTTTTTTCTTTATATATATAAATGATTTGGACATTGATATGGGATCCAAGATTGCAAAATTTGCTGATGACACAAAACTATGCAGTAGTGTCTCATCTAAAGTAAAAGTGAATATATTGAGGTCGGATTTAGATAAAATTCGAGAATGGTCTGTAACCTGGCAAATGGAGTTTAATGTAGATGAATAGAGTCATCCACATTAGTAGATCCAATATGGAACATAATTACAGTATGAACGAGAATAATATTAGAATGATAAATTAGGAAAGGGACATAGGGGTTATAATAGATCATACAGGTAAGGTAAGTGAGCAAGTTCATGTAGCAGTGAAAAAGGCAAATGCAATGTTAGGTATGATAAAAAGAAAAATGAAACATAGGACCAAGGAAGTGATAGTCAATCTGTAAATAGCTTTAGTTAGACCTAGATTGGAGTACTGTGTACAGGTGTGGAGTCCTTATCATAGAGGGGATATAAACATGCTGGAAAGAATACAAAAAAAGAGTGACAAAGCTGATAGTGGGATTACAAAATTACAGTTATGAGGAAAGACTCAGAAAACCCGGCCTACAGTGTCTAGAAGAAAGAAGAATATGTGGTGACTTAATTCAAGGTTTATAAGATGATCAGAGAAATGGATAATAGTCTTTGAGGAGCATACACTAAAAGAGGCGAAGGCCACATGGATAATAGTCTTTGAGGCCGACACACTAAAAGAGGCGAAGGTCACATGGATAATAGTCTTTGAGGCAGATACACCAAAAGGGGCGAAGGCTACATGGATAATAGTCTTTGAGGCCGATACACTAAAAGGGGCGAAGGCAACATGGATAATAGTCTTTGAGGCCGATACACTAAAAGAGGCGAAGGCCACATGGATAATAGTTTTTGAGGCCGATACACTAAAAGAGGCGAAGGCCAAATGGATAATAGTCTTTGAGGCCGATACACTAAAAGGGGCGAAGGCCACATGGATAATAGTTTTTGAGGCCGATACACTAAAAGGGGCGAAGGCAACATGGATAATAGTCTTTGAGGCCGATACACTAAAAGGGGCGAAGGCAACATGGATAATAGTCTTTGAGGCCGATACACTAAAAGAGGCGAAGGCCACATGGATAATAGTTTTTGAGGCCGATACACTAAAAGAGGCGAAGGCCAAATGGATAATAGTCTTTGAGGCCGATACACTAAAAGAGGCGAAGGCCACATGGATAATAGTTTTTGAGGCCGATACACTAAAAGGGGCGAAGGCCACATGGATAATAGTTTTTGAGGCCGATACACTAAAAGGGGCGAAGGCAACATGGATAATAGTCTTTCAGGCCGATACACTAAAAGGGGCGAAGGCCACATGGATAATAGTCTTTGAGGCCGATACACTAAAAGAGGCGAAGGCCACATGGATAATAGTATTTGAGGCCGATACACTAAAAGGGGCGAAGGCAACATGGATAATAGTCTTTGAGGCCGATAGACGAACAAAGTGAGCAAAAGGAAAGATATGTAGAAAACAAAACAGAACTGGATAGTGTTATTGCTGTTGTTGTTGATGTTGTTGTTGTTGTTGATGTTGTTGTTGTTGTTGTTGTGAATGCCCACAATGAGTAAGTTTACTATTTTGTGCGTCCTGAAAAGTACGTGTAGTGTCGTGTTGTTGTAGCTTTCTTCACATCCCGAGCGTGCTGAAGAAGGTGGACCAGAGTTCTCCAGGCGCTTGTGCAACGCCTGGCTTTACCTACGTGTCGCTCACTACTACGAGCATCACGTCGATCCCCCCACCTCCTTAGCTAGGCTGCCAAGAAGAACAGTCCATTTCCAGAAAGGACTGCGTGGAAGTCAAGGTGGCGGTTATGGTCAGTATATTTTCCTGACCCTGACTAACATGTCTGATCAGTATGTTATGTCTGACCAGACGTTAGTCTTCCTTACCGCTTGGTGAGTGAAAGTTGATATAATATTCACCTTAAGGCAGTAAGAGATAAGAAAAAACAGAATTGTAGAAGATTTGTTCAAGTATTAGAGATGGCCAGCAAATTACTCTCTCTGAAGACTCTCTGTTTGAATATGAGGCTCAACTATGCCAAACTAGTCAACAGGGGACACTTCTGCATACATGCCTCCATTAAAGATGCTGGTCGGCTCAACTATACCAAACTAGTCAACAGGGGACAGCAGACATGCCTCCATTAAAGATGCTGGTCTTCTGGCTGGAACGATTGACAGTGTCTGAAGAAAGACTCGGGAACGTCTAAATGGAAATTGTGCGCCATCTTAAATAGCACACCATAGCAGGTAAACTTTGACACGTTCACAATTGGTGTAAATAACATTCCGAACCTCCGCTACACAGACACTACGGTTACGCTCTCCCGTAGCGTCAAACTTCACGACCAATTACTCATGTATGTAATCTACTGCTTCTTCTTCGTACGCAGTCAGACAGTAACCATTATTTTTTCGAAAAAAGCAGCCGTCATCCTGAGGCTGTCGACACTGCCATAGAGCTTGTCTAGTGTTGCCACTGGTGATGGCCACATCTGCTCTCTCTGATCCTCGTATGTCGGGCAGTTTTGGAGGAAATGCTCAGCGGTCATTTTCCCGGTACCACACGGGCATTCGTCGGTGCCACCTATCTTCAATTTGTTGAATAGGTGGTACCATAGGCTATTGTGGCCAGTGCGAAGTCTGAATACCACGACCTGCTCTTTTCTGTTCAACTGGTAAAAGGCATCGTTTTTGGTGTAACCAGTATGTTCAGTTTCCCATTTGGTCATGTATCTAGCTCTAATAAGCCAATTTGACTCTTCGTATGTCATACTAGTATCGGGTTGTGGTAGTTTTGCACCTTCTTTTGCCAGTCTGTCTGCCTGCTCGTTGCCTTGGATGTTGCAGTGGGATGGAACCCACTGTACCACTACTCTTTTTGGTGCGGCCTGCTGGCATAGTTGACAGAGTACTGCTCTTAAATCATTAAGTTCAGTATTTTTTTGGCTTTTCAGTGCTGTGACTACGGCCAGAGCATCTGTAAGCAGGACTATGTGGCTTTCATTCCTTTTACCTGTCACCATCTCTGCCACTGCCGCCCTCAGTGCCTCTGCCTCCGCTCTGAAATTGCTTGTGTATTTTCCAGTAGCAAATGACAGTGTTATTTTTCTGCCATTTTGTAGGCTCAGCAATGCTCTTGCCCCTCCGTTCTGGGTTGTATTTGTTACGGAACCGTCGGTGTATGCATGGGTCCAGTTTATGCTTGGGTAATTTTCCGTAATGAAACTCAGGGTAGTATCTCTTCTTTCTTTTTCAGACTGGCAGTTTTTGTTTCTAGTATCTGGTATATTTTCTACCACCTCTGGAAACATATGCTGCCTCCAGGTAGGTTTTCGTACAGTAGGGATGGGCTTTGGTGTGGTTAGTGCGTTCATAGGGTCTTCGTGCATCTTTGCTTTGGCTATTTCTGCAAAGTTTCTTCGCTTTAGCTTCCCATTTCCGAAATTGTTTAGTCTCTGGTGCATTGGGTGGTCAGTCAGTCTTCTGAGTTTCTCTGATTGCAGCTGGGCTCTGCAGTCTCTTCTGTCGGCCATGGATTGCAGTTTTGTAAACTTTATCGAAGTTCACCTTAGCTGCTGTTGTCCATGCCACAATGCCATACTCGAGAACTGGTCTCACTCTTCCAGTGTACAGTTTCTTTAGTATGCTTTCGTCTGCTCCCCAGCTTGTGCCAGCAAGTTTCCTCATGATTGCCATTCTTTCTCTGGCTCTCATTCGGTTTCTCTCGATTTGACTTTTCCATGTCATGCGCCGATCAAATGTGACTCCCAGATAGTTTGGGTTGTCGTTTGTCTGAAAGTATTTGCCGTTTAGACTTAATTTTGTGTTTTGGGGTTTGATTGATAGCGAGAATATTGTGCATGTGGTTTTCTCCTCGTTTATTTTGACCAGCCATGAGTTCGCCCACTCTTCCAGCGATGTCAGGGCCTGCTGCATCCGATTTCTTGCTATGGTGAGATTCTTTTCAGATGTCCACATAGCCAGATCGTCTGCAAACATTGAGCTATGAACTCTTCTTGGTATATTCTCTGTAATGTCATTTATATACACCAGGAAGAGTGTGGGTAACAGTACTCCGCCTTGCGGTACTCCCTGCTCAAGTGTCACCTTTTTGCTCATCTGCCCTTGTATTTGGACTCTGGCCGTTCAGTTTTTGACGTAGTGGTTGATCCACTTGTACATTTTCCCACAAACTTCACTTCTTCTTAGCTTGACTCATCTTTCCAGACTTTGTCAAATGCCTTTTCCAGGTCCACCCAAACCGCTACTGTATGCTTTTGCTCCTGGTAGTCATCTTCTATTTCCTGGGCTATGAGGATGACCTGGTCCTCAGTGGATCTGTGCTGTCTAAAGCCTTCTTGCTGTGGAATTAGTATCCGTTTTTCTTCCAGATGCCACATCAGTCTGGTGTTTATCATACGTTCCATCAGCTTGCCGACACAGCTCAGTAGGCTGATAGGCCTGTTTCCATTTGGATCGGTTTTGTCCTTTCCTTTCTTTGGTACTGGTACAAGTACTGCGTCTTTTCATGTCTGAGGTACAATACCCCTTTTCCAGCTTTGGTTCAGGCCTGATAGCAGTGTCCTCTTTGCTGTTTGGCCCAGCCCCATCAGCATTTCGTTTGTTATCCCGTCTTTTCCGGGAGATTTCCTTTTCTTTAATGTTCTCATGGCCTCTTCCATTTCGCTCATTGTTAGTTTTGCCATCATATGCTCTTCTGGTGCCATATTGATGTTGTCGTGCACCTTTTGCTCTTCATTGATGTTCGTATGCCTATCTGCAGGGACATCTATGTGGTTCGCTTTGGCATAGTGTTCGGCAAAAGCGTTTGCGGCTTTTTTTCCAGTGAGCAAGTTTTCATCCTGCTTGATGGTAATTTGTTTGTTTGACGGGGTTTCGTCATTCATGGCTCTGACTAACTTCCAGAGTTTGTTCCCTTCTTTGTCTAAGTTGAGACTTTCTGTTTTGTTTTTCCAGCTTTCTTTTCCTGTTTGGTTTAGAGTGTATTTGTATTTCGCCGTGGCGGCTTTGAGGGTGATATTTGCCTCTATTGATTGTTCTCGCTCTGCCATGTTCCTAGCATTTGTAACTGCGTCTTCCACTTTCTGCAACTCATCATTCCAATAGGGCATATAATTTTTCCTTGCCCCTCTTGGGATGGTTTCAATGGCAGCTTGCATTATTGCTTTGCTTAGGCTCTCCACCATGGGCTTCATTTTGTTGTTCCGTGTATGTGCGGTGTTTCTACAGCTACAACGTAGAGACACATGGACTACTAGAATGATAGTAGAGACACTTGACCTTCTATAAAGTCTCTAAAGACACGTGGACTTCAAGCGGCTATAGGTTGAGACATATCTTTTGTCAGGACAACATAATCAAAACATGTAAAGACACGAAGAAGTATCCGTGCTAAACAAGTTACAACATTCACACTCATAGTTACGTAAGAGCCGTCTTCTCACTGGGACTGTTGAAGAAGTTGGTATATATCAGGTGATCAACACCTGGCGTATATTGATCACTTCTGAATTTATATCAGATAATTAGTTTTGGAGGTAGTAAATGTGTTAGCTTGTATTATCCCATTATATTTCTTGCCCGTCCACTAACAGCCAAACAGTGGGTGTTGATTACCCAAATCGTGCATTTTATGAGCAATAAATCACAAGTGCCAGGCCACTGATGTGGGTTTGGATGATCCTGGGAAGTGGTTTTCTTTTTGTTTTGTTTTTTGTTTCTAGTTCCCTTTGAAGCAGAAGACCACGAATCAATCAATCAATCAGTTCTCGAGTATAGCATTGCGGCATGGACAACAGCAGCAAAGGCGAACTTCGATAAAGTTAGCAAACTTTAAAACCAAGTCATGAGAGTTATTACAGGAGGGATAAAGTCAACGCCAATTGTAGAACTTCAAAAGTTTACAAAACTGCAATCCATGACCGATAGAAGAGACTGCAGAGCCCAGCTGCAGTCAGAGAAACTCCGAAGACTGACTGACCACCCAATGCACCAGAGACTAAACAATTTGGGAAATGGGAAACTAAGGCGGAGAAACTTTGCAGAAATAGCCAAAGGAAAAATGCACGAAGATCCCATAAACGCACTAACAACACCAAAACCCATCACTACTGTACGAAAACCTACCTGAAGGCAGCATATATTTCCAGGGGTGGTAGATAATATAGCAGGTATTGGAAACAAAAACTGCCAGACGGAAAAAGAAAGGAGAGATACTACCCTAAGGTTTATATCGAAAAGCTACCCAAGCATGGACTGGACCCATGCATACACCGACGGATCTGTAACAAACATTACACAGAACGGAGGGGCAGGAGCATTCCTGAACCTACCAAATGGCAGACAAATAACACTGTCATTCGCTACTGGTAAGTACACAAGCAATTTCAGAGCGGAGGCAGAGGCACTGAGAAATGGTGACACACAAAGAAAATGAAAGCCATATAGTCCTGCTTACAGATGCTCTCGCCGTAGTCACAGCGCTAAAAAGCCAGAAAAACACTGAGCTTAATGACTGAAGAGAAGCACTCTGCAAACTGTGCCAGCAGTCCGCACCAAAAAGGGTAGTGGTACAGTGGGTCCCACCACACTGCAACATCCAAGGCAACGAGGAGGCAGACAGACTGGCAAAAGAAGGTGCAAGACTACCACAAACAGATACTAGTATGACGTACGAAGAGTCAAAACGGCTTATCAAAGCCAGATACATGACCAAATGGGAAAATGAACATACTGGTTACACCAAAAACGATGCCTATTACCAGTTGAACAGAAGAGAGCAGGTCGTTGTCTTCAGACTTCGCACTGGCCACAATAGACTGAGGTACCACCTATTCAACAAATTAAAGATAGGTGGTACCGACGAATGCCCGTGCGGTACCGGTAAAATGACCGCTGAACATCTGCTGCAGAACTGCCCGACATACGAGGATCAGAGAGAGCAGATGTGGCCATCACCAGTGGAACTGCAAGACAAGCTCTATGGCAGTGTCGACAGCCTCAGGATGACCGCCGATTTTTTCGAAAAAATAATGGTTACTGTCTGATTGCGTACGAAGAAGAAGAAAAAGAATCAATCAATCAATCAATCAATCCATTAATCAAAGCCCGTTACTCCTGTCGGTGCATAGATTTGACAATATTCCGCCATTACACATCGTCCTGTTCTGATCGTCCTGTCTTTCTCCAGGTGTAATAATTTTCTTATTCTTCTTCTTCTTTGTTCGTTCTCAAGCTCTCGCTACAAACCCCGAAAAAAGCTTTGCAAGTACCGGAATGTAGACCAGAGAACGGAATTTATTGTGTCGTGGTTTACAGCTTGAGTGCGATGTTTGCACCTTTTGGTCCTACACATCCGACTTCAGCAATCATTTTTGAGTACCAGGTTACCCTCCCTCTTCGATCCCTCCTACTTAGACAGTCTGCTCTGTTGCAGCTTGTTATCCAGGATCATCGCGTGGAGGTGTAGAAGGTCTTGGCAGCTCTGGTTCGCTGATCCTGACGCTAGCAGTCAGCTATGGTTGACTGACAATGACGCTAGCAGTCAGCTTGGTTTGCTGACCCTGACGCTAGCAGTCAGCTCTGGTTGGCTGGCCATGACGCTAGCAGTCAGCTTTGGTTGACCGATCCTGACGCTAGCAGTCAGCTCTGGTTCGCTGATCCTGACGCTAGCAGTCAGCTCTGGTTGGCTGACCCTGACGCTTACAGTCAGCTCTGGTTGACTGACCCTGACGCTAGCAGTCAGCTATGGGTAGCTGACCTCTACAGTTTATGCGCTGCTCAGCGTCTTTATCCCGTGGGATCATCTAATATTAGTTCCTTCTCACATTCTGTTCTCCATTAACTTTGAGGATCTCGCTCTCGCTGTCTTCCCTTGAGGATACCGTGGGAGAGCCTGTCTGGCTATGTTGGACTGTGCCTTCAGTACCGTATGGCATTTCTAGTCCGATTTTCTTCTCTTAATTTGTTGTTCCAGTGATACTTGTTGGCTTCTTTTCTATAGGTCTTCATTCCTCGCCACTTAATGCCCTCTATCCTGTTGTAGGTATCTGTTAACGAAGGACTGCAGTCTTTGGTGTACGGTCTTTGTCGTTCATCAGGATAAATTGGACTGTAACAAGTATTTTTGTTTTCAAAATACAACCACCTACGAGAACAAGAGAGCATAGCTGCAAATTAACTAAAAAAATGTCCAGATTGGATATTACGAAAACTTTTTTTAGTCAGAGAGTGGTGAATGTTTGGAATGCATTGCCACAGAAAGTAGTGCAGTGGAGGCAATGATGATTAATGCATTTAAAAATAGATTGGATGCGCATAACTTTTAGAGAAAGGAAAGGTAAATGAAATTTGTTGTAAACAGACTCTGCAGAGTCTTTTAACCAGTACAAAGATGTTAAGTTACTTGCAAAGCCGTTTATAGGTCTTTGTAGAAGGAGATTGAGAACCAACGAAGAAGAAGAAGAGTTTTTTTTGTCTATCCCCAAACGTAGTCAACATGCTTCACCGTCGCCGTTTGTCCCTATTTGAAAATGCTTTCCGATAACTCTCCCGTTCATCAGCTCTTTAAACAGATGATCCTCCATTAGGGATGGGAAACTACCTTCTCCTGTCACCACTCACCACCTGGTTATGTCAAATCGAAAAAAAAACATCATCCTCATTGGATACATCTTGGGTTCAGTCACTCATTGTGTTCGTATACAGCTGGTGTGTCGAACCCTTGTCACTCAAAAGCTCGCCAACCACTGCGCTACTCATCTATCTTGTACCCATATTGTACCACCATGTACCCATATTGTACCAGCTTGTACCCATATTGTACCATCTTGTCCCCATCTTGTACCATCTTGTACCCATATTTAATACCTGACTCACTTTTTAGAAGTGTCAAAGCAGCGAGTCAGAGACCTACCCCTCCTACCTCAATGATTTGCTGACACCCAGGTAAAACACACTGGTCATGACCCTCACATTGGCTTCATCGTACTCCTCCCTGCAAACGGGCTGTTTTCATGACAGCCTGGCTAACGAAGTGAGGGATCGACTTGATCTTCGTTGTAGTGAACGACTCACAGATGTAGCCAAGCAAAGCACAACCGCTTGAGGGCCCCTGTTCACTTTCATCAGCACGCTTGAAATGTGAGGAAAGCTACTGCAACCTGCCACTTAACGTCCTTTTCAGGGCGCACAACAGAGTAAAATTACTATTTGTGGGCATTGGAAACAACAACGGAAAACAGATTTCACACCGTAATGCAAAGCGATGGCATTGCCCTGTCTCAAGTTATGTCACATTGTGATTGTTGGTCGAGAAACGTCTTGTGGCGTGTCATAATTTATAGTCTGTGTACTCCATTGCTTCTGCCTTTTTGTTTCCAAATATGTTATAAACTTTGCCTTTGTAGTTTGTTGGTTGTAATGTAGGTAAAATCTGACATGGATCAGTGGAATCCAAACGTCAAGTTTGGGGAAGAAGGAAGCCTGGATGTGGATATTCATACGAAAGGTGCTTTTAATTTAGGAGACACAGACATACATTCTAGATTGTTATTATGGATGTACACTTAAAATGGTATTTATTCAGTTGAGCAGAAAGGACAGGAGCCCATACACCGATTGATCAATAACCAACCAACAAACCAACCAACCAACCAACCAACCATGTGTTCAGTTGTGTGTTTGATAACATAATTTAATTTCGTCAAAACAGTGGAACAAGTAGAAAGATATTCTGTACATTTATAGGATTATTAGATGGAAATGAGACAATCGCGTCCTACTCGAATGTTTTGAGACAAACACGTCTTACTAGAAGTTAGATGATACACGCAGACTAGTAGAATGTTAATAGATACACTCAGACTAGTAGAATGTTAATAGATACACTCAGACTAGTAGAGTGTTAGTAGATACACGCGGACTACTAGAATGTGAGTAGATACAGTAGTTTATAGTAAAGAAAAATACATCCATCTTAAACATCTAATACATTTAATGTATGCCTATTTCCAATCTGAACACATTGTACAATTTTAAAAAATGTGTATACTAATTCCAGTCTTTACTCAAAAACGTGTTAATTACTAATTCATAATAGCCATGTTTCCACTTCAAGACCGAAAATAAGAGCTCTACATACCTTGTAGCACTCGGTATAGTAAAAAAAAAACATGTCACTTAATTTAGACACTTCTTTCAGTCAGGATTCTAAACCATTGTCTTTCATAAACTTAACGTTCAAAGATATTCAGAACCCACATAAATTAGTTAGTTCACATTTAAGACGGATCAGATCAAGTGAGACTCGATAAGACAATCTTAATGAATTTGTTTCAGAGTTCATTAGGAAAGGGTTTCCTGTGGTCGTCACATTTCTGGGGCTTCAGAAGATGGAAAAATGGTCGTTTAAAAAATGAGACGTACATCTTGTTTTCATTTCTTTTACTAAACTGTCGATGATTTATCAATACAGCCTCCAGTAAAACTGGCTTCCACTCTCAATACAGCCTCCAGTTAAACTGGCTCTTAAACTCTTTGTTTCTCGATCACGGTATTACAGTCGCATTCATAGTTAGCATATGCATATTCCGTTATTTAGTCAGCCGTGCAATGTGACATTTCTTAGGGATTTCTCCGTCAGTCAGAAGGCCTGTTTGTACATTAGGTTGTGGTTTGAGAGTAACGTTAAAGCTGGCATCTTTCCAAACAACATGTCTAAGAAAGATTTCAATCACGATCTGTACAATAAGTTCTAGATTGGCACTGCGGACTGAGATGTCATCTGTACAATAAGTTCTAGGTTGGCACTGCGGAC